>CM076576.1:203015489-203439957 GCA_034641835.2 Pinus albicaulis
AAAAATTGAAATTTACACACTTTTACACACACACCCTAAGCGAAAAAGGGCTTGGTTAACATCGCCAAGCAAAGACTCTAAAACATGGAAATCATTTGATCCTGCACCTCTTTGCCCTTGTTTCGACATTGTAATCACTTGATTTTGCACCTCCTTGCCCTTGTCAGTCTCTTTTTCATTAGTACCGTGTGTGTGTCTTCATTGCTCAACTTCCCATGGGCTCTGATTTTTCTTAGGGGGGGACCAGTACCTCCTGCATATATTCCCCTCTTGGTAGCACATATTCAAGGTACAACACGCCTCCTCTCTTTGCCCAACCTCTTGTTTACCACACTGTTACCCAACCTTGTTGGTCTGGTACCCCCGCTGACCAGATTCTCATGATGAAATCCGATCAACCTTCAACCGTAGACATCAATCTTCAAACTCAATCCTGTCAGTACAACAGGCCTCCAGCCACGTCTGTCCCCAAGCTGCCTCCCTCGGTCTCTACAGAGCCTCTTTCAACATCTAATGGCCCCTTAAAGATCCCTCCGCCTAGGTCAGAGGTTCATACCAAGATCCCTAAGGGTCCACTATGCCGAAATGCTACTTCTGGAAAAGCCACCCATTCGTATAGCATAGTTGATGATTTGGCACAATCCCTCGCTGCCATTTCAATGCTGGAACTCCTCCAGTCGTGCCCTTCACAACGGAAAGCTCTTCTGTCTACCGTAGGCACTGTAGACCCTTCCGACGATCTATTGATTTTCTTTGATGTTGACCGGCCAGAACATCCTCCCCTCCCTGCTTCCGTTGCTTTCCAAATCCCAGTCAAGATCCAGAACGCCAACGTTTCTCGGTGCATTATTGATGAGGGGGCATCCACCTGTGTGATGTTCGCTTCGGTTTGGAAACAACTCGGTTCTCCTGAGTTGGCCCCGTCCACGATCACTCTTCGAGCGTGGGACGGCCATGCCTCCAAGCCCATTGGCTTATTCCGCAATTGTCCTATCACTCTGTTGAAAATGTAGCAAGATGATGGAGCTTAGTGAAATGAAGTCGCCTTCACTAAGTGGGCCCGCAGGCAAATTCTGGCGCAAAATCTATTTTTAGACTATGTCTATTTTTAGACATATGGAGCATGGTTCGGGGATTCCAGTTTGAGATTCTTGAAGTATGTGTCATGTTGGTAAAAATAGTTGAGACTCTATTTTTGAGGTCAAAGAGGTCGAAGTCTATTTTTAGACTGCCTCTCCTTAAAACAGGGAAGTCAAATATTATTTACCCTTAATAATATTTAGACTATAAACAACAGTTTACTCTCTTGGAGCACTTCAATTCGAGCTACAGAAGTGGCTCATGCATCTGACAGAGGAATTACGCTATTCCCAAGGGTTTGATGGCATCATGCATGGTTGACTTCAGTTAGGACTTCAGTGGCAGAAGTTTGGTGGAGTTAATGAGACAGCTAGTGGAGTTGTGTTCTGTTTATTTTAGTTGAACTAGGTGAGATTAGTTTAACTAGCTAATCAATTAGTTATGAGTGGAGTGAATTAAATATTATTTAATTCATTAATTAGTAACTCATTATTCAACTCAAGAACACATCAGTTCACTACAGTGCATGATCAGTTCAGTGGAGACCAGTGAAAGAGGTAGATGAAAGGGTGGAGTTAGCTATCAGTGGCGACATCAGTTGTGCATGAGTTTTGCACCACACTTGGAGGATTTGTCCATGACAATTGCGTAGTCAAGCAGAGGAGATTCGATCCTTGGATCTCTATATAGACAGGCCTGGATTGCGCAATAGAGGCAAGGCAATTGGCGGTGAGTTTTGAACCAGTAACCTGTTCAAAACTGAGCTAGATTGTGGGTAACTGTATGAGAAAGTACTGAGTACTTGTGAGGAGTATTGTACTGATTTTGTTACTTTATTTCTCCATTATAATATACAAAATAGCTGCGGGGTTTTCAGCTATAAGCTTTCCCCATACATACTGTGTTAATGTGTATGATGATTTGATGTGTTATCGCTTGATTTTATTTCTGCATGTTTGATGATCTGAGTGGAAGAGATTATGTGTTGCATATAAATTCAAATTGTATGTGATCAGGATAGTCTCGGTGGATAATTAATCATTATTCAGCAAATTTCTACACACTCTTGCGGGCAAGATAGTTTGCGTTGACGTAGAAGTCATAGACGCTCCCTTGGATTACAACATTCTTTTGGGTCGTAGCTACGCTTTTGCGATGTCTGATGTCCCTTTCGCAGTTCACCGCAAGATGTCCTTCCCCCATAATGGAAAGATAGTCACCATTGACCAGTTGACGTATTATGAGCCAAAGTCTCAGACCTCCCCTGAGTCCACTATCTCTTCGATAGCCAACAAGCAAACCGTCGACCCTTTGACCAGTGTCTCACCCGGTGTCTACAAGGACCCTTCCTTGATTGGTACATTCCCTGGTCTTCCTCCTCCTATCTCTGATCCCATATCATCGAATGTTTGCATGATGCAATCATCTCGGCCTTCTCTCAAGAGGCCCGCCTTGGCTAGTCATCAACCCTCTCACCCTCTGCAACCGTCTCCTAGACCTTCGATGTAGCCTCTTGGACCTCCTCCTCCTGGCCCTTCAGCTGGTACTCATGAGCCTATTTATCCTCCTGGGTCAGTTCCTTCAGGCCTTAACCATTTAGGAGCCGTCCCACCTGGCCATTACCCCTCTGGTCAGATATTGTTCCTAGTCCCTCCACTAGGCATCTATATGGCACCTGTCATGGCCACCCTCTCTCTTCCCAACTTGACCATTGGGCTTCCGGTTTGGTACCTTAATCCTCCAACCGCCACCCCGCCAGGTCAACCTAAACCTTATCTTTATTTGACCCAGTTCAACTGGTCCCCCTGACTTCTCCCGTTGTCACAGTGCCTCAACCACCTCAACAGGAACCGCCTCCTTTTGTGACTGCTTCGGGTAAGAAGGGAAAAGCTCACAAAAGGGCCTCAAAGGACAAAGCAGCCCCAACTGACCCTGCACCTCCTCCACCTCCAAAGCCTTGCACTTTGTGTGATGTCATCGTTCATGCCACCCATACTTTTCCCGAGTTGCCCTACATCAAGCCCATGGTTAATGTCGCGTTCCCTGAGTCGACGGTCCTCAAAACCTCTGCTTCTTCATCGACCGTTACCAAGAACAACAAGACTATTCACACCAAACACCCTTGTGCTTTGTGTGGTCTCCATGACCATTCCTCTCATCATTATCCCTGCCTTACGCATTACCATGCCTCTTTAGAGGTAGTTCGGGAATACGAGATTGAACAAAACCAATACGCTTCTCCTATACTTGCACAGTATGCTGCGGGCCAAACCAAGGATTTACCCGCTCTCATTAACATTCCCCCCCTTGATGTCGACATGACGGAGCATGTGCCCACCATCCTCTACCTTTCATCATCTTTGAGACCCTCGACAGAAGCTTCCTCTGAATCTTCTCTTTTTGTTTCGCTTGATGGATTGACTTGATAGAAGTGACATTGTGTTCAAGATCTTTGAAGTATGTTGTCACACATGTCTGTCTCCCCTGTCATGCGAATCTAAACCTTAATGAAAGATTGATGTCATGATGTGATGATGTAGTAGCTGATGTGAGCATGTTATGACCACGATGGATATATTTTTTATTTTACGATCTAACTTATTTCTTATTGCATGACTCTAGTAAAGAAAGGTTGATGACATGAAAGAAGATGAATGAAGTGGATTATCATTCATAGGGAGAATCTCTCCTAAATATTCTTACTCATATTTCCATTTTCATTATATGTATATTATGTACTATTTAAGTATGACTTATGGGTATCTGATACTGTTGATCTACAACAGAGGTCTGAACTAAGGTAAGATGGTTTTATCCCACTCAAAGCCTCATTCACACAGAGGAGACCCATGGGTGCGGCTATGACTGATGGAAAAAAAAAATGAAGTTTTCTGCATAAAATTAGATGTTCACCTAGAGGCTGTCAGTTCTACATATGTGTAGAAAATATTAGAAATATATAAGAGTAGGGAAGTTTGAATGTTTGCTATAATATGAACAGGAATATTGAACTTGTGTTTGCAGGTGATCGTGACATACATATATATTATAGATATGTCATTATGTTTGAAGTTTGTGCTACAAGAGTTTGACATGATTTGGAATATTGATATAGATTATTTGTATGATGTCTGATGATGAATTAGAACTTTGAATCAATGATTGAGATATGTATTGGAATATATATCTTACTACAATAGAAAATTTGGCTTTGACATGATGTCTAATGATTTGACTTAATGACTAGTGATTTTCCTTGATGACAATGATGTATGAGCATAGTATTATGATCATGGGAATGACTTGATGAAGTTATGGATTGATATTGTGTGGTTTATGACAACCTATTGGAATGATAATAGATGATGTCATGACTTGATGAAAGCTCTACCTATCATCTGGTTCAAATAATTGACACTGAGATATTCATGACTTTTGATATTAGTATTGATATCACTTCTAAACTTTGATGAGATGATTTAGTTGATTTTATTACACAATAATGATTTATGAAAGGTTGGGTATGATGATTTGGTAAATTTTTATGGTTGCAGTGAGCTTTGCATGAAGAAATCCCACCCAATCCAGATATGTTTGCATTGACAGTTATCTGATGAAACCATGATGATGTGTTGATCCAAGCCTCTACATCAGAAGTGTTCTAAGGTATGACTTTGATTTTGATTTTGGTTTTATATATTGATGATATGTTATTGTAAGTTAATGAGCCTATGATGATCTAAGTAAGAGGGAGATGTATTTTGAAGCTCAAAATGATGTATCATGACATGATGAATTGATTTCTAAATTTGGGAAAAGATAATATATATTGTGAAGCTATTGAAGAAGTATTGGAAAGTGGAAATGCATATCCTTGGACACTCTGATTTGAATTTCAAGATGTTAGTGAACTTGAAATGGAAACCAACAGTTGATTGAAGCATTGATGTTCCGTTTAGAACATCCATATATATATATATATATATATATATATATGCATGATGTGTATAGAACCTGAGTCGATTCATGATTGAGTCACTTCATTCACATTGAGTTTCCATCGAGCATCCTTCGAGATATCAACATAGGATTATATATGTGACTACATGGATGTATTGTTGATATTTGAGATTATTATTGATGATCAAATTTGGATGATGCTTTAATATGAGATCTGCCATGATATCTCGGATGAGAGATCCATAGAACGTCCAAGGTTGAGTACGATGTTGCTAGCATGGCTAACTATGAGCAGTATGAAGAAGATACTTAGAGAGTTGTCTGAGCATGATCTAGATATGACATGGATACATTGCAATAATAAAGAGTGGGATCCAACTGGCAGAGAATCCCATATATATAGTTGGGAATGAGATACTCTCATATATTGAGATAGTTCACCTATATGAGGCAAACTTAGGCATGTGGTTGGCACCTCCTTGAGAGGGAGGATGATTATGGTATCTTTTGCAATTTATATGATTATTTATGCTCTAACATGATATTTTATTTGATTTCCTATATGAACAGAAGAAATATGTTATTGCTACATAATGATCAAGTTGATACCAGATATGAGTATGATGAGAGCATCACTGATCGAGGACACTGAGCCAGCTCTTACCCCCTGTCTGAGCTCCTAGGGTGTGGAATTGAGATATAGGGCTCTTGGGGTTGAGGGAACTCTAAACAATAGGGTATCACCCATATCTCTTACCCATAGGTTTGGAGTAGTAACTCACCCTATCTTGGTCTTTGTAGAGTATATGCCAGTTGGCATCATAACCACAAGATGGGCCTATTGAGATTATCCCTCCCCATCTGGCCAATGGTTGAGGAGGATTGGATGCGTGTGATTCTTACCTCTTGGTAAGTTGGGTATCTCGTCCAAGCTGAATTATGATGCAATTTTTATACCACATGACTATTCAAGGTTATTGATGGGAAGGTCAGTAGGCAATAGGATGGGTTGATTAGTATCTCCTTTATATCACCTATTTCTTGATATGTGTTCATAGTAGTAGCTCCCCCATGATACTATGGGTTGATTAATAGTTCCCCTATGTGGTTCCAGGTTGAGTTGTGCTCCCTAATGATATTCTCTCTAATGATGATGTGGCTCATAGATCTGACTCCCCGTTGATATTCCAGGTAGTAGCCTAATGACATTTATGGGTAATAGTCGATGACATATTTCCAGGAAGTAGCCCGTTAACAGATATTCTATGTAGTAGCCCATTGAAAGATAGTCCGGGTAGTAGCCTGATTATAGATATTTTAGGGAGTAGCCTGCTAATATAGATTCTAGATTGTAGCTTTATGAATAGAGGGTGGTAGCTTAAGCTCCTCTTTGGTAACACATTCTTCTTCTTTTAGATTCGAGAATACCCAACATATGAGCAGGAACAATCAAGAGATAAACAATATATGTACATTGATGATTTGAGATGATGAGATACTTGAAATGGGATGTATGTCATGTTAATCGATGGTCCGATATTGACAGGTGGAATTCTCCTTGGTTAAGAGGGGGTGTTAAAATTATGAAACTGCAGTCAAATTTCACTTTTGGAATCTCATATTATGAAGATAATAATTTCAATAGATTCCTATTTTAAACAAGAGGACCAAAATCAACCTAAAGATCACCTCATTTGGACAAGCATAAGTTGGTTTTGAATTTAGGTTCCCACTCATGTATATTAGATCAGGTCAACCCTATACATATGTAAAATTGGACAGGTTTACCTCAACATCAAGTGGACCCTCATGGAAGCCTATAAATAGAAGAGACCTCAAGCTCATTTAGACACATTGATCAAGTCATCTTCTCTTCTCTTCTATTGTTTTTGTTCGCACATGTATGATAGAGAAAGTTCGCACAAGGGTATGAATCTAAAGGGTCAAAGTTCACACAAATATAGGGTTTCTATTTCTTGGATGTTGGCACAAAACTGGGTAATTTTATCCCTAGATGCACACATAGAGTGGTCAAGGGTGCATCCAGGGAGCCTTGGACGCATGCACAATAGCTTGAAGTGTGCGTCTAGGGATTTGAGGCTGATTGGAGTGTATTTTCCCATGGACGCACACTTAGAATCCACTAGGAAATGTTGTAATATCCCAAAATGGGAACAACCACTATTGGGAATCATTTAAGTTATTACCAATGTGGAGCTTCAGAAAATCATGGGCATGGAAATGTAGAGCAGCTCATTAGATGTATAATTACATCATACCAGCAAATGAAAGAACCTCAGCAACAATATGATCTATATTCTCCTTCCCGGGTGGGGGAAACGCAGCGATATAGAACATAAAACAGTTGTCTTCATAAAATAACGTTATAAAAGTGAGAAATGGGACTTGGATCCCTTATAAGACATTATATACAACTCACATGTAGAATTAGAGGTGAAAAAAATCACTCTAGCCAACATAAACAGATCTCCCCATGTCAATACAACTCAAATAATCCCAAACCCCATAGCCTAGCTCATGCAGAAAGTACTGAAGCAAGGAATGTGTTATTTTAATGAGGTTTTATGTATAAAATGATGATAAATAAGATATCAGAGGTGCAAAATCATCCAATGGCAGAGAAAATGGAGATTCCTTCCTTTTTATACAAAATAAGATATCCCGGCAAGGGATTACATGAAAGTACAATGTATAAAAATGTAGATCTGCAGATATGGATCTGAAAAATGCAGTTTTACTATAGCAATGAATAAATATTACTGAAATATACAAGTTAAGGAAGATTAATTAAATACAGAGCTTTCCGGGAGAGAGGTTGGCCCCTCCTCCAAGGAACTAGCTCACAAACAAGGGATCAAACCCTGCAACTACTGCTCTAGAAAAAATGACGCAGTTTTCCCAGTAAATTGTGTTGTAGTGGATGGGAACTGAGCTGGCCACTTTCCAAGATGTCAAATAAGCTTCGGGACCTCCTGTACAGATATTGCAAAGAAAGGGGAGCTCCCTCCTCTGAAAGATAAGCTCAAGAGCTGGTGTTGTGAATCTCCCACTGCACACCCAACAACACAGTGTTTCTTGTTGCAAGAATAACGTTGTAGTTGTAGGAGATGCTATGCCTCAAGCCTGGATATGGGAGAATGAAGAATAGAACTCCTCAAAGTGATCTCTCAAAGAAGTAGAAGGAATCCCTAAGCAGGAATTCCTTGTGCTAAACAGCACTGCATACTCAGCTCAACATCTGAAGAATGTTTAAGTGTCTAAGAAGACATGAAAATGTAATCCATAAGCTAACCTCAAAATTCTTCCATATTCCTCCTTATAATGTTTTGTGAGCCTCCTCACCTTGGGTCCCACCTATTAGGGTTTCCAACACCATGTGAATACATTCTCTCCAAAACTGCGTTGTCTTCTCAAGCAAGCCACACCTCCTTAGGCAGTGTTGTTGACTTGGTCAAATTTGACTGAATCTTCATGACCCTCTTCATGTTCACACATGGGAAGTGCAAATTCCAGCCACCAAGTTATCCCCTTTTCACACCAAGATGTATTTTATGTCAATACAAGTTAAAAATGGGTCCTTCTCCCATTTATTCATCTACTAGGTGCAAAAATCAAAATCTAATATTCCTATTAGCTGCATGCTAATTTTAGGAATATTACAGTCCTCCCCTCTCAAAGATTGCTTGCCCTCAAGCAAGTGCAAGGGTAGACTAAGTTATGTTGCCTCCTCTCCATGTAGCATCCATGCATGAAGATCTCTTCCAAGTAAAGAGATGTTGTCTCAATAATGAATCCTCATAGTGGCTCTCCCAAGCAAACAAAGTATCATTTGGTGGACACCCCAAATGGCTATCATCATGCAGAAGTAACATAATCAAGCAGACAACTATGTGCTATCTAGAGGTCCTCTCAAGGCATGGGGTATGAAATTTATGGGAAATCCTCATTCCCAAGTGAAACCTCCACCCCCAAGCTATCATCCATATGAAATGAGTCACCCTCCAACATGGAAACTCATTAAGAATCTCCTCCACCTTTGGCTCCTGAAGTGCAGGTGGGATGAATAAATGCACATGATAGGCAAGAGCGCCTATCCCACGTTGTTCTCCTCTCCACTTATGATAAGTGTAGAGGGCATGCTGACCTTGGGCTACAACATGATTTCCCTCCATTGGCAAGATGAAGGCTAGATCTCCAAGGATTTCTCCTCCAACGTTGTGAATCAAGCTGGCCCAAACCATCTCATACATGATGGGTAAGAAATCACCATCATATGGCACCCCATCCATCTCATGGCCCTCCTCATAAATACATAAAAATCTTTCTGTAGTGGCCATACCTCTTCCCATGCTCCTCTTATGGCATGTGATGCAGAAAGTGTGGGGATGCTCCTCCCCTAAGAACACAGTCATCCAATGTGTTCCTCCTCTAATCATACTCCCCATAAAGGTAAAAACAACATCAGAAATTGGGATCATGATCAGCATCATAATAAAAGAAATACTAAAGGTTTTATGTGGTGTTGGAAGGTACCGACAGCCTCCCAAGTGATCACAACACAGTCTTCCCCACTACAACTTCAGAAAATAGCATGGCAAGTTGTTTCTTGATAGATGGCTAGTTGTGTAAGTCACCACATATACTAGCAAGTAGTAAATGGTTGAGTGTATCAACTGAGCACATAAGGAGTGACCAAACACTTGCCCCAGATCATATAGTAGATGGTTGTCTCCATCAGAATAGTTGGCCAAAAATGGTCCATGGAGCCTAAAGAAAAACTTGCCCCTTTGTAGAGAAATGCACTGCAATGAAATGGTAAGAGCAAGCAAATATTGTGCTGAACAATAAATAAATGCAAAAACAAAATTCTTACCATGTAATGTAAGCAAGATGGTGACAAAATCCACAGATGGATCCCCCATAGTGGTGTGACATACCCATATGAAGAGGAATGAACCACATGCTGCATGAAAATCCTCCCCATCATGCCTGGAACCCCAAGTCAAGGAGAACATACCATAATGACAAATGAGTCCATCCAATCCTTTACCAATCTCACCTCCTCTATGCCCACCAAGTGCATCAAATATGAAGTGATCCTGGGAACACTCCATCAACAAGTTTCTTCTCCACAGTGACAGCATTGTTGGCCTATGCAAATAGGCTCTTGCCAACTCATAAATCCATTCTTTGACATGCCCCATGTCAAATACTCCTCCTATAATGTTGCTACATACAAGAAGTTTCTTCCAAGGTGGAAGTGCCTCCAGATCATCTAAGGTTAAGGAGTAGCCTCCTTGCACTATGATAGTGCCATCCCCTACTCCTGCAGCATCATACCAAGTGTGAGAGAAAATCTGCCCTTGCTCTCTCCCAATCCTCCAAAGCAACAAAAGTTTTTGCTGCCTCCGCATAGCTCCATCATACAACCCATGTGGTGAAAACATAATGATCACATCATCATATTGCATCCATCCTCCTTGCTGCCACATGATGCAAGTATCTGACCAACTGTCTTCCTCCCTCATACCCTTAGGAGAAGGATATGCCTCATGATGGCCAAACTCTCTCAACAGTAGCCAGCACAGCTTTGCTTCTTGTTGGCCTATGTCATAGATATGCAAGTGGCTCACAAGCCTCTTGCTCTCCATCCACCTCCCTTCATCCAAGCGTGGATGCCCCCAATAATTCTCTCCACTAACATCTTCCCAATGAAGACTACCAACCTCCCAAAGAAATTATTCCTCCTTACACCTCACGGGAAGTTGAGATGTAACTCCGTGGAGATCTTTGAAGGAAGATCTCTCACCCATCAACCCATTGAATTAAAAATAATCCAAGTGTGCTGGAAACCAAACACCATTAGAAAGTGGCACAACATGCATTATGCCTTCCAATGTATTGCACCCTAACACTTCATGTTGCATGTAACTCAATAAAGGTGCAAAGTGATGGATGTTTATCCCTTCTTGGATCAAACCAACAGCATTTTGAAAGCTTGTTGCTCCTCATCAATAATGTGTTTCGATCCTGGACCATGTGAGCACATATTTCCAAAGTCTTCCATAAAATTTTCTGAAATGTTAGAGCATGGGAATTTATGCATACCTTTGTGAGCCTTTGGAACATATTGTATGGCTGCAAGAGTCCCTCCCCTCAAAGTGTTCGTTGATCCAATTGCTGCTATGGATGGCTGCCCCCTCATGAATATGACAGCGCTAGTAAAGGTCTCCTCAAGTGGAGAAGAGAACTCCTCTTCCCATGGCCTTCTATTGCCAAATCTTCCGATTATCTACTGAGTGAAATCAGTAAAAGCAGGTACTCTTGCATGATTTCCATGGATGACCCACCAAGAGCTTGCCTTCCCCTCTAAGTGTGGCACTGAGATCTCCACATCCTCTTCTCCCACTACTGGACGTAGTAATAAAAAGGCTTCTAATTTCATCACCCAAGTCTCCGCTGCACACTTGAGTGAACCATCAAATGTAGACAACAAAAATTTGTTTCCTCTTATCATTCTCTTACTGCATGGCCTTTTTTCTTCTCTTAGTTGAATAAACTGAGGAAAGTCTAGAGTCTCTTTGAAATCCCTACGTTGGCACTTATATTCTACCAAATATCCACTCAGGACCTCACATTCTAAGTGGTCTTCTTGCTCTCCACTCCCTCTATGAGAACAGGAAGTGCATGGGTCTTCTTCTTTCTCTTGAAACCTTATATAGGTCTCACTATAGCTTTCTCTTTCTTGAAACCCTCTTGGAGTTCCATTGCATATTTCTTCTTTCATCGGTTGAACCTCCTTGGAGAGGCTCTCCTTAGATCTGAAAATGGATAAGAGTAATCTCAACCTCTCCATAATTTTTTTCTCCTCTTCTTCTTGTATTCTAATTGGATCTGAAATCCATAGGCTGAGCCAAGATGGAAGCTCTGATACCACTGTAATATCCCAAAATGGGAACAACTACACTATTGGGAATAATTTGAGTTATTACCAATGTGGAGCTTCAGCAAATCATGTGCATGGAAATGTAGAGAAGCTCATTAGATGTACAATAAAATCATACCAGCAGATTAAATAGCCTCAGCAACAAGATGATCTATATTCTCCTTCCTGGGTGGGGGAAATGCAGCGATATAGAACATAAAACAGTTGTCTTCATAAAATAACGCTATAAAAGTGAGAAATGGGACTTGGATCCCTTAGAATACATGATATAAAACTCACATGCAGAATTAGAGGTGAAAAAAATCACTCTAGCCAACATAAACAGATCTCCCCAAGTCAATATAGCTCAAATAAGCTCAAATAAGCTCAAACCCCATAGCCTAGCTCATGCAGAAAGTACTGAAGCAAGGACTACGTTATTTTAATGAGGGTTTATGTAGAAAATTATGATAAATAAGAGATAAGAGGTGTACAATCATCTAATGGCAGAGAAAATGGATATTCCTTCCTTTTTATACAAAATAAGATCACCGGCAAGGGATTACATGAAAGTACAATGTATAAAAACGCAGATCTGCAGATATGGATCTGAAAAATTAAGTTTTATTGTAGCACTAAAAAAATATGACTGAAATAGACAAATGAAGGAATAAGAATGAAATACAGAGCTTTCCAGGAGAGAGGTTGGCCTCTCCTCCAAGGAACTAGCTCACAAACAAGGGATCAAACCCTGCAACTACTACTTTGGAAAAAATGACGCATTTTTCCCAGTAAAATGCACTGTATTGGATGGTAACTAAGTTGGCCACTTGTCAAGATGTCAAATAAGCTTCGGGACCTCCTGTATAGATCTTGCAAAGAAAGGAGAGCTCCCTCCTCTGAAAGATAAGCTCAAGAGCTGGTGTTGTGAATCTCCCACTGCACACCCAGCAACACAGTGTGTCCTGCTGCAAGAATAACGCTGTAGTTGTAGGATATGCTAGGCCTCAAGCCCAGATATGGGAGAATGAAGAACATAACTCCTCCAAGTGATCTCTCAAAGAAGGAGAAGGAATCCCTAAGCAGGAATTCCTTGTGCTGAACAGCACTGCATACTTAGCTCAACAACTGAAGAATGCTTAAGTGTCTAAGCAGACATGAAAATGTAATCCACAAGCTAACCTCAAAATTCTTCCATCTTCCTCCTTATAATTTTTTGTGAGCCTCCTCACCTTGGGTCCCACCTATTAGGGTTTCCAACACCATGTGAATACATTCCATCCAAAACTGCGTTGTCTTCTCAAGAAATCCACGCCTCCTTAGGCAGCGCTGTTGACTTGGTCAACTTTGACTGAATCTTCATGACCCTCTTCCTGTTCACACATGGGAAGTGAAAAATCCAGCCACCAAGTTATCCCCTTTTCACACCAAGAGGGATTTTATGTCAATACAAGTTAAAAATGGGTCCTTTTCCCATTTATTCATCTACTAGGTGCAAAAATCAAAATCTAATATTCCTATTAGTTGCTTGCTAATTTTAGGAATATTACAAACGTCTAGGACTATCATATATGCTCACACAACTCCTCCATGTGTTTGGGACTTAAAGATGAAACTTCAGTACTTTGGAGATTTCGCTCTATGAAAACAATGTTAAACAGTAGGCTATAGAGTGCAATAGTGCATTACAGTCATAAGAATCAGAGTTTTGATGTTTATATGCATTTCATGGATATTATTGTTGTTGTAAAGACATGGATAATTGTAATCTCTTTTTCTAAATCATTTGATGGAAATATATTAGAAGAAGAATTTACAAGGGTTTTCCCCATAGTGAGTTTTTGTAGCATCGGAACTTGTAGATTTGGTTACTGTAGCAGCAAGACTTGTAGATTTGTTGACTTAATAGCAAAATAGCTTTAATTATAAAAAATACACAAGAGGTATTTATAATAATAAATATTTATTGATATGATATAAGACGATTGAATGATTACAATGAGGCCTTTCTTTTATACCTATGCAGGTGACCTTTCATGAACAGGCATGTCTTTTAGACATGCCTTTTCAGTTAACTAATGACTACTTAACATAATCTTGATTGATTAGCTAGTAATAACATTTATTCTATTTTATTCTATTAATGACTATATTTATTACTTAAGTTATGAATTAGGTTCATAACATTGCCTTCTTCTCGAAAAGCTTTGTCCTCAAAGCTTAACTTTTCAAAAAATTTCTTCACTTCGGATTATCTGCGAGGCATGTCATTCAATGGTATCTTCCTTGTAGAATTCTCTCTAATACATCCTCTTTGAACTCCATGTTCTTGTTACGGGTTTTTTTTTTTTAATATAATTAATTAAATTAATAATAATATATATTATATTATAGTTTGTATTTTAATTTTAATTATGTATTTAACTAATGTGTCACCTACTTAACCCATTCACAAGTTTTCGTGACCCAGCAAAAGACACGTCATTTCCGGTTGACCCGCAGTACTTTCTTTTTAATTCGTCGTCCATGATACCTCGGCACTGAATTATCAACACATTGAAACAATTACAATTTGATTGTGGTTCGTATATTTCTTTGGCTATACTTATAGTTTCAGGAACAGATTATCAACAGCCTCGATGTCGGCTTCTCCAAGTATACTCTTACATGGTTTTCGTTTTGGATGTTCTCGGCTTTAGCCAAGATGCCCACGGAGATTTTAACCCATTCAGCCGCATTATCAGGCAACACAGGGCTACTTTCTACAATCCTCGCCAGTAATAAAGAGCCTTGTACCGAATTTATGAGCGGAATCGTTCCGTGAAGCTCTGATTTTAATTGACGGAGATTATCCAGCAAGTCCGAATATTCTAATACATTGGAGAGGCGATAGTACTCAACTTCAATCTGTGCTCTTTCGATTGAAGTCGAGTTGTCCTTAACACTGTTAAAATTATAATTGGGGATCGCTGGTTCAGTAGCTGTTTTGGGCAGCGGTATTTCACGCAACATATGATCATTGTCTGAAACAAACTTTAGTCTAGGAGTAACGTCCAGAGATTGAAGTATCTGAAGCCCCAGTTTGGTACAGAACCTTATCAGAAAACTATAGTTGTTCAGGTCTAAAGGGTCATTCTTTCCACTTTCCTGTCTTACAAATTCATAAGCTTTCTCAAATCCATTGAGCTGAAAAACCTTTATTGATCAGATTTGTATAAGTGCAATGAAAATGTTTCAAGCCATCTTCTTTCATTTTTCCAAAATGCCTAACGGCATCTTCCATTTTCCGAGCCCTACAAGCCTCAAGCACCAGTATATCATAAGTAACATGATCAGGCTTGCACCCGTATGTATTAATCAACATTTTAAAAAACTTATCTTCCTCTGCAAATTGCTCATTCTGATAGAGCTTTCTCAACACAAAATTGTAACAGGTCACATCTGGAGGGCAACCCATTTTCTTCATGAACTCGAAAACCTCATGCGCTTCTGCTATGTATTCTCCCGGGTTGGGAGGAAAATCATTTACTTCAGCTAGATTTTTGTCTGAAGGTCCCTTAAATTTAGACCTTGCCCATGTGAAACAATGGTGGATATTATGTGGACATAACTGAAGCCTGCACATAGGTGCTCGATTTTTATTAGGAATCAGTTTTTCTACTACTCTTTTGTCCACAACTTCTGAATTAGGTGGCCACGATGCTTCAGTTGATTGAAAGTTATTATATGAATGGAAATTACCAAAAGGAATAGCCATTCACAAGGGTTCATTATCAGCGGAAAATCTCTTGTTCTTGGAGTCTTCGTCATTGACACTGTCACTTTCATGCAACAGTTTGTTGATTTTGGCCAAAGGATCCAAGTTAAAAACAATGAGTGTTCCTTGGTTTATATCTTTATCAGCAGGACTGTGCTTATTTTCATCAAATCCACTAATCTGCAGCATTTTACTGTTTTCATATATTGGCCCTATATGATTATGGGCAAGATTTGCAGTCAGTGTTACTGTTAAATTTCCTTTGACTATTCCCATATCTAGACCCAATATGACATGTTTTTTGGATTTCACTTTTGTAGAATATAAAGGTTGGCTACAATTTCTATCAATGATCCCAGATTGTAGAATGAGTGATTCCTTAATTTGGAAATTTAAAATTGAATTATTCCATACAGCATTCAATGTATGCTTTTTTGCCAGTTTATGTTTGATACAATCATTCGTTTCCAAGCTTTCAGTTTCACTATCTCCTATGCTTAGTAAAGTAGAGCATGTATTAAAGGAATCACCCCTACATAAATCATGCAGGGAAAGATATTGCCTATTTCTTGCCTCAAGTACCTTTGGACCATTAGCTAATTGACTGAAAGTTGTAACGGAGTTTTTCTGACAAGTATCAATATCCACATATCGAGTATTGCACTTAAATATTTCAGGTTTACAGGCTCCCACCCCTAGTAGAGAATCATCAGAACATAAATGACTGGGAAAGGATTTCCTTCTCCTTGCCTAAAATACTTCCACATTGTTAGCTAGCTGACTGAGCATTGTAAGAGAATTTTTCTGAAAAGTATTTATATCAACACCATTTACCGAATTAACATTAAAATTATCAGCAGAAGAGTTTGGAGCATTGAATAATTCACAGGCTGGGACTGGTCCACATCAGCTGACCAACAAATTCTCAGCTACACAAGATCTAGATAAATTGAACCCTGGAGATCCCTCTTTATTAGCTACTGCTATTGCACCATTGTTACTGCTTTTGACATATTCTAAACCATTCTTAAATTCTCTGTCAGGGTCTTGAGAGAAGTGGGAACCTGGGCCTGGCATCAACTTTCCGGAGTCATCCTCCATATTAGTCTAACATTCACAACTGTTGGGACACAAAACTAGATCGGATCCAGCAAATGGAGGAACACATGGTCCATTCAGATCCTCTTATGTTTGACTAACACGATGTCCAGAATGACAAACATCACTAATGGCAATCTCATTTCTTGTATAAAAAACACATTTATGTCCTGTGAAATATTTGTCTCCACATTTCCAACATTTCCCTTCTTCTTTATTTTCAATATTAGTTGGTTGTTTTCCTTTATTACGCATTGGTGGGGGAATGTATTTACTTGAATTTACCATGGATGTTCTACTTGATTTTCCCTTGGCATAACTAACTGCCTTCTCATTATTACAACATTTTTCATCTTCTCTATTATGGATTACTGCAGAAATTTTTTTAAGACCTACAGAAATTTTTTTATAACCGTTTGTGACTTTTGCACGTGAATTCTCTAATTGCTGAATATTTTCTTGAATTTTTCTAATCTGCTCATTTTTTTTGGGATCTTCACTAATGGCACATTATACGGTAAACAATGTTCCTGGGCTCGTACACTACGCTCATAGGCGTGTAAGACGATATTATGTGCCATAGCTTCAACTTGTCCTTAATATGGCTCTGATAGCTTCAAGATAGCTCTGATACCATTGTAGCAGCGGAACTTGTAGATTTGGTTACTGTAGCAGCAAGACTTGTAGATTTGTTGACTTAATAGCAAAATAGCTTTAATTATAAAAAATACACAAGAGGTATTTATAATAATAAATATTTATTGATATGATATAAGACGATTGAATGATTACAATGAGGCCTTGCTTTTATACCTATGCTGGTGACCTTTCATGAACAGACATGCTTTTTCAGTTAACTAATGACTACTTAACATAATCCTGATTGATTAGCTAGTAATTACATTTATTCTATTTTATTCTATTAATGACTATATTTATTACTTAAGTTATGAATTAGGTTCATAACATTTTTTCCCTGGTTTCCGACCAATCCTGGTGTCTCCATATGTGCATGCTTTTCTTCCAATGTTCCTTTATGTTCCACTACATTAATGACAATGTTATCGGTCTTTCTACATAGTTGCATATGTTGATGAATGATGATATAAAATTGAATAATGTTATGATGTTATGGGGTGAAATTAATGTGTTAATGAAGAATTTCAATTATGAAAGCAAAGAACGATATAACCCTATGAAAAATTAACAAAAATTAACGAACATAAGTTGATTTAATATTTAATTTTATTATTAATTCTTATCATTTTCAATGGTATGGTCAATTTTAGCCTAATCGTTGTACTATTTCATAGAAATTTATTACTATATGTAGTAGTGAGGGTAATTATTGGTTATCTCCAAATGGATCTACAATATCAAGAATTTAATGAATGGTTATGTTGAAAAACATAAGTCTGGGTTCATGGCGAGAGAGTTTTCATAGAAGGAGGGAGTGGATTGCGGAAACATTCACTCTAGTCACCAGATATACTTCTATTTGGGATATTATATCTACTTATTTATATATGAGGTGGAGGATACATCATATGGATGTGAATATAATTTTCCTCAATGGGATGATTAAGGAGGAGGTGTACATTGAGAAAATTTATGGTTTTGAGGTGCATGTGAAAGAGTCTCATGCATGTAGGTTGAATAAGGAACTATATGGACTCAAGAAGGCACCAATAAAATAATACTAAAGGATTGATGGGTATCTACTAGGTATGGGATTTAACAAGAGTGAGGTGGATCCAAATTTTTATTAAACATTTTTTTGAAATGACCCACTCGTCTTGGTGTTGTATGTTGATGATCAATTTCTCACATGGTTAGATGATATCATAGATATGTGTAATTGATATCTTGGGGATATTTGAGATGGTGGATTGTAGGCCTATTTCTACACCTATGGTCACCAATTTGAGGAATCTAAAACCTTCTGAGTCCAAGTTGGTGGATCCCACATTGTACAGGAAACTAATTAGTTCATTGTTGTATTTGGTTAACACTAGGAAAGATATGTTCTTTGTTGTGAACACCCAGAGCCAGTTTATGGTGGAGTTGAGAATGGTGCATTGGGTGGAAAAGAAGCATGTGGTTAGGTACTTTTAAGGTACAATGGAATATGGGATGATGTATTTCAAGAGTGATGGATTGAATTTGTAGGGCTATACAAATTCAGATTGGGTTAAGAGTGTAGTGGACAAGAAAAGTACCTCAGGGTGTTACTTCTACTTGCAATAAACAATGATTTCAAGTTTTAGCAAGAATTAGAGTTTAGTGGTGCTTAGTTCAGTGGATATCAAATACATGACAATTATTTTGGTCATTTTTTATGCCATTTGGAATCACAAGATTCTCATAGGATTATCTAGCCTTGAGTTGGATCCCATGGTGATTCAATGTGATAAAAATGGTTGCATCAAACTCTTGGAGAATCTGGTGTTTCATGACAAGTCCAAGAATATAGAGATAAAATATCACTTCATTAAATATAGGATCTATAG
Source organism: Pinus albicaulis (assembly GCA_034641835.2). Lineage (NCBI taxonomy): Eukaryota > Viridiplantae > Streptophyta > Pinopsida > Pinales > Pinaceae > Pinus > Pinus albicaulis. The sequence continues at coordinate 203,034,841 of CM076576.1, forward strand.
GGGAGCTATGAATATTTAGTATATCTCCATAGATGAGCAGATTGTAGATATTCAACCAAACCTCTTGTGAAAGGGAATTTTATCTTCTACAAAGTGGTGTAGAGTGCATTCTTGTTAGGAGAGATTGTTGATGTGATAGCTCTTATAGGTGCTTCTACATAGACTAGGTGTCAATCATGCATAAGATGTCAAAGAGAATCTTTAGGTACTTTATCATGATGAGTAAGTTATTTTTATGATCTCTTTCCTAAGAAAATAAAATTGATCAATTTATTAATTAATCTTGGATATTGAGATAAGTTTTTCTAATGAAAAAAAAATTAATTTAATTTAGTGAGTTAGATCTAATCTCTATCATTGATCTCAAGTTAGACTTAGGATCATATCCTATCCATTCATCACTCATGAGATCTAGGGTTTGAGATCTATCTTAGCGAGAAATTGTAAAAGAATCCTAATGGAGAGGTGGAAGACACTTTGATTTCGTTAGGAGAATTAATTTCTCTAGAGGAGGGTGCATTGGGTGGAAATGAAGCATGTGCTCAAGTACTTGCAAGGTAAAATGGAGTATGGTATGATATATTTCAAGAGTGGTGGAGTGCAGTTGTAGGGCTATAGATATTTAGTTTGGGTTTGGAGTGTAGTGGACATGAAAATTACCTTAAGGTGTTGCTTCAACTTGTGATCAACAATGCTTTCATGGTTTATTAAGAATTAGAGTTTAGTGGTGCTTAGTTTAGTGGAATTCAAGTACATGGTAGTGATTTTGGCAAGTTGTGAGGCCATTTGGCTTCATAAGATGCTCATAGCATTATCTAGCCTTCAGTTGGATCCCATTTTGATTCACTGTGATAATAAGTGTTACATCAAAATCTTGGAGAATCAGGTGTTTCATGACAACTCCAAGCATATAGATATAAAATATCACTTCATCAAAGATAGGGTCTAGAGGGGAGCTTTGAAGCTTTAGTATATCTCCATAGATGAGAAAGTTGTAGACATTCTCACCAAACTCTTCGTGAAAGAGACATTTATCTTCTACAAAGATAAAAAAGGGAGTGGTGTAGAATACCTTCTTTGATAGGAGGGATTGTTGATATAATAGCTCTTATAGGTTTGTTTCATAGAATAGGTGTCAAGCATGCGTAATATGTCCAAAATACTCTTTATGTACTTGCTCATGATGAGAAAATGAATTTTATGATATCTTTCCTTAGTCTAACTTAGGAAATTAAAATTTATTAATTTATTAAATAATGTTGGCTATTGAGTTAAGGTTTTCTAATGAAAAGTAAAATAATTTAATTTAGTGAATTATGTTTAATATCTATATTTGATCTCAAGTGAGGCTTATGATGTTATCCAAGGCATTCATCACTTAGGAGATCTAGGGCTCGAGGTCTAGCGTAGTGATAAATTATAAAAGAATCCTGATGGAGACGTGGAAGACACTTTGATTTCATTAGGAGAATGAATTTCTCAAGAGTGAGAAACTCAAGACTCAGGGGAGAAGAAAAGTGTGTAGTTGGGAGTTTTAGTGAACACAATTATTTGCATGTGGATCACATAAGAAGAGGGTAGAGATTTTCTTGAGGTTAATGTCGATGTGTTGTTGGGTGCAGGAATTGCAGTTAAGAAAAATCCTTCAACACTTAATTGTCAACCCGGGGGTTTTGTAAACATAGAGACGAAGCACGGGAAATGCCAGAAATGGTATGAACTTTTCCTATCTCTATTCCTACTTTAATTTCAATCTTGTAGAATTGAAAAGAAAGATCACACAACAATTTACACCAAAGAAATTCTATTGTTGGAATATGAAAGAAAGTACTTTGCGAAGAAACCAATGAAAGGAACTTTCATACTGCTGCAAACATTCCTAATTACCAAAGTAAAATTCTATGTTTATCTTCAATATAGTTGTTGACAGATTAATAATTGGGCCCTTGAAGAGATCTGCCTTCTTTAAGGATTTTCCTTCCTACACTAATTTGTTATTCTTATACTCCTGCAATTTGCTTGCACTAGTACAGGCACAAGGCTTATGTGCTAGAAGTATATTTTACACTTATACTGGATATTTACGTCTTTATGCAGGGGCTCTCAACCTTAGGAATAGATCACTCTGTTCCTGTATCAGGATATTGGTTCTTGTACCAAAACAGAGGTTCCTGCACCAAGTTTTCCAATTACTTTCGAGAAAAATTAAAGAATGTGCTAACTATGAAAAGAATTTTCAAAGGCGAACAGATCTTTGAAATAAATTCAAAAAACAAAAGAATGCTTCAACCAAAATGAAATTCGAAATGAAAATATACTTCGAAATAAAATGAACTTAAGAAGCCAAAGCACACTTTCTTCAATCAAGGAACTCTTTCATGCAGTCAAAGAAATTATCTAAGTATGACAACAGGCTTTATCCCTGTAATAGTTACCCACATAAATCAGATTTTCCTTTTAATATTTTTAACTGAGAAAGGTTCACTTTAATAATTCAAAATGAGTTTTAATCCTTTCCTTAAAAGTGTAAAGTGCAGGTACATATCAATGTGTTGTAACATTGTTCATTACTTAATTACCAAAGCATCTTTAATCCCTAAGATTTTAACTCTTTATATTAAAAATAATTCTATCTGATAATGAACACTCACTTGTAGAAATGTATCGAATGTCTGTGAAAGAAAGGAATGAAAAATATGTGTTGCGATGAACCAACAAAATCAAGTTGTAGAATTGTAAATGCACTAGTGCAGGAATAACGTGCTTGCACGATCCATGCAGAAGTAAACTAATATTTGGAAAAGGAAATTATTAAGGGTAAATCAAACTTAATTAACATTCACACCAAAGATCCGTCACACATTGACTATTAATGAAATAGAACCAGAAATCTTGTGAAAGAATGAAATGTGAGTTTAATCCACGCTTTGCATTTAAATGAAATCAACGCACACCTTTGATGAAACAAAAGTGAAAGGGAGAATGAGATGGGTTAGTTGGGCCCTAGCCAACCGGCTTGTTCCCCATTTTAGGAAACTTGAAACTTCAACACTCAGTGACGCATCAATAAATAATTAAAACACAGGATGAAAATAACATGGCGTAACTCCTTTGTATTAATTTCAAATCAGTAAATGTACATCATGAGATCGAATCCATCCCAGAATAATGGCGACAAAAAAAAAATCACAATTTCACCAAAGTTACAGTAGTTTCGCTATCGCTAGCTAATTCTTATTTGAAATCTACATTTTATACAACCCTTAGGCCTGCGGCCTAACAAAATTACATATAGTCGTTCCAATCCAAGCCTTTCAACTGAAAAAAAATAACAATAGCATTACAAAATAAGCATGCGGCTATAACGAAGTGCTAATTTAATCATTGGCTGGTGACCTAATCTCAACAATATCCCTGAAATTCCTTCGCTCCGAGTCTAAATATAGATGACTGCAACTGAACAAGGGAAATTGGAACAAGATGCCCGCGTTAGGTAGTGAGCTATCACGGGAGTTTATGAGCGAGCGGTTGCCAACTGTGCGGGAATCCTACCTACACTCGACCATGCTAATGAAACGATTAATACATTTGCCTATAAAATACTTTAGGGGAGAAAGTATTAGTTGCAAGAAATATTGAAGACGTAAAATCTATTAAAATTATTAATTAAGTGTTTTGTAAACCTTAAATATGAAATATAAAGCTAGTGCAGGAATAGACACAATTCTTGGAATAGTGCAGGAATAAGGAGGTTTGCGAGGATAAAATATAGGTCTAAGGTTGTGGATTTGAAGTAGTAACGGGGTAAAAAATGAAGCATTTTAGCCTACCAACATCCTCCCATCCCTAAGTTGTTGTGTGTCCTCACACAACCTTTAGCTGCTTCAAAAATCAAAACAAGGAGCCTCCCTTCAATCCTAAACGTGTATGTTGATCCCTACTTTCACTGTCTTCATCTTCTTACCTCAAGCCTTCTTGAGTCACATGGTCACCTTTTTAAGACGTTTAAAGCACCTTGAGGCCTGGAAATTCCATACCTTGACTTGTCTTTTCTGCTCCTTGACTTCTTCTGCCAATTTTGAAATGTCTTGCTTTTGCACTGTATCCTGCTCCTTCATGGCTTGGTTTAATGCTTCCAAGCCATGAACTCGTTGCTCAAGCTCTTCTATCCAACTGTTCAGATATAGGGTGGAATTTTTTGTTCCCAAATCTCCCAGTGTAAGTATATTTTCTGCAATTTATTCTAAACATGTGCCATCATCACCAAGGTCAAAGTTATCTTTGCCACCTAGTTCCTGCATTTCAATATCATCAAGGGCTTTAGAGCCCGAAGCTTCAATGTCACCAAGGGTCTTGGCACCCGAAACTTCCATGTCACCAAGGGCTTCAATACCTTGCACATCTATCTCACCAGGGGTTTCAGTACCCTGCAATTCAAAATTATCAAGGGCTTCAATATGTTGCGCCTCATCATCTACCTGACTCTCTGTCGGGTCTCTGCTTGCAATCGGTGTCATTTTTCTCTTATTTATCTTATAGAGGAAGGCCGACAGGGGTATCTCGTCCTCCTTCTCTACATAACCTTCATTAACCACTGTATGATTCGTCGCGTCAGCGAGAAGTGAGAGGTTATCGTCACCTGGTGAAGCAGGTAGTGAATTGTCCAACAATATAGGGGAGGTCGACTGAACATGACCCGCCCCCAAAGAGGTAGTCATTTTCTTAGCCGAGCTCATGGTTGTTATTTTTACTGAGGATGGAGTTTCTTTGACATATTTCTCCTCTTCTTGCACCGGTCTTTCCTTTATTTTTGTCTCGGTAGGGCGCAAGGTCAGAGTCTCTGCTTTTCCTTTCTTTCTTGCATTATTTTTTTTGAACGACTTCCCTACACCTCGTCCTTGAAACTCCTTCAAAAATGCTTCCCAAGTCACATTTTTGACCTCCATCTCCTTCTTAACCAAAATTGTGATCAGCCCATGACGATACAACTTTCATGCAACCTGATTTGACTTCCCTCTCTGAACACCTTTTTCCATTTTCTCCAAGATCCTGAGCAGATAATATGGTAAATTGATGAGTTTTCTCGACTTAAATTGCAACAAAAAACGTATATGACACAGGAAATTTGATCTGAAAATGGTCTGGATAACTTGTATGTATTTCAAGAACCTACCACTCAATTTTGAATTAAAATGATGTAGCTTGTACTTGACAATTTTGCGGAATTATTTACTTGAAAGTGGTGTATGAATTTTTACTGTTTATGTGTCTTAACTTCATTTGTTCTTGTTGTAATTTAACATCTATGACAAGTCAACATAATGATCTTTTATGGCAAAGCGCAACATTCACTTCCTTGAAACTTGTAAATTAGCATCCTTGCAAATCCATCCAAGTGGATATGTCTTTGGATGTGGAATGGTCTCAAGTTTCAGCTTCTTGACTAAGTCTTCTGAGATGAGATTCGCTTGTGACCCACTGTCAAATAGTGTGTCTATCTTTGTGTGTTTGGAAATTATCCTCACATGAAACATCTCTATCCTCCTCTCTTCATTTGGATCTTCTATGTGACAGTTTGAAGTGCTAGAACTAGGATTTGTTTCCTTTAAAATCTCTTTCCCCTTTATGTTCTTTAGTACCATGGCTATGCTTTTAGTTTCATCTCCTGATTCAGACCCTAAGTCTTGTTCAGCTATTGCAACCGTTTTTCCCTTTTCTTTGGCCTTATCTTTGGTTTTAATTTTTTCTGGCTTCAACTCTGGATGAAGTTTCTAGCAATGGTCTTCATCGTGGTTTTTTTTGGAACAATTTTTACAAAAGAATTTTCCTTTTTCTTTCCTAGAGTTTGCATTTCTTTTTCTTCCTTTGCCTTTAAATTCACTACCCTCATTCCCATCAAAAGATTGTTTACCTCTAGCCCCTAAATGTGTGGCTTGAACACAAACCTCATCTATACTAGTAGGATTGAACATAAGGATGGTATCGGAGCTCAAGATTTGAGCATTAGGAGCTAGATTTTTTACTCTGCATTTGCTCTTGTGCAAAGATATAGTTGACTGTTTGCAAGTTTTGATGCTTACTAGGCTTAAACTCAAGAGAGGCGAAGGACACTTGGTTAGAGAACAAGGTAATCCTCAACCAAGAAGGGCCAGCGAGCCACCTCCAAGAACCATAGAAGAAGCCTCAAGCATGTCTTCAAGAGACGGAGAAGCTCATGAAGACATTGATCCCAAAGAAGAGGAATGGGTGTTCCGAAAGGCTTTCTTGGACATGATGGAGATGGTGAGGATACTCTACCAAGAAAAGAATGATAGGCTTGTAGAAGAAGGGTCTAAACATTATAAAGAAGAAGAGGGTTATTTAGGAGGAAAGAAAAGTGATGACAATTCAAAGAAAGGACATGGAGGTAATGGTGATCCACCATCCCCATGTTCATCCTCTTCCTCTACAGCATCATCCTCTACTTCGATGAATCAATCTCACAAGTCTAAAACCACTGGTAAAATTCCATTTCTTAAGCTTGATGTTAAATTTGAGTTGTCTATGTTTAATGGTGAGGTCAATGCAGAGAAACTTGACAATTGGATAAGACAGTTGGAAGTTTATTTGAGGACACAAAACCTTCATGAAGACAATACCAAGATTCAGTTAGCCTCTTTGAGAATGGAAGAAGCAGCATTATTATGGTGGGAATCCAAGACCAAGGATGAAATTAAAAAACATGGTAAGATCACTTTATCACCGGCTGAATTTATTTCCGCAATTAAGAATCAATTTTATCCATTAGCTCATTTACAAACAGCTATCATGAATTGGAAAATTTTTAGACAACTTAAGGGACAAAGTGTTCAAGATTACACCCAAGAGTTTAGATGAAGGGCTTTATTACTTGGAATTCATTTGCATAGCCAAGAGACTTTGCTGAAATATATAGGTGGTTTACAAAGCTATCTTATACATATTATCCTTATGTTCAATCCTACTAGTCTAGACAAGGTTTGTGTTCAAGCCACGCATTTAGAGGCTAGAGGTAAACAATATTTTGATGGGAATGAGGGTAGTGAATTTAAAGGAAAAGGAAGAAAAAGAAATGAAAACTCTAGGAAAGAAAAAGGAAAATTCTTTTGTAAAAATTGTTCCAAAACAAACCACGATGAAGACCATTGCTGGAAACTTCATCCGGAGTTGAAGCCAGAAAAATTTAAACCCAAAGATAAGGCCAAAGAAAAGGGCAAAACAATTGCAATAGCTAAACAAGACTTAGGGTCTAAATCAGGAGATGAAACTAAAATCATAGCCATGGTACTAAATAACATAAAGGGGAAAGAGATTTTAAAGGAAACAAATCCCAGTTCTAGCACTTTAAACTATCACATAGAAGCTCAAAATGAAGAGAGGAGGATAGAGCTATTTCATGTGAGGATAATTTCCAAACACGCAAAGATAGACACACTATTTGATAGTGGGTCACAAGCGAATCTCATCTCAGAAGACTTATTCAAGAAGCTGAAACTTGAGACCATTCCACATCCAAAGCCATATTCACTTGGATGGATTTGCAAGGATGCTAATTTACAAGTTTCAAGGAAGTGCATGTTGCGCTTTGCCATAACAGCTCATTATGTTGAATTTGTTGAATTAGATGTGGTACCTATTGACATTACAGGTGTGGTGTTGGGTAGTCCGTATTTATATGACAAAAAATCGATCTTCCATCGCCATGAGAACAAGTATCATTTGTTCAAGGATGGCAAAGAGTTTATTGTGAGAGCACATCAAAATAAGCTAGAATCTTCTTTAGTGAATGCAGGGCAGTTGAAAAGGCTTGTCAAAGCAAGTCAAAATTTGACTTTGTTGATGATTAAGAAAAAATATTTTGTACATAATCCTTTTCATGTTATTGCTGATGTAAATGATGAAATGTTTCAGTCTGAAAGCAGGTCGTCTTTGGAAGAAGATGACAAGATGTTGCAAAAAGTGTCTTTGGTGTTGATCAGTGCAGAGAAAAAAGTGTCGATGCAAAGTGGTGCAAGAATCCAAGAAAGGGAAAAGCATGCAATAAAATAGGGCACAAATTTCAGAAAGGGTCATTGCTGGTTTCAGAATGGCAGGTTGGTATGGCGAGAAAACTTGGTCGGGAATCGACACAAGTATATGGCTCATTCAGCAAAAATTCACCATAAGGACAGTTGGCAAGGTGAATCTCAATTTTAGTTTCCTTTGAAGGTAGACCATTGTAGGAGCAGTATGTTTTCTGCAAATTATAGTTGTTGTTCTGCAAATTTCAAAAATTTGCATCATGACTCAGTCAAGGATAGCAATAGTCGGTCAGCAGATTCAAGGAAGAATTTATATTTTTATGAGAAGCTCAATTTGATGAAGTCAGCAAGATTTCAGTGGTTCAAGGTTGGAAGAGTGGAGAATCAGTCTCCTCATCTTCAATTTCTGTAATTCAGAGAGCTTTTGGGGTCCAAAAGCTTCCTAATGGGGAGGTGTGATCAGGTGATCATGTCCAAGTGTAGAAAATGCTCAAAAATGGAAATGCTCAGAAATGGTTGTAGTATAAACGACTAGAAAGGTCTCGTTGTTTCAATTCTGGTGCTGTGAACGGGACTCAAAACCGACGTCGTATTTGAAAGTTATGAAGGTTTGAAGTCTCCAGTAAACTCCATTTTTCAGTTGACCAAGTTTAACTTCTCTGAATTTGGAAAAATTTAAAAAAAAAAGAATATTCCAAGGAATATTCTAGGAATGTTCCTCGAAATATTCCTTGAAATATTCCCTAGAATATTCCACAGGGACAAATTGTTGGAGGACAAGTGGCATCTCCTCATTCATTGAAGGTTTGACTTTTTGGGATGAGGGCCAATCATGGGTTGCCACGTGGCAGGCCTGAAGGTAAGATTTTTGTTGAAGCTCAAGGATTTCGAACCATAGACCTCCAACAGATCAGTGTATCATTCCTACCAACGTGCTACACAGGTAGTCCTTGTTATCCATTCGGGCCAAGGCCTATTTATGTTTTGAATTTGTTATTGCCGAAAAATTTAAGAGCTAGCCCCATAGGGCTAGCCCAATAGCACCCAGCCATCCACGTGACCATGGTACCGAGACCATGGCCTAGGGCCATCCGCAATGATTGGAAGTGGACAGTTAAGTAAACCGGGACTCATGTGATAGTGCGAAAATAAAATTTATGGTAACGGTTTCAAAACCATTAGGGCCATGGTTCAGCCGGTGGGTTAAACGGAGGCAGTCACATGTGACCGCCCCATCACAAAATTTTAATGCTAGCCCAAACCTTTACCGCCAACTCTGGCACCAGTCCGAAATTTTCAGATTTTTCCCCATCTTTAGCGCGCTAACTAGAGTTATCCCACATTTGGTGGGGTTTTCTAGTGACATTGGGTAGTTTTCTCTGGGAGGTCATAACTTCCTCATTTTTAAACCAATTTGGACGAAATTTTAGTCAATTTTGGGTTTCTTCAGCATTCTGGAGTGTTTGGGATAGGTTTCAGAGTGAAAAATGGTGTTATTCAGCTAGTTTTTCTTCAGGGAAGAGGAAAAAGCCACTAGGGCCATCAGGAAGATGGAGCTGTATTGGGTTGTACTTCACTGTTTGAGGTGAAACAAAAGACATTTTTAGCTTCTTTTTGTCTTCTGAAGTCAAATTCATAGCATTTTTTTCCTTTTTAGGTATATTTTTCACTGTGTAACCATTTTGAGCAATTTAATAGAGCAAGGACATACCATTGGGGAGCCTTGGACCGGCAGATGTAGCCCAGGAGGGTTGAACTGCCTCATCAGTTTGTTGTGTTAAGCTATGGTGAATTTTTATTGTTGTATATTTCTGTTGTGATATATTAAAAAATAAATTTAATTAACAAATCCTCACACATAAAACTTAGAAACAAACCAAAACTATTGTGTTTAACTTGCAAGTCATGGAGAACACTTTGCACATTAAATTAAATGGAAATGGATACTCTGCATAGCAGTACAAATAGTTTCATTTTTAGGTCAAAATTCAATGAATAATGACCCTCACACGTAAGAAAATTCTGCGATATGTAAAGGAGGTTTTTCCATTTCCCAAGAATAGCACTGCATGAAAGCCCTTTCTTCCAATCCACCTTTAGCTTCCGGGCGACCACGAATCGGTGCCACCGCTTCTTCTCAATATTCTCCTTCTTAAACCATTGTTCACCCGCTGTTGCTAAGCTTGTAGCCTGAGATATATCTTATTCTCTTTTGTGATCGCAAATTCCAGTGAGCCTACCTTGGCTCTACTTCTATCAAATGTCCTAGCGAATTCTAGTGCCATAGCCGTATCAAATCCGTCAATTTTTTGCAAAAACAGGAAAAACCCATATTCTCCTGCAGTATTGCAAGACTGTTTCTATACTCGATCTTTTTCTCTATTTCCTTCACTGATAGTGGTTCGATCCTTACGGGCACCATTTATGTTTAAATTCACCCCAACTCTTTGTCTAAACCTCAGAAAAATATCACAATCAAGAATTCAAAGGGTCTTCCGAGAGATTTATGATGGTAGAGCCATCCACCCACCGCCCTATTAGCCATACTCCATTCAATCATGCTCCATCATTTAAATTACACCTTCGGGATGAATGCACACATGTATCAATCCAAGTACAGGTAGGAAATGATGATTGGAAAAGACGGAGGATTAGGTGGTGATGCTGTGTAACGATCATGCACGATCAGATTATGAGGTAAGGCCATCATTGACAGGTGATGAAATTTTTTCAAAAAAGAGGTAAGTATCGGGTTTCAGGTGAATTGTACTATCTACATTCACTTCATGACTCACATAAGGTGTACTCAGTACTCATTAAAAATATGATATTTCATAACCTAAAATATCTTTTACTTAAATGAATATTTCCTAAATTAGTAAATGATAAAACAAAGTTTTAACCATCATTCAAATTATTAGATGCCATGGTCTATCGGTGGTGCAGTCATTCTGTCTATAAAAAATAATTATGAAACAAAGATAAAATTTCCAGTGCACATTTTTGCACCAGGTTTTCCTGCATTGTAGTAAACATTCTTGCACTTGGACCATGTGTTTTCACATTTGGGCATCCTCAGCGGTGTGGATATTTGTACTGAACGTGCCTGCACTAATCATGATTGCACTGAACCTACCTGCACTTAAACATGCCTGCACTGATCATGCCTGCACCTGAACACACATTCTTGCACCAGGGATTTATGTAGCATTGAAGAGAAAAAGGGAACCAAAATATATTATGATAAAAAATAATTCATAGGCTGGATTTAAAAAATTTCTTAAATATACAAGGGAAGTTTTATTCGTCATTCTTTGGTGCTGAACATGCCTTCCGATTTGACTTGTGAGTTCACATCAGATCTCGCAGTCAATCCATGAGGAAAAAAAGAAGTGGGAAAGGGGTAATTTCCAAAATGGGAAGGAATATTACGACAAGGATTCCAAGAGTGAAACCACCAAGAGGGATAAATGAAAAATGGATTTGGGAAAAAAAATTCAGGGGAAAAGAGGGAAGTACGAAATCAGATAGCGATATTTTCTTTGAAGAAAGGGGGTGGTTAATTACGGGATTAAAATAAGAAAAATAGCAATAAATTATGAAACGGGAAGCATAAGAAGGCCATAATTTTACCTTTAAAATATGCCTACATTGGTGCTAGAAAAAGTAAATTCAGCGGGAATTGAGCAATGCTTGAATAAAAATGTATGTGCCAGCTATCCCAAACTTGGATAAGGGCTTGGTTCTTGCATTTGAACTTGCTTCTTCTTGGTGACAGCCAACACATCTAAAAATCAAAAAACATTCACTTTTTTATTAAAATTTTGATCTTCCTACCAGCATGTTTCTTTTCAAGTTGATCCTTCTGCAATCATGTCAGACAACTGATTTTCATAATTACAGGAAGAATTTATTTTTCTTTGTTTTTATTTTTTTGTCATTTTTTTATTTGATTATTATTATTTTCAGGAAAAGAAAGAATCAGATTTTCAATAGGTTGGTGTTTCCACCTATCATATCCTTTTTGGATTGCTTTTGGACTTGCTGCATAAAAGTTTCCTTAGTGAGGGGCTGAAAATATACCTTCAATCTATGCCCATTCACCAGGAATAATGAATTTCGTCCATTAATAATTTTGATTTCTACCACTCCATTTTCAAACAATTTGACCACCTCATAAGGTCCCATCTAGCATGTATGAAATTTCCCCTTAAAATATTTAAATCTGGAATCATAAAGGAGTACCCAATCACCTAGTTGGAACTTCTTTTTCTGGATAGACTTGTCGTTCCATTTCTTGCATTGATGTTGAACCAATGTATTCTGCTGAACAACATCCCTTCGAAATTCATCTAACTCATTCAACTGTAGGAGACGTTGTTGTTGTGCTTCTAAGAGGTCTAGTCCCAACTGAACTGTAGTCCTGAAGGTCTTAATTTGGAATTCTATTGACAAAAGGACTTGTTTCCCGTACACCAACTCATATGGTGTATGTCCCGTGCTGTTTCTCCAAGTGGTTCGATATGCCCACAACACTTCCGGTAATCTGCTAGCCCAATCCTTTCTATGCGTGTTCATTGTCTTCATAAGTATGGAATAAATTACCTTGTTTGTGGACTCCACCTGACCATTTTCTCATGGGTGACCCAGTGTAGATTTCCTATGCCGAATTGTGTACTGCTCCATCACACCCTGTACCAGATTAGAAATAAAAAGCGATCCATTGTCAGAAACAACCTCTCTAGGCACACCAAATATAGTAAATATCTTAGTAAAAGTAAAATCAACAACAACTTTTTCAGTAGCAAAAGAAACAACTTTAGCTTCTACCCATTTTGTAATGAAATCTGTGCAAACCAAGATATGCTTTTTATTTAATGATGTCAAATTTATTTGTCCTACAAAATCAATAGCCCATTTTTCAAAGGGCTCAATCATAACCTGAGGACATACAGGTATTTCATTGGTTTGATCGGTTTGGCCCATTCGTTGGGAGCTATCACATCATTTGACATATTGTATGGCATCCTTAAATGAGGGCCAAAAATAGCCAGCTCGTAAAATTTTGTATGCAGTTCGCTTATCAGCGAAGTGGCCTCTACAAGGTTCATCATGAGAAGAATTTAAGATTTCAAACACTTCTTCCTCTCTAGCACACCTACGGATAATGAGGTCTGGCCCAGTGTAAAATAGGTCTCCTAGAACCCGAGAATATGCAGAAATTTCTGTATAATATTCCACTTTTCACAAGCAGATAAATGAGGTGGTGTTTTTCCAGTGACTAAATAGTTAGCTATGTCAGCGAACCACGATATTCTATTTTCACAACAAAAATATGTTCCTTGGGAAAATTATCATCAACAAGAATTACTTCACTAGGATTATTTAATCTTGAAATATAATCCGCTACAATGTTAGATTTTCCTGGACTATCAACAATAGTAATATTAAATTCCTGCAACAATAGTAACCACCTAGTCACTCTACCACTAATTAATGGTTTATTCATGAAATATTTTATCGCACAATGATCAATATGCACAAAGACTTCGTACCCTGTAATGTAGTGTCTAAATTTATTAATAGCAAAAATTACAGCTAAAAACTCTTTCTTAGTGACTATGTAGTTTAGTTCAACGGGTGACAATTTTTTGTTGATGAAGTAGCATAGGATTGTTTGTCTTCTTCCTGCCCTAAAGCTCCGCCAATTGTAGTATCTGAGGCATCAAAGGAAATGTGAAATGGAAGGGACCAGTTTGGTCCTATTGAAACTAGTGCATGTACTAGTTTTTCCTTTAATGTCTCAAAATAGTGTTGGAAAGATGTGGACCAAGAAAACTCACTATCCTTAGCTAAAAGTAGAAAAAGGGGGTTAGCTATCCTAGATAAGTTCTCAATGAATCTCCTATAGTAGCCTGCATGTCCTAGGAACCCTCTCACTTCCATTTGAGTTTTGGGTGTATAAAGACTCAAAATAATCTCTATCTTTGCGGGGTCAACCTCGATACCTTTGTCAGAAATAAGATGGCCAAGAACTACTCCTTCCTTGCACATTAATCTGCACTTTTTGTCACTCAAGGCAAGATGAGCTTCTTGGCAACAAAGAAGAACATTTTCTAGATTTTTGAGGGCCTCCTAAAATGAATCACCAAACACAAAAAATTCATCCATTTAGATTTCCACACACTCAAGGTCAGCAAAAATGGCCAATACTTCCCTTTGAAAGGTAGTTGGGGAATTACATAGCCCAAAGGGGAGCACTCGGTATCTGGTTGTAACCACTAAAACCATCTAGAAAAGAGAAGTACCTTTTACCAGTAAGGGTATCACGCACCTGATCGATAAAAGGAAGGGGGAAGTAATCCTTAAGAGTGGCTTTGTTCAATTCTCTGTATTCAATTCAAATGCATCATCTCCCATATTTCTTCGGGACTAATACCAATGGAGAAACCCACTGGTTGTCAGAAATAGGATAGATAAAATAATCATCTAAGAGTTTTTGTAATTCTTCCTTTAAACATCTCTTAGAGCTAGGTTCATACGCCTTTGGGGTTTTCGGACAAGCCAGGCTCCCTCATAAATATATATATGGTGAGTATAGGTTTCAGGAGGGATATCTTTCATATCTTCATAACCCCATGCAAAGGCATCAAGATGGTTTCGCAACAAATTCACAAGCTGCTCTTGTTGGGACGAATCCAAGTCTGAACTGATATGAAAATATTTTCCTGGACTAATCTCAACTGGTATCGGGCTCAATAGTTCACAGAAGTGCTGCTAGAGATGGTGGTGAGGAAGGTTGGGAATCATGACTTTCTTGAAAATATAGACTAAATATTTGGCTCAATGACTCAAAATTGGGCATGGCATCTAGATTGTTCAGGAAGTCTTGTATCTCAACCTCCTGAGATGACTCAACACATTGATGTAGCATAGAGATAGACTAAGTCTCCTCGTCACTACTATAATCTAGCCACGAAGTGTCTCAGAGCTCCTGAATGAATCTAGTGGGTGGATATAAGGTGACCTTCTTCCTAGAATCTCCATGGGAAATATACATGTCACCAGAACGAAATCTAATGTAGGCGTCAGCCGTAGCAAGACATGGTTGTCCCAAGATCAAGGGATGTCCTCCTAGAGGATTATTTGACTGAAGCACATTGAATTCTATGGGATATTCCCAAGAATTTAATGAAACGACCACATCATCCAACACCCCTTCTGTCTTGATTTTATATGTGTATGCCAATTCAAGCGCGGTGGGAGTAGGACGAATATGGAACAACCCAAGTTGATCCATGGTTTTCTTGGTCATAAAATTAATGGCTACCCCTAGGTCTATAAGCACGTTAGAGACAAGGAAATTACCTATCTGAACAGAGACAATAGGGTTTCTGGGGTCAATATATTTTTCCATGTGCACACACCCCTTCATTAACTCTGCTGCTCTTCCAACAAATTGAATAGTTTGGGGTTCCAATATTCCCCTTCCTGAATTCTTAATATAGAGTTCCCTAATTATTTTCATACAGATGGGGATATCTTTGATAGCTTGGAGCAAAGGTACCTTTATGAAAGTATTCCTAAGCTCATAAGCTAGACTAGACTCAGGAATGGGGTCATTCCTCTCCACAACTAGCCTCTCTGGAAAGGGAGGCTGGTTTGAAGAGGATGGAAAATGCTCTGAAGGTATGAGGATGGGCTATATTGTAGCATAGTTTGACTCAGCTAAAACTCAAGAGAGGTTTTGAGCAATTCAAGGTTGTTGAGGAATAGTTGTTAAAATTTCAAGAAGACCTGCAACATGCTCAAAAGGATAATCACAAGCTCAACAAAGATTCATCATCACATGGGCACTGGAACCAAAATTAGGGAAGAAACAGCATTGGAGGTGTAATCTAAGCCATAGGAGCAGCAAAGAAGAAAAGTGTGCAGCAAGGGTCAAGTCAGGCTTATTCGCATGAAAAACAGTTCAGGATTCAGGCCAATTGATGCGTTCAGAACATTGCACACAGGTCAGGGTCAATTCGTGCAAATATACATGCAAAACAGTGTTTGGAGGCTTAATCACAATCGCATGAGGAAGGCCTGATCGCATATCGCAAATCACAATTACAAAGCTCAGGAGGAATAGAATAAGGTTAAAAACATCGAAATGTGAAATGTGATACAAGGACCAGATGCAATATAGTTCGAAGCTCGAGTCTAAAGTATTTAAAGTCCGGTCATGGGACCCTCTCGCACATCACACATCTCACATCCCAAGCTCAGGAGGAATGGCACTAAGGAATTGTTATAAAGGCCGAAATGCGAAGTATGACAAGGTTTCATATCGCTGATTGTGATTTGCGATCAGCCCCACCTCCACTTCCCACATCATCCCTACCGTTATCGTACATCACACATCGTACAACACAAGCTTAGGAGGAATGGCGCTTATGAATCTGTTACGAATTCCGAAATGAGAAATGCGATAACGAAGCAGACGCGATGGAATTTATCGCTAAAATTATAAAGGTTTTTGAGTCTGGCTACATGGGTTTTTCCTTTGTAGAAATCACATCGGAGGGAAAAAGCAGATTATAACGTAAAACTTTGAATGCTAAAAATGTAATAGAGAAGTGGACGCAATACAGTTTTTCAAAGGTAATGGAATATATTACAAAGTCCAGTCTTATGGAAATTACAAAGGAAAGTCTGAATGCAGGGAAAACTTGGGTAAGAAAAGAGCCGACGCTACGTGCAAAACAATGGTATGCGTTTGCGACAGTTTATTAATCAAAGACTAAACGTTGCGGGAACAAGTGGAAGAGGCAGAGTCGTGTAGTAGGTGACATGATGAAAATGTTCGAAATGCAAAAGCATGGGCAAAGTCAGGTAGAGTGCGTTTATGCAGACTGTTAGGATATAACAACAGAAATGGAAGGAGACACATCAACAACAAATCAAATTCAGCAAAATGATTGTATTTCAAGTTTTATTTTGTTTTCTTGGTTAATATCAAAGCTATAATGATGTCCTCGATTTCAGTGTAGTAAGTAGTTTAACAGTTTAGGAAATATAGGAGTTTTAAGAATCTCAAGTAGTTACAAACTGCTTTTGTCTGTATTTAATGAAGAGAGAAAGAGAGAGGAAGGGTTATGAGTTTTGGACCTCTTGGAAACTGCATTTGTACTTCTTTTTCTGATAGGTGAATGAAAGAAGAAACAATTTTCCTGCAACTAATGATGGTGATTCTTGTTTCTTATGTCATTTGATGTTGTTTCTTCCTTGAATGAAGTGAAGTAAAGAAGCATTTGGTCTCTGATTTACATTTTTAAGTAAGATTTAAATAGCCTTAATAAGTGCTCCTTCACTCCATTTCCTCTACCTTCACAAATTCTCTCTGGAACTTAAAAGTAATAGATTCTATGTTTACATCATATTATTTTGAGTTTCCTCTCTCTCCATGAATTCTCTCTGAAACTTAAAAGTAATAGATTCTATGTTTACAGCATATTATTTTGAGTTTCCTCTCTCTCCATGAATTCTCTCTGAAACTTAAAAGTAATAGATTTTGTGTTTACAGCATATTACTTTGAGTTTCCTCTATAGTTCTTCTTTCCCATTCAGATATCAGCAATCAATGGCATTATGAAATCTTTTATTATTCCCGATCATTAAGGGTTTTAGAAGACTAGTTTCCAGAGGGATAGAAGAGAGGCCTCATGATAAAAATATTTCTATGACACACTTTTAAAATGTCTTAAGCACTTATTCCTTTCACAACCGATGGATTGTCTCTTAAGATACAACATTTTTTGGCGTCGTTGCCGGGGATCGGAAGGCACGAAGTTATTTTTACCTGGGTATTGAGATCTATTTCTTGATGGTGAACAAGATTTAGATATAAAATTTGGTTGTTTATTATTCACCTGGTGACTCCACTAATGAAGATTTCATTATATAAGGAATTTTGCTGGCAAGAAAATGAGAAAGCATCGTGGAAAAAACGGGTATCAGAGTTTGAATCTTTTAAAGGAAGTTTTAATTTTCACTATCAGTTCAGTGGTCTATTTTCCCTTCCACATCAAGAAGATTGTTTCCTGATTTATATTTTCAGAAGATGATAAGGCCCAAAAAGTACATTCTTTATTGGAGAAAGAAGATTTTTCTTCTGCTTGTATTATTGATCTTGACACAACTTTATCTTCTAAATATGAGAGGAGAGATGATTGTCGCATTACAATTCCTAAAGATAATATGTCACATCTCAGGCATAAAGGTGAATATTCATCATATTTGGGTGATAATATTCTACCTCATAAACAATCCACTTCTTTCCAGCATGGAACCAAGGTGATTTTCAAACCCCTAAAGCTGCCCACAATTCTCCATCATTATCCTTCAAAAGGATTCAAATTTTTGCCAAGTTTCTCTAGAGAGGAGGAGGATATTTGATTCCTTTCTAGACAAATTTCAAATCATTTATGAAGATGTGTCTTTAAGGATGTTTTGTCATTCATTAAAGTAGGGTGCTCAACAATGGTTCCAGTGTTTGGAAGCAAGTTAAATTAGTTCATGGAAAGGTTTTCAAGATATATTTCTTAGATATTGGGGCGAGTGTAAGTCATATGAAAAACACCTTTTGGAATTATATTCTATCCAAAGGCAAAGAAATGAATCAATCATTGAGTTCAATAGGAGGTTTCAAAAAATTTATTTCAGCGTGCCAAAAGAAATTTGACCTCCTGAAGTTGCAACTATGGTTTACTATTTGAGGGCTCTTTCTATCGTCTTGGCCTTTTGTCTCAAGGAGAGAAAGCCTGGCACTTTGGGGCTGATTTTCCTTTATGCACAGGAAATCGAAGATAGTGTATGGGATTGTAGAAATTTTTCATGTCATGTTGAAGACAAGAGGGTCCGTCAAGAAAGCATTGTAATTTCTTTACAATAGAATGAAAATTCGGAGATGAACAAGGATTTTCAAAAGGTGTCAGAGGATTCTTGTATTACTGAAACACAAGAATTTAAGAATTCCAAAGATTTTGGTCAAAAATTCATTGCAAAAACTGAGCTACATGTTGAAAGACTGGAAGATCATTACAATTTTCATAATTTTAATGATTTTGTGAATAGAGGAGAGACTAGTGGAGCTCCTCAGGTGTGTTTGTAGGAGGGGGAAGATTTTTTTCAAGAATTGGCATTATACGAAGAACATCAGCATTATGAGGAACAAAACTTAGATTTCTCTTTTCGGCCTAAATGGTTGTCAACATAAAACAACAATCAATCTTCTCACATACAACCTTAAATTGAGGAGTCAGACAATGAAGGAAGTTTCCATATTCAAAGAAGTATAAATCAGCAAGATGTTCAAGAAAAGGAGGCAATAGAAAATTGGACTCATCAGTTCTATGATTCAATAGTTGACTATATGAAAACTTTCTTTTGTTAGCAACAAGCATTTATGCAAAGGTACGTGTAAAGATTTGTATCTGGAAAACTTTCATGGTACCTCCCTATTGTGATCTTCAAATTTCAACAGTATGGAGGCATTAGGTCTAACATGCAGATGTTGGATTGGTTCCATTGGAAGGCTGACTTCACCTGATTAAGTTCAGGCATGAATACATATGTAGGATTTGTGTATAAATAAGCTCAAAATTTGAGCATTTTTAGTTGTAGTATTTCTAGTTCGGTATTTTCAGTTTAAAAATAAAAGGAAGAAGTCCAAAGTGTAGCAGGTTTCAAGAGGATTTCATACTGGATCAACTCCCATTTGGGATTGACTCCATGCCCAATAATGGCTACTAATCTACAAGTGCTCTTTGACTCCATGCCCAATAAATTCTACTGATCTACAAGTGCTCTTTGACTCCATGCCAAATAAAGGCTATTGATCTACACATGCTCTTTGACTCCATGCCTAATAAAGGCTATTGATCTACAAGTTCTCAACACTTTTCTACCAAAGTGTTGTCCCCAATTGGAGCTAGATGTTGTATCATAATTTGACTTAGCTAAAATTCAAGAGAGGTTCTGAGAAATTCAAGGTTGTTGAGGAACAGTTGTTAAAATTTTAAGAAGACCTGCAACATGCTCAAAAGGATAACCATAAGCTCAATGAAGATTCATCATCACATCGGCATTGGAACCAAAATCAGGGAAGCAGTAGCCTTGGACATGTAATCTAAGCCATAGGAGCAGCAAAGAAGAAAATCATGCAACAAGGGTCAAGTCGGGCTTATTCGCGTGCAGAATAGTTCAGGAGACGGGCCGATCGATGCATTCAGAACATTACACACAAGTCAGGGTCAAGTCGTGCAAATATATGTGCAGAATAGTGTTCGGAGTCTTAATCACAATCACATGAGGAAGGCCTTATCACATATCACAAATCACAATTTCAAAGCTCAGGAGGAATATAACAAGGTTAAAACCATTGAAATGCAAAATGCGATATGAGGACCGAATGTGATATAGTTTGAAGCTTGAGTCTAAAGTATTTAATGTCTGACTGTGGGACCCTCTCGCACATCACACATTACACATCGCAAGCTCAGGAGGAATGGCACTAAGGAATATGTTATAAAGGCCAAAATGCAAAGTGCAATAAGGTTTCATATCGCCGATTACGATTTGCGATCGATCCCACCTCCACTTCCCACGCCATCCATAGAGTTATCGCACATTGCAAGCTCAGGAGGAATGGTGCTTATGAATCTGTTACGAATGCCGAAATGAAAAATGTGATAACGAAGTGAACGTGATGGAATTTATCGCTAAAAGTATAAAGGTTTTTAAGTTTGGCTACATGGGTTTTTCCTTTGTATAAATCACATCGGAGGGAAAAAGAGAATTATAACGTAGAACGTTGGAATGCTGAAATGCGATAGGGAAGCAGACGTGATACATTTTTTCAAAGGTAATGGAATGTCTTTCAAAGTCCAGTATTACAGCAGTTACAAAGGAAATTCTGAATGCAGGGCAAACTCGCGTAACAAAAGACCCGACGCTAAGTGCAGAACAACGGTATGTGTTTGCGGCAGTTTATTAATCAAAGACTAAACGCTACGGGAACGAGCATAAGAGGTAGAGTCAGTTAGTAGGTGACATGATGACAGTGTTAGAAACACAAAATCATGGGTAGAGTCGGGCACATATGCGTTTATGCAGACTGTTAGGATATTACAGTAGAAACGGAAGGAGACACATCACAAAAAATCATATTCAGCAAAAGGATTATATTTCAAGTTTTATTTTTTTTTATTTGTTAAGATCGAAGCTACAATGATTTCCTCGATTACAATGTAATAACTATTTTAACAGTTTAGGCAATCTAGGAGTTTCAAGAAGCTCGAGTAGTTACAAACTACTTTTGTTTGTATTTAAGGAAGAGAGAAAGAGATTTGAAGCCTAGACATTTAGTAGGACTCCTATTCTTTAAGTAGACAGCAGTGTTAATAGCTTCTGCCCAAAAACCATTTGATAGACCCTTACCTTGAAGCATGCTCCTTGCGCACTCCACAAGAGTTCTGTTCTTTCGTTCTGCCACTCCATTCTGCTGTGGAGAGTGGGGCACTGTAAACTGTTGCACAATCCCATGATGCTTGCAGAAATTCATGAACTCTCCCAACCTGTATTCTCCCCCTTGATCTGAGCGGAGAATTTTTATGCTTTTTCCCGTCTGGTTTTCTACCATGGATTTAAACTCATTAAAATACTGAAAGGTCTGACTCTTTTTACTCAGAAAGTATATCCAAGAGAATCTAGTGCAATCATCTGTAAATAAAAGAAAGTAATATGCACCACCTAGTGACCTAGTCTGCATAGGTCCGCATATGTTTGTATGCACTAGTTATAAAATATCTCTTTCCTTTCTATTAACATGTAGAGGGAACTCTTCTCTATGCATTTTCCCTAATGCACATCCATCACAATCCAACTGAACATTATGGAAAACATGGAGTCCATCGACCATACCTTTTCTCTGAAGTAGGATGAGGTCTTGTAGATTAAGATGACCGAAGCTCTGGTGCCAGAGATTTTTAGCTTTCGATCCAGTTGTGACCATGGCTTGCTGTGGCATACTTTTCACATCTAGTCTGTGGCATGAATAGGGTTTTAAGATCAGGATGTGTGGAAGACAAGCTAAGTGTGTGGTCAAGTTGACTTATCAGAGTGTGTGGATGCAAGATGCAAGTTGACTTATCAAGGTCTTCAACTTATAATAAGGTTTTGAGGTCAACATGAAAGGTTATGAGGTCAAGATGAATAGGGTCTTGAGCTTATAATAAGGTTATGCAAGATGCAAGTTGACTTATCAGAGTCTTCAGCTTATAATAAGGTTTTGAGGTCAAGATGAAAGGTTTTGAGGTCAAGATGAATAGGGTCTTGAGCTTATAATAAGGTTTTAAGGTCAAGATGAACGGTTTTGAGGTCAAGATGAATAGGGTTTTGCGATCAACATGTGTGGAAGACAAGCTAAGTGTGTGGTCATGATGAATAGGGTCTTGAGATTATAATAAGGTTTTGAGGTCACCATGAAAGGTTTTGAGGTCAACATGAAAGGTTTTGAGGTCAAGATGAATAGGGTCTTGAGCTTACAATAAGGTTTTAAGGTCAAGATGAGAGGTTTTGAGGTCAAGATGAATAGGGTTTTGAGATCAGAATGTGTGGAAGACAAGCTAAGTGTGTGGTCAAGATGAATAGGGAAAGGTTTTGAGGTCAAGATTAATATAGTTTTGAGATCAGGATGTGTGGAAGACAAGCTAAGTGTGTGGTCAAGATGAATAGGGTCTTGAGCTTATAATAAGGTTTTGAGGTCAAGATGAATAAGGTTTTGAGATCAGGATGTGTGGAAGACAAGCTAAGTGTGTGGATGCAAGATGCAAGTTGACTTGTGTGGAAGACAAGCTAAGTGTGTGGATGCAAGATGCAAGTTGACTTATCAAAGTCTTGAGCATATAATAAGGTTTTGAGGTCAAGATGAATAGGGTTTTGAGGTCTGTGTGGAAGACAAGCGAGATTTAGAAACAGTTTGAAAGCATACTCAAGGCCCAATGGGGACAAGCACACAAGGAAAAGAGAAGAAAAGCGAGATTTAGAAACAATTTGAAAGCATACTCAAGGCCCAATGGGTTTTGAGGTAACTGGAGGTAACTAGATCTGATTATCGTGGGTTAGTTAGGATGAATAGGGTGAATAGGGTTTTGAGATCAGGGTATGTGGAAGACAAGCTTTGTAGCTAAGGAAGAGAGGCAAAGCTATATTTAGAAACAATTTGACAGTTTGAAAGCATACTCAAGGCCCAATTAGTATACAGTTTGACCATGCCCAATTAATAAGCAGTATAGGGTGAATAGGGTTTTGAGATTAGGATGTATGGAAGACAAGCTTCCTAGCTAAGGAAGAGAAACAAAGTTATATTTAACAGTTTGAAAGGTCAAGATGAATAGGGTTAATAGGGTTTTGTGGAAGAGGTCAGGATGAATAGGGTGAATAGGGTTTTGAGATCAGGGTGAATAGGGTTTTGAGATCAGGATGTGTGAAAGAGGTCAGGATGAATAGGGTGGATAGGGTTTTGAGATCAGGACGTGTGGAAGACCAGCTTCCTAGCTGAGGAAGAGAAGCAAAGCTATATTTAACAGTTTTAGCACAGCTATATTTAACAGTTTGAAAGGTCAGGATGAATAGGGTGAATAGACCAGCTTCCTAGCTAAGGAAGAGAAGCAAAGCTATATTTAACAGTTTTAGCACAGCTATATTTAACAGTTTGAAAGGTCAGGATGAATAGGGTGAATAGGGTTTTGAGATCAGGATGTGTGGAAGAGTTCAGGATGAATAGGGTGAATAGGGTGGAAGAGAAGCTTCCTAGCTAAGGGAGAGAAGCAAAGCTATATTTAGAAACAGTTTTGACAGTTTGAAAGCATACTCAAGCTATATTTAGAAACAGTTTGAAAGCATACTCAAGGCCTGAGGCCCAATTAGTAAACAGTTTGAAAGCATACTCAAGGCCCAATTAGTAACTGGATCTAATTGTCCTGTCCTGTCCTGAATTAGTAACTGGATCTAATTATCCTGTCCTGAATTATCCTGGAGACTTTGTAAATTACAAGAAATAATTGACTTTGTAAATCACAAGAAATAATTGTAGACACTAGGAAAAAAAATGCAAATGAAGACTGCAATATCTGCTTAATTCCCATGTTCAACTTTCTAGATGGAGACCTTAAAAAATTCGAAATTGAAATTCAAATCTCCAGTCTGTCGAATATGACAAGTATCTGATAAGTATCACGTAGAGACACAGCCTATCGTCTTCAGAGTCTCAAATTCTGATTACTCATCTCTTTGGAATTATTATAAAGTATAAACTATTTATTACAGACAGAAATGCTAGAACTACTAATTCTTGCCTTCACAAGGCAAGCCGAGCCAAACCTCAGCATAGGCAAGCCGAGTCCAGACCTCCTCACTTCTTTTGTTTGCCCTCGCTGCCCCCAGAGGGGCTTTTCACAGCGTCCACAATACTCTGTGTAGCACCATTCACTGTGCCCTCGGCCTGCATTAGCATTTAACATGGTCCAGATTACTCAAAAAGCTTTAATACATTGAAAACAAAAATGAACTTTCAATTTGATACTTCACATTCAAAACCAAAATGAACTTTCAAATTTGTACTTAGTCGACTTAATCAGTTCTTAAAAACCTGTTCCAAGAAAGAACCAGTTTGTTCCTTCCCCTGTTGGCCTGTACCCTTGGCCGGCTGACCCATTCCCTTGGTTGCCGCGTCCATGGCTGACTGGCCCATTGCCATGGTCGTTTTGGTTGCTTTCTTCATTGCCGCGTCTTTCATGCCCTTCACATTACAAAATATACAATAATACCATCAACACCACCATAATATCAATCAATAATAATAATAACAAGTTTTTAATGACCATAATATCAATCAATAATAATAATAACAAGTTTTTAATGCTAGATACTCCAGAGACTGACACAGTAGAGAGATTGTTACACCACCATAATATCAATCAATAATAATAATAACAAGTTTTTAATGACCATAATATCAATCAATAATAATAATAACAAGTTTTTAATGCTAGATACTCCAGAGACTGACACAGTAGAGAGATTGTTACTGACTTGAGCTGTTTGTTGAGGTTAGCCTTTTCATCTGCCATCTTGATGAGAATAACAATATATCGGTGGACCTCTTCAACTTTATTGCAACTCTGCAATGCTATAATATGGTAATGCTGCAATAAAATTGAGTTGGAAACAATGGAGAACAGATACCTTATAAATATTAGTGACACCGCTTGAAATTGATTGACACTTCCCGTTATGTGACAGATGCCACGGAATCTTGAAGGCGTGCTCTCTACGTTTGCCCCATTTATGATTTATTTCGGGTAAACGTTTGCCTGATTTGTGATTTATTTCGGGTAAAACAAAGGTTTTTTTCCAAAGGTCGTTTAAATGAGAGTAGTTTGTTCAAACTATATTGTCTACATGAAATGAGTGGAATAGATAGCAGGGAACAGGAGATTGAACGAAATCTAAATGAGAAAGAGAGATATTTATGATAATAGGTTTTAGTTTTTTCATCTTTTATGCTATAGGTTAAGAGATGGATAGATATTTATGTGCATGTATTGCTGTCATACCGCAGAAAACATAATTTTGTGTCTAACACAGACGTGCTACAGAGAGTGAATAGACCTCTCTGGTTTTTTTGGTCTTATCCACCTTAGGCGTTTTGGTGCGTTTTGGTCTCGCTACGAAATGCATAGACAAACTGTAAAAATGAAAATAGGTAATTTTGAATTATTATATCTTCAAATAATATATATATATATATATATATATATATATATATATATATTTTCTGTTATTTGAGTTAAGTGTATAATTTTGCTTGAAAATGGACTACAGAATTTGTGGGACCAAATCACCATAAGTCATCCATGAACCATATCATTTTAGTTAAGAAGATAAATATTTGTGTAAATGAGAAATGCATAGACAAACTGTAATTTTGAGAAGATAAATATTTGTGTGAATGGAAAATGCATAGACAAACTGTAATTTTGTATTATTATTATATGAAATGAAATAAAATGATTGAAAGGAAAAAATATATATATAATAATTTTGTATAAATAGATGAAATATGAAGAAAAGAAGATAAGTCGAGGAAAAAAAAAAGATAAATATTTATGTGAATAGGAAATGGATAGACAATTTTGTATTATTATTTCATGTAATTTTGTATTATTATTCATGAAATAAAATTACATTTTTATGAGGGAAAAAAGAAGAAAGAGATAGGTAATTTTGTATTAATATCTTATGAAATAAAATTATGATTTTTACTAGGAAAAAAGAAGAAGAAAATAGATATTTATATGAATAGAAAATGAATAGACAAACTGTAATTTTGTATAGGTTTAAAAAAAAGAAAAAGATACATTATAGGTTATAGGTTAACGACGAAGAAGAAGATAGATATTTATATGAATAGGATTTTTGTTTTTGTTTTTCAAAAAGACTTGTAAGTAAGGTAGTTTAAGGTCAGTCGTTCTTTATTTGTAAGTAGTGTAAGATATTCTTCAGCATTCAATCAATTATTTATGTGATAAGTGAAAGACTCAATTAATTATTTATGTGATAAGTGAAAGAGAGAGATAAATAGATATTTAAGAAAGTTAAGATAGATTTTTTTTTTTAAGAAATATATATATATATTTATCTTTTAATTATGTGATTTTTTTAATTTTTTTTTATTAAAAAAGATAAAATATATTCTTCATTTATTATTATTATTATAATAATATATATATATATATATATATAACTTAAAGTTTTTTTTAGCCTTCTATTTATATATATATAACACTTAAAGTTTTTTTTTGCCTTAGTATTTTATAGGCTAAAGTATGACATTTTTCAATATACTCACATTTGAAAGATATATAGCACTTACCACTACAAGCGTACATCTCTATATTTCATAGCACCAATCTCTCATGAGCAGTACTAACATTTGGCTATGGGAATATGGCATCGATAAATAACTATAACCATAACACCTGTATTTCTCATTCATAACACCTATATTTCTCATTCATAAAGGGGTACTAGGATGTCTCATCAAGGGAATGTAACATTGAGTTGAAGGGGCACTAAGATCATTCCTGAAGGGGTACGAAGATGTCTCATTAAGGGAATGTAACATTAAGGGAATCTAACATTGAGTTGAAGGGCCACTAAGGGAATATAATATTGTGTTTTAATTTTAGTGATTAGGAATACTGAAAAGAAAATTCATTATCATTTCTGTTAAAATCATTATTATTTTTGTTAAAATTCAAATATCATAAAATTTTACACTTATATATGATGTAAAGTTTCAAACTTCAAGGGTATATCTTTGCTTTGTGAAATTCAAATAGAATACTTACTATCTCCTAGTATATAATTCCTAATTGCTAGTACTATAGAGTGGAAACACAATGGCGACACAAGGTGATGATACTACAGAGTGGAGATACTATGGAGACACAATCTGATAAAATTTTACACTTATATATGATGTAAAGTTTCAAACTTCAAGGGCATATCCTTACCTTGTGATATTCAAATAGAATACTTACTATCTCTCAGTATATAAAATTTAATTGCTAGTACTATTGAGTGGAAACACAATGGCGACACAAGGTGATGATACTACAGGGTGGAGATACCATGTAGACGCAATGAGATATATTGAAAAGTAAACATAAACAAATAATTGTAATATGAACGGATAAGTGAATGGTGTGAGAAAAAAATATGAAAGTGGAAAAGCCAAGCTCAAGTGTGCTTAATCCAGCCTTGGGAAAATGGAGTTAAAGAATTATGTATCAAAGAGGGTGAATGCACGAAAGCATAAGGTAATAAAAGTTGGTGCTAAGCATGTCGCATAATATCAATCTCAACTTGTTGAAATTTATTACATAAAATTTTCTTTGAAAAGTTATCTATCTCAACTTGTTGAAATTTATTACATAAAATTTTCTTTGGAAAGTTATGAGTGTTGGTGTCAATGTGGTCTTCACTCAATGAATTTGTGATATATCACATATATATTTGTGAAAAATTAAAAAATATTTCTACTTTTACTAAATATTAATAAATATCTTTCAAAATGTTTTCGTTAAATCTTCTATTACATCTTCCCAATTTAAAACACCCATATTTATGCTAAATACCCAAATACCTATAAACCCATCTATATTCACATCCCCTAATACATATAAATCACTCTATCACATGAATCCCCCAATAAATACAATATATTATTTACATTTTTGAAAATTTTATAACCCCCTTTATAAATGAATAAATGAATTTAAATCTTCTAGTACATCTTCCCAATTAAAAATACCCCTATTCATGCTAGATACCCAAAATACCTATAAACCCCTCTATCCACATCCCTAATACATATAAATCACCCTATCCCATGAATCCCCCCATAACTACAATATATTATCTATATTTTTCAAAATTTTAAAAACCCATGGTTATAAATGAATAAGTAAGAGATTGACCAACAAGAAGAAGAAGCCCCATGTAGATGTTGTTTTTAAGCATTTTTATGAAAGTGAGGTCATACTAATTTAACATAAATTAATTTATTAAATGAAAAACTAATATAACAACAAATTTATGAGAGTCCAAATCCTCACATTACTCTATCTATTAAGCTAGTTTATTATAAGATATTCATGACATGATACTTTGTGCAAAGCATTACAAATAATTAAAAAATGCAATAATAAATATGCTTTATCTTCAATCTTCTTTTAAATTCCAAGCATATGTACCAATGTAGCTAAAGGGGAGAGTTCCTAAATCCTCAAAGCATTAACAACCCTTACCCTCGAGAAAAATTTCCTTTATAACAGAGTCTCTTGTTGTACAATAAAAAAAATGTTATTTGTTAACTCACTCCTAGATAACTTAAACCATCTTCAATATCCAGGGTTGATAATATCATGCTATGTGAGCATAAACCTCTTCAAGAGAATTCACCCTGAATTCGCCCTTATCGAAAATAGGAAGTGTATTACATCCAAAAGTTTCCAAATAAGGGTTGTATAATTGAAAATAAGCATGATAACAATGAAAACATGAAAAAAAGTTCCACATAGAATGTGCCATATAAGAAGGATGTATGCAAAAATATACTTAAATACTAGTTTTAACCTAGATAGATGTGCTTAAAGGTCCACCAAAAAATCACAAAGTGAGCCCTTTAAGGTGCATGAGAGATAAAAAATATAATAATCATGCTAGGTGGATGCTCCATAAAAAATAACAAGTGGTCCACAATGTAAGTGCCACCAACCCACATGCTTGAATCCTAAAGCAACCAACTCCATGGATGAATGCGCAAATCACCATGGATGAATGTGAAAATCATTAACTATATGGAGTGCTTCAATAGAAGGGAAAAAAGTGGTCAACAACCATCTCCACAAGTGCATAGTCCAAGATGCCATGCTTGGCAAGAACAAAAAAAAAGAATAAAAAAAGACTAAACAAGAGTATGCAATGTGCCACATGCGATCTTCCAAATATGCCAAGATACTCCATAAACACCTCAAATAAAATAATACATGTGAAAATTCAAATAGATGAGGTTGTTGCTCTCCAATAAAGGTAAAGAGATGACATTTGTAGCTAAATATGCATGTAATAATGATGGGAGGGCACCTAAGAGAGACGCACCCTAAAAGCATATGCCACGTAGCTACCTCAACAACTTAACAAATAACAAAAAAAAAAAAAACAAAATATCTTTATGTTGTGTGTCAAAGAAAGAAGTACCAAAAGTGGGTAGACATCATCAATGCTCATGCCAAAACCATGTCTTATTTTCCAATAACATAAATTGATTTCCCCAAACCATGTGCACAAGAGAGAGTGTGCCAACCTCTCTAACATTAAAATAATAACCATGCATGTCTTCCTTAATAACTATGCCCAAGAGACGCGTGCTACCTCAAAACCATAAATCTCCTACACTTGACCCCTCCCTCCAACTATGAAGCATTGCGAAGTGAGGTAGGACACTCGAGCAATTAGCCTCAAAGGTAATAAAATGAATTAAATTAATTGTGCCACAGAAAGGAGTGCTCCATCAAGACCTTAAATCCCCTACAATTAAACTCATTCAAATGTGAAGCACTAGCATGTGAGGTAGGGCACTCAAGTATTGACCTCTAAGGTAATAAAATGGATTAAATTAACAATTGAATGGTTAAATAAACTTTAATGCTTTAATAAAATCATGTGGAAACTCCCAATAGTCACCAATTGATTAAATCAACATGAACACATATGCCAAAAGGTGGGGAGGGGGTGGTTGGTGGTGTGCCCTCCAATAAATGTTGTACCATGCAAATAAGATCTATCTTCTACAAAACTCACCAGGATAAAATAAAAGCTCCACTTAGGCTTGAACCTAGGGTGCACCACGATAAGATTATAATCATGAGAAACACCTCATCAAACCTTAGGAGAAATATTGATCATTAAAAATGTATGTAGCACCCTTTACTCTAACTCAAACTTACGAGAAAAGTACATCCATGAGAGTACTAACATCATCAAACACATCTCAATGTAGGTGATATATGAAAAATGTTATAACGTTGTATCAAATTTGTTATAATATTATGTCAAATCACCTAAAGAAATCCCACCAAGACCAAGTGCATTTCCACACCATGCATCACCCAACCAAATCTACATCCAAATCAACAATGTAAAAGGGGAAATATAAAAAGTGCTAACCTATCCAATCATCATCAAATGTGTCCATACAAAACATTGAACAAAAGAAAACAATGTATATCATTCCTTCTTAATGACAAAAATAATACAACACCACCATTTGAAAGTCACTAAGAACCTTTTCTACAATATCATGAAACATCTACATCGTAACACAATCATCTAACTTTCATGGGAGATAGAACCATCATCCAAGAAAAAGATGTAAGACATCAAGATAAATAGTGATACCAAAATCACACCATAGAGGAGATTCCATGCTCCACAACCATGAATGTGCAACCAACAGATAACACTTGCAAAAAGACCACCAAACCAAAAAAACATAATCATCTAAAAAAATTAAAACTTCCTCACGAAAGACCTCCATCAAATGTCAAATACCATGAGAGAAAACCACTCGAGGATGGTATTTCCCTATAAGTCCATCCAATTCACAAAATACTAACTACAAATATGCATGGAAATCACAATGTAAAATCTCATACAATATGAAATGTAACACACCTACTAACCCTAGTGAAACCTCATGTAATATGAAATGTAATATTACCTACTTACCCCATTTAACTAAAGAGTGGTAATAAAATTCACTTGAAAACAATTGGGAACCAAGTCCACCACCTATGTTAATAGTAAAGTGAACAAGGAACTTAGTACTAAGTTAATTTCGTGAAACTAGGTAATCACGTCAATGTTCAGATATTTAATTATCTAACTTTTTTCTTAAACGATTTTTTTTTTTGTTTTCGCTCGCTGTAATCCACAAATTTTTCGTTTTCGTTTTCCTAACCTGTAGCTACAAAAATTATAATTATAAATCTGATGATTAGGAAAAGAAAAAGTTTCCTTACACACTTACCTGAAATTGCAATTAAAACAAAATCCTTTTACGAGTGTGGCCGGCGAGTGTCATGTGAAGGAAAAAAAATTAAAAAAAAAAAAACCTTTGAAAAAAATACATGGAATTATGATTAATCTATAGCAAAAGTTAATTTTTTTGAAACAAATACCTAACACTGCAATTAAGACCAGAGTTTGTTACCCAGAATAATATTTACCTAATAAATATACACATAGTTTAATTAATAAATTTGCATAGTTTAATTAATAAATGTTTCATCCTTCTTAATGGTTAAAGACCAAAGCATATAAATTCTCATTCCTTAAAGGACTCCCTTACCAACTTCTAGTAGGTAATTTTAGGCCGTCCGACTTTATTTGAATAAGGGTGTTTTGTCTGATGCTAATATCGAATGATGACTATTCTCATCATATGGAAATATGAAGTGATGAGTAGCCTCACCGCTGATTGAGAATTGAATTATGAGAACTGAAATGATGGTAATTTTAGGAGGTCTGACTTCTTTTAAAGAAAGATGATGAGTTAGTCCATATGGAATATGGAACGCTGATTGCTCTTACCACATGGCAATTTAATTTTAGGTGTTTTGATTTTTTTAATAAGGTTGATGACTGAGTCTCCATGCTAATAATATGGAATGATGACTATTCTCACGACATGGAAATTATCAAATAATGACTGTTATTACCATTGATAAATAATCACTGTTATTACCATTGATTGAGAAGTGAGTCATGAGAAATAGTAATGGTAATTTAGAAAGACTTTAAGGATGATGTGACTGTTCTCACCATTGATTGAGAAGTGATCCATGAAGAATTGGTAATGGTAGTTTAGAAAGTCTGACTTAAGGATGATGAATTGGTTTACTTGATGAGATAGAGTTAGTCTACATGAAGGTATTATAGGATAATGGTTTTTAATATATGGAAATTTTAGGAGATTTGATTTTTTTGGATAAGAATGGTGGATTCAACTAGATTGCAGATTTTGGGAATATTCTAGAATTTGATGGATAGAAGTGAGGTCAATTTTGATCTCTGTCATATTTCTCTATCTGTCATACTTTGGAATATTTGTTTTCAGTCGACCTCTCCTATCCATTAGATTCCAAATATTCCCATATTCCGAAATATTCATATTCAGAAAAATTCAGAGATAGATCAATTTTTTGACCTCTCCTATCTGTCAGATTCCGAAATATTCCCAGAATCTACAATCAATCAGCATAATGATGATTAAATAATGACCAAATAACAGTAATAAGTCAATCCACATACTGCAATCAACAACATAAGACTCTAAAGCTTGTTGAACAATATGATAAGCTAATCCATGTACAACATAAGACTCTAAAGCTTGCTGAACAATATGATAAGCTAATCCACCCTAGTCTAACCAGCTTGTTTTTTTGCCCTAAAAATCATAGAAATTTTGGCAAGATTTTAGGAAAATCCCTCAGGGATTTTTGTAAATCGAGGTTATAGTTATCAAACTTCAATATTTTGGGTGCCCTAGAGGTTTTTGATGGCTCTGAATCCATTTCCACCATCCAAAACATGATTCATCCATTTCCACTATCCAAAACATGATTCAAACACTACTACTTCAAGATTTCTTAAAATATTTTTATCCAGATTCCAACAACTTTTAAATTTTTGTAAATCCAAGTTATAGTTATCAAACTTAAATATTTTGGATGTCTTAGAGATTTTTGATGATGCTGGATCTATTTCCACCATTAAAAACATGATTCAAGCGCTGCTATTTCAAGATTTCTTAAAATATTTTTACCTCGATTCCAACCACTTTTAATCTTTAAACAATGCTTCAACCTCTACACGCAACTCCTTATCCAATGATAATGTAAAATGGTAACTATTCCCACATCATGAGATTATCAAATAATAACTATTCTCAACACCTATTGAGAATTGAATTATGAGAAATAAAATAATGATTATTTTGGGAGGTCTCACCTTTTTCCACATGCCAATATCAAATGATGATTGTTCAAGGATGAAAAGTGAATTTCACTTTGATTGAGAATTGAATTTTTCCATATGCCAATATCAAATGATGACTGATTAATGATGAAAAGTGAATTTCACTGTTACTAACGGATTGGGAATTGGATTTTTATGAGATTGGGAATTGGATTTTTATGAGAATTGAAATGATGACTGTTCTCACTACGGATTACTGATAAGTTTTGCTATCTTTATTGGGAATTGAATTTTTATTTTTATGAGAATTCAAATGATGACTATTCTCAGTATTGATTACTAATGAGTTTTACCACCTTCTAAATAAAAGAGTACATCTCATACATTTTTTTAAAAGATATGATTTAATGTACATATAATTGATAAGTTTTATAATGTAGTTTAAAGAAGTAACAGAATGACTTAGAATCTGGTAAAGATTTTGAAAAATTTAGGCAAAGATTTATTAGAATCTTGTTTACAGCTGTTAAACTATTTTGGGTGTCTTATGGGTTTTTGATAGTGCGGAATCTATTTCTACCATAAAAAATGCAATTCAAACACTCCAACTACTTGATTTTTTAAATTTTATTTTACCGAATTTCGACAAAAAAATTGCCATCCAAGCAAAGACTATTTTGTATGCTGGATAGACAACTTGTAAGTTTTACTACTTTCCAAATAAAAAAGTACATCCCATACAATTTTTTAAAAGAAGTAAGGGTTAATATTCTCTATCAAAAGGTCCACCCATCCCAACTCACAAAGGCACCTCTACGACTGAAAGCATACCCATCATGGGTTAATATTCTCTATCAAAAGGTCCACCCATCCCAACTCACAAAGGCACCTCTACGACTGAAAGCATACCCATCATACCCATACAGACCACTAACACACACACACACACACACACATATATATATATATATATAGCTTGATATATAAGGTATTATAAGGTTTTTTCTGCGTGAGAATATATAAATACACACACTATATATATACACTCTAAACTTAAAATTCTCAACTTAATTTTAGGAGAGGTTTTGAATCCTCCATAATTGAGCTAGATTTAGTTTTTAGTGTTTTTAGTTATGTATATGGCTTGATATATAAGGTATTGTAAGGTTTTTTCTGCTTGAGAATATATAAATCTACACACTATATATATACACTCTAAACTTAAAATTCTCAACTTAATTTTAGGAGAGGTTTTGAATCCTCCATAAGTGAGTTAGATTTGGTTTTTAGTGTTTTGAAATATATATGAATATATTATAAAGTTTTTTTGCTTGAGAATATATAAATATACTCTCCAATACTTAGAATTATAATGCGGTCTAATAGTTAGGTGGGGAAGTTTGGTGCCACAAGTCTTGTGGTCCAATTAAGTGGTCCAATTAAGAGTGATTTCTTCAGTTGAAAAAAACATATATACTTTAAACCTATAATTTTCAAAGATTTGTTTTGCTACTTTGAATTATATATATATATATATATATATATATGATGGTTTTTTTCTGCTTGAGAATATATAAATATAGCCCAAAATTCTCTACTTTATCCTGACCTTTGTGACAGATTTTTAATCCTCACCGTCTTGGGAATTCTAACTTTATCTCTGAGCTTTGGGACTTTTTTTCATCCCTGAGTTTTGGGATATGTTTTGAATCTTCAATAGTATGGTTAGCCAAAGTCAACAAATGAAAACTGGAATGAATTTCAAAAACAGTTTTATTATTATTATTATTATTATTATTAAGAAGAAATGACACCTAAGCCACTTTCTTTTAGGTGTTTGTAGTTTTTCTCTGAATTAGAGAAATTGTAGGACCAGACCTCCCCAACTCACTGTTGAACCACATCCCAGAACTTCCAGAAAACAATTTTCATTACCAATTGATAAATACAAAGACTCAAACTAAACTATCTGTGAGACTAGGAGTCTTTACATGTATATAGAAAAGCAAAATTCTCAAAAAATTGCCGATGCCCATCCATGATGGTTTCGACATATTGGAATTCTGATTCACATATATTAAATTAAAGGATTCCATACCTTCGTCTCGTCTCTTGTGAATACTGGTGAGAGCGCAATGGAGAGCGTATTGGAGGCTGCTTGTACCACGAACTGACTGCAAACATGAACTTGTGGGAGGTGTTATGATCCGGTCGAACACCGCCATAATGTTTCCTCAAAGGAATTTAACCAAAAATCTTATATTTCGTGAATTGAACATGACCCAATATTCTTTGATCGTCATATATGGGTTGAGTAATCCTGAGGTCTGGTGCAGTACAACTAAGTTCTGGCAGCCATTAGAGCTATTATTTAGAGAAGGGTGATATACATCTATCTCCCCCAACATATCTATCTTTCCTTGAATATTATTGGAACTATCGTCACGATTGCGCATTTTATGGAGGGCCTGCCACGATCATGCTTTCTATACCAATATCAACATTCGGTGGCTGAAAGGATAGATGACAAGTGCCAACAGAATACTGCTGAAAATGATACTTGGCATCATCCAAGGAATGGCTATACACATTGTTTGATATCCTTCTGCCGGGGCCAATGTAATATATTCATTGGCTATTAACGGTGGAGTGGAAATTCAATGGCAACACTACTGCAACATTGGAGTTGCCTTTTGGACGATCTCGTTCCCTGGTGAAGAATTTCGGTTCAACTCATAAGATTTGTCCTTGCTAAGTGTGTTGCTATGGTTTGGAATGAGGATAGTTTTGTTGTGGTATATGTGTAGATTGTTATAGTACTTAATGTGGAGGGGTAGTTTATTATTGTGAGCATGCGACCATTTTTTATTTGTAATATTATATATATATATTGGTGTGAAAAAAAATGTTGGTACAATGGGTTCGTTACGGGTAGGATTATGAAAGATTGGTATGGTAACAAAATTTATGATTTAAGTAGGAAATTGCTTTATTTATTGTGATTTTTTTTTGCTTATCTCTTACTTAAGTTTTTTTTGGGGCATATCCTTTACTTAAGTTCTATTCATATGTATTAATTATAACAATGTTCCTTAACTCATTCTAGAGACTTAGGCCTTTACTAAACATTGTACAACTGTTGAAAATAAATAATTTTATATTGAATAATATGGCTGCAGCTTTTGTAGCATTTAATGATAATGTATGCAACATTTCTAGCATATCTCTTACTTAAGTTTTATTGATATGTATTAATTACAACAATGTTCCCTAATTCATTCTAGGGACTTAGGCCTTCACTAATCATTGTGCAACTGTTGAAAATAAATAACTTTATATTGAATAATATGACTGCAGCTCTTGTAGCATTTAATGATAATGTATGCAACATATCTGGCATATCCCTTACTTAGGCTCTATTGATATGTATTAATTACAACGGTGTTCCCTAATTTATTCTAGGGGCTTAGGCCTTCACTAACCACTTGTAATTGTTGGAAAGAAACAACTTTATATTGAATAATGTAACTGCTCGTGTGGCATTTAATGATAATGTATGCAACACTAACATAGTGTATAATCTAGGTGTGGGTGTTATAAACAAACAAAATGTTGTTTCATGAAGACATTTGGGTATGACACATAATATTTTAATTTTATGTTGGCAACCCTTATATAATTAAGAGACAGAGGTTAAGGTTACGATGATATACTGATTCAAAAGACTATTGATCTTACATATAAACATTTATTTTACAAGAAATTGCCTTACAAAGGTTAAGGTTACAATGATACACTCATTCAAAAGGCTATTGATCTTACATATAAACATTTATTTTACAAGAAATTGTGTTGCCTTCCTGGTAGATTCCCATGGATCTGGAATACTTGCTTTGCAATGAAAGGGTATGAACATGATACATTATAATTATTGACTCTCTACTATAATTAACGACAATGCTTCATTGGATATGTTAGCTCACTAAATTCTATTGTTGGACCGAGCAATTATAAGGGCATTAATGTTATGATATCACTAACAAAGTGTGACAAGTATGCTACTAATCATTAGCTCCTCTGTCTATCTTATTTGAAATGTTTGGAAGTTGATTTTTGAATTTGGACAATTGACTTCTCTAAAAGGACAATGCAAATTATGTTTTTTGTGTGGGCTTGTGCTTCTCTATTTGAAGATATGTAGTTGAAAGATTTTACAATGTGATGGAGGGTTACTCTCATTCATGGCTCTATATGTCGAGATATATTCAACAATTTCCTTGTTCTACTTTTGCTGTTACTATTGATCAAGAAGAACTTGTAATATACAGTTCTTCATGTTGTTGGATATTTTACCCACATCTCTCTTTTTGAAGGGAAATGTTGCTTGCATGGTGTTGTATTTTGTGGCTTTTGTATTGACATTCCATAATCATTTCGCAGGATCTATGTCGTACTTTGTCATTCTGTTAACACTCACCGAGTCGAGTATAGCTTGATTGTAGTAGTAGTAATTTTAAGATCTATTCCGGTGAGCTAACCATTGCAGTATCCATGGTTGTTAACAGATGACCCAGCTAAGAAAATCCCTATTGTGACATGTCCATGCATCATAACACTTACATTGCAACAAATCTCTATTGTTTAACATCACATTTCAAAACCTTATTGAATAATATTAAGATTTCTCCCACTCAAATTATAACATATCACATTTGTCATCATTTATGCTCTTTCTGATCCAGATTTATGCAGGAACGCAACAAAATACAGAAATAACCATAAACATAGAGATGCAGCGGAAATAATTCTTCATTTCATTAATATCAAATAACATAAATATGCTTACAGACATAATGGAAATAAAATAGCTAGGGTGCTGGTAGCGAATCTCTGAGAAGAGATGTGGCAGCTACAAACCTCTGAACTGTGTTACAATGAGGCTCGAGGGCCTTTTTATTATTGAGAAACAATGGAGGACTCTAAACATCCAAAAACCTAACCCTAGGAGATGAAGCGCCAAAACAATGGGCCCCGTTTGGGTAAATTGGTGTTTCAACTTCCTGGGGATGTAACTTTGGCATACGATCTTCGCTTGACGCGTATGATAAATCGTTAGAATTATCTATCCGAGGACTACAACTGTTGCCGCTAATATAAATTATAGAATGAAATCATATTCGTCTGACAAACGATGCCCAAAAAATGTTGTTTAGGGCCTCAAAACGGCTCCAGAAGTTCAGGACCCGAAAAATTGCTAAAAATAGTAAGTTGTGATGCAACTTAAAAACTGAAAGAACTGATGGTGGGGGTTCAAATGGAATAGGTGGGTGGCCACCAATGTCCACTTGGATCATTAAGGCCCCAAAACGGCTCCGGGAGTGCATGACCCGAAAACCCGCTAAAAATAGTAAGTTGTGCTGAAAGTGAAAAGCTGCAAGAATTGATGGTGTGGGTCCAAATGGAATAGGTGGGTGGCCACCGATATCCACCTGGATCATTCCTCCCTCCATAAGAAGCAATGGTCCCCATTGCGTTGAGATCCTCCATGAGATGAGGCACATTCTGTTGTCGAAGATGTCATGGACCTACGGGCGGACATGTTGGATGCGATTAGTAAATTTGGTTTATTTATCAGCCTCAAATAGTACATGTGTGGATTATGTCTGTGTAGTCGCATGAGGTATGGAAACATCAGGCAGCAGTGTGTCAGGGGTTAGATCAATGGAGTGCTTGTCCCAACAGTGTAGAGGAACCTCTGTGAGTGAGGAGAAAATTTCCTCATATTCCTCCATGACTTTGTCCATCTACTGTAGCTGTGCAGGGGAGCCATGTTTCGAGGTTGTGGCCACAATATTCTTATTTCCCTGTGAGCAAGTTGTAAGGAAAATAAATTTCCTGGTTTTGGAAACAATCTTACTACGTTGTTTTGCAGTAGTCAAAGAGATGACAGGAGGCGATACTACCTCCGGTATCCTATACAAATTATTTCCCAAAGTAATAACAGCAACACGAGGCCTAGACTCATACACAACATGTCACCTCCACAAGTATGGTTGGCACAATAATACATTAGCTACATCAAGAGGAGCAACATCACACAATACCTCATCCGTGAATGACTTGATACTATACGGAAGGCAGCACTGCTGGCGGATGCAGAGATCTCTCCCTGGGTGGAGCCACCCGATGGTATATGGCTGCGGGTGTGCTATGGTTGGTAGGCTGAGCCGCTTCATGACCTTTATTGAAATGAGGTTCTTTTGGCTTCCGTTATCGACAAGAAATTGTAGCGGAGAACCCTTCACCCACATCTGCGATTGGAAGAGGCTCTCCCCCTCCTCTGGATCCTTTGGATCCTCCCTCTGGATCTTGGTGGTAGCAATAATGGCACTGGGATCCGCATCAATGATCTATTTCCCTTTGTCATTGCCTTTGTCTGGTTCTGACTCAGGATCAGAAAATGCATCTGATTTGGGTGCCTTTATTTTGGCCACCAATGGCTGTTTGGCTCGACACTCGTTTGTGTTGTGAGTGGGGCTGTTATGAAATTCACACCACTTCACTGTGTCCTTCTTTGGATTTGTGGTTTTGTTCTTAGTTGCACTGCTTTGGCCTTGTCCCTTGTTCTTTGGTCCGAGGGCACCTTTCGGATTCGTAGATCCAAAGTCTCGCTTCTTCTGCTTAAATTTTTGCTCGATCTTGGCGACATAGTGATATGTCATGCCAATCGATGTAATGTCGAGGAACTCTATTTTCTCCTGAATGGGTTTATGCAGACAACCGCAATACTTGAGCACCAAATGTTGCTCCGAATCTTTAATACCCAACTTTCTGCGCAGGGTATGGAACAGATTCGTCAGTTCGTGCACATCTTGATCCCTTTGTTGCCGCAGCATGATCCATTGGATGTATTTGTCCTCATAGCTCCCCACGGGGTAATATTGTTCCTTGATGCCGTCTCGGAACAAATTCCAAGTGGGTGTGGCTGAGAATAGAGAGGGTTCCCCTTCGTCGTCTTGCTCACAGTAGGTTTCCCACCAGTCTTTGACATGGGGTGCGGCTTTGAGGAGTGCAAAAATAATCTTTTCTCGGTCAAAGAAATCATGGACCGAGAAATACCCTTCCAGCAAATTCAACCATCTATTTACGGCGTCTGCATCTATTTGGCCTTCAAATACATGAATGTCAAAGTTTACCTGTACCTTGAAGGGAGTGGCGCCTCCAGAGTGGTTGCCGGATGCAGATGCGCCATAGTCGTTGAAGGATCTGAGCAAAGTTATCCATCATCATGTTCCTTTGTTTCTCGAGGGCCTCCTCCAGCAATATTTTGATAGGATCTCCTGCTCCCTTGTATTTCTTTTCTTCCACCATGGGAGGTCGTCGAGGCTTGCGAGGCTAATCTTGCAAGGGTTCAACTAGATCGGATCCTAACTCCTTATACCTTGACCACATTGGGGACATGCAAAGAAAAACAAAGAAAGCACAAACCGCTCTGATACCACTGATTCAGATTTATGTAGGAACGTAAAAAATATAGAAATAACCATAAACATAGAGATGCAACGGAAATAATGCTTCATTTCATTAATATCAAATAACAGTAATATGCTTACAGACATAATGGAAATAAAATAGCTAGGGCGCTGGTAGCGAATCTCTGAGAAGAGATGTGGTGGCTACAAACCTCTGAACTGTGTTACAATGAGGCTCGAGGGCCTATTTATTATTGAGAAATAATGGAGAACTCTAAACTTCCAAAAACCTAATCCTAGGAGATGAAGCGCCAAAACTATGGGCCTCGTTTGGGTAAATTGGTGTTTCAACTTCTCGGGGATGTAACTTCGGCATACGATCTCCGTTTGACGCATATGATACATTGTTAGAAAGATCTATCCAAGTACTACAATTGTTACTATGAATATCAATTTTGGAACGAAATCATATTTTCCAGAAAAACGATGCCCAACAAATGCCGTTTAGGGCCTCAAAACGGCTCTGGAAGTTCAGGACCAGAAAAATTGCTAAAAATAGTAAGTTGTGCTGCAATTTAAAAACTGAAAGAACTGATGGCGGGGGTTCAAATGGAATAGGTGGATGGTCACCAATGTCCACCTGGATCATTAAGGCCTCAAAACAACTCTGGGAGTGCAGGACCCGAAAACATGCTAAAAATAGTAAGTTGTGCTGAAAGTGAAATGCTGCAAAAATTGATGGTGCGGGTCCAAATGGAATAGGTGGGTGGCCACCGATATCTATCTGGATCACTTTCTCCATATTCTATTGACTTAAGATGTTTTTCTAGTTAACCAAGTGGGAACTTGGAAGTTGTTGAGAGGATTGGAGTCCTCATTTTAATCAAGTTGGAGCATGGATTTGTCCAAGGTTGGAGCCTTGAAAAAGTCAAAATTTTGTTGCATAGGTTAGAGCCTGGTTTGTTGTAAAGGAAGTTTAGAGTCCTTACTATTTTTATCAAAAAAATAATTGTGTTTAATCTAGTGTTCTTCTAGTTTATTTTGTTATAAAAATATTAACTAGCATAAAATATCAATATAACAAATTGAAAGAAATATTGTTTCATACCT
Organism: Pinus albicaulis; assembly: GCA_034641835.2. Lineage (NCBI taxonomy): Eukaryota > Viridiplantae > Streptophyta > Pinopsida > Pinales > Pinaceae > Pinus > Pinus albicaulis. The sequence goes on from CM076576.1 coordinate 203,077,112, forward strand.
TCTCACTATTTTCAACATTTTTCTATAAAATCTTTGACTTTGAGTGCTAAAATAATAGTGATTAATTTAAGAGAAAACAAGTCCTCAATAGACAAAATGACAGCTATGTGGGTGCTTTGAATTTAAATTGGAATATGAGAACTTAATGAACCTCATTGATTTGAACACAATTCCTATGAAATCGTACTCTACATTCATATGACCTACAAAGATTTCTCTTTTACTTCAACATATCTCATAACCTTGGTGTCTTAAACACAAAGTTCTCAAATAAACTTGACAATCCATCTAGGCAAATACCACTTTATGTAACAAAATATTTCCAAACCAATCATAACCGCTATGGATTTAACCTTTAAAATACTTATCTTTGTGACTCCAAATATACAAAATTCAAAGAATAACCAACCAAAAACAACATGCGTATCCTTTTTAACCATAGCATGACTTTCCATGACAATGACTACTCGTGACTTCAATACCAAGTCAATAGTACTCATGAGTCCTAACACGTCTACGTCACTAAATCATCTTAGGTTGCATAACCCCTGATAACATATCCACGTCTACATTACTCAGTTATGTTTGTCAAAAAAATAATACTGTAATAATATGTAGAACTGTGTACACTGAACATAAAGCAACTCTGATATGTTATCGAAAGAAGAACCCAATACAAGTAAATGATGGAAAAGTAGATTTTCACAGATTTCATCTTAACATAATTGGATTGAAAATTTTTACAGATTTTTTAAGTAGATCGTCATAGATTTTGAAATAATTTAAAGATACAGTTGACTTTGCCCTGCTCGTGCGTATCAAATTTCCATAATAGTTTGAAATCTCTTCAAACTTGCGATTTACATGACTTGATTGATTTCTTTGCGAATGCATATTAAAATTTTAAAATATTTTGAAATCTATGTAAATGGGTAATTTACACAACTCATTCTAAAATCTATTTAAATTTGTAATTTATATAATTTAATTGATTAACATGAAAGACACATTATACAATCCATTATTATGTTGATAGGTGTTTTTTCTATTGGAACTAGTTATTTTAATCATTTTTCTAATTAACTTTTTTGATTAGATGGTGTGAATTGGATGATGTTGGTATATCAACGAATGAATATAAAAGTGATAAATCATACTTAATTTTTTTTTTTAGAAAACATGATTAAAAATTTATTGTGCCTATTGTTGATAACCACCTATGCTAATTAGTTAGAAATGAAATTAACAAAAGCAATGTGGATTAATTTTAAAACTTATAAATGTTCACATTCTCAAATGTATACCACTTGGCAGGTGTGTACTTAAAAACGTTTCCTCCACTCCATTACCCTAGTGGTTGCTTATGCATGCCATTCAAATGTATGCTAGCTCAGATGTTACTATAAAGAACAAAACATTATTTTATTAAATTATTCTTGATACGGTGGATTGATTTTTTATTACTTAAAAAAAATTGTTGTTGCTGGGTATTCAACTCTCCATGCTACCCATTTCAACTTACTTTCTTAATGTATCCACCTGCACAAATAAATCTACAATGATTAATTGGACTGGATTGATCTTTTATTACTTTAAAAAAAATGTTGTTGCTATGTAATCAACACTCCATGCTACCCATTTCGACTTACTTTCTTAATGTATCCACCTGCACAAATAAATCTACAATGATTAATCGGGTTGACATCATGTGTGATAATAGACAAAAATCAGACTGAATTGAAAAGAAGGAGTTGCAGCTCACAGGTGAGTACTGCACCTGGAGACTGCACTCAAACAGAGAGAACACTCTGAGTTTACTCTACATTCATGAATGAGAAGTTACATCATGAGTATCACTTAACTAATGCAATTATACTTCTTGTTGTATTAGTGTTAACCTTTAATGTATTGAAATCTCTCATTAATAATAAGGTTTCATTATCACACAATTGCCACAATTGCAATATAAGGGATGAACCCTAATATTAAATTATAATAAAGTTATTTTAATACAATAATAAATTGTAAGATTAAATTATAATAATTATTTTAATACAATTATATTATAATATTATATTATTAAATTATTATAAGGTTTATGGAGTACTGGTCTCCTATGCATGCATTTCAAATGTATGCCCACTTACCATTAACTATATAGACCACAATATTATTTCATTAAATTTAACTATAAAGAGCAAAATATTATTTTATTAAATTATTCTTGCTCCTGTGGATTACTTCCTTAATGTAGACTTTCTTTCGTAATGTATCCACATCTACAATGATTAATAGGGTTGACATGATGTATGATGTTTCATATTATTTAAACAATATAATGAATAACTAATAAATTGTAGTTTTAAATTATAATATAGTTTTAGTTTCATAAATTAGTTGTAAAAAAAATTGTGACTATCATGTGTCATATATCACTCAACTAATGCAATTATACTTCTTGTTGTATTCAACATTTTTGTTAAAGTTTGGTGTATTGAAAGCTTTACTTAATAATAAAGCTTTATTATCACATAATTGTTATTTAAGGAATAAACCCTAATGTTAAATTTTAATAAAATTATTTTAATACAATAATAAATTGTAAGATTTAATTATAATAATTATTTTAATATAATTATATTATATTATTATATTATTAAATTATTATATTTATTATAATAATAATAATAATAATAATAATAATAATAATAAATTTAGAATTTCTTTTAATAATATTTTAATCTTGTAAACATTAAAAAAATTCACTCCAGACAAGTAAATTGTATTTTAATGCAATCCCTAATTAATATACATTAATTAATTAATTAATTAAAAAAATAAAATATTAATAATTTGAAGCATTAAATATTATTTATTAAAACATTAATTAATAGAAATAATTAAAACATTTTACAATATGTAATTAAAATTTTTATTTAAAAAATGTTTAATAACATTAAATATTAATTCAAAAATGTGTAAAAAAATATATTAATATTAATTAATAATAAAGTGAAAATTATTATATTGTCATTATTACATTGACATATTAATTAAATCATTAATATATGATTATTATACTTAACTACATTATTCAAATATATCTAAACATGAATATATTCAGATTTGATTAATAATAATAATAATAATAATAATAATAATAATAATAATAATATGTTGGAATTATACTTTGTTTTTAACTTTAAAACATTTATTTAAAATTTTTTGATAATATTAATTTAAACATGTTTAAATAAATAAATTAATACAACATTAATTAATTAAATAAGTAAAAAAATAATTAACATTAATATTAATTAATTAAACATTAACATTAATTAATTAATTTTTAACATTACATGATAACATTTATAAAAACACTAAAATGTTTAAGAACATTAATTAAAATATTTGGCAATATATTAATTAAAACATTTATATAAAAATGTTCAATTACAATAAACATTAATTTTTAAATTTTTAAATTAATATTTTCATATTAGTTAATAGTAATATTAAGTTAATTAATTAAAATATTTAATAACATTAATTGAAATACTTGACAATATATTAATTAAAATTCAAATTCAGCAAGGTGACCGAATATGAAACCTCATGAGGAGTGGTTATGTTCTATGTTAGGTGGAGAGGACATGCTAAAAAATCAAGTCAGCTAAGGGGTCTCGTGGCCCATGCAGGGTGTGATCCCCAAGTGACTTTGATGTCCCTTGATCATTGTTCCTCAAGTCTAGAGGATCTCTCTCTCACACACACATACACACACATCTTATAAAATTAAACAATAATTTAAAAATGTTTAGATAAATATATTAATATTAATTAATATTAATATATATTTGTTAGAATTGGAATCGTAAACAAATTTTTCTAATATCGCAATGTGACATTACAACATTTGGTCAACCACATTTCAGAATGTGGGTGAATCCTTCACTATGTTTGGCTGTGTTTAACAATCAACAATATTTAACTTTAGTGAGAAATAATTTCCTATTAATATTATTGATTAATATTGACAATTAAATATGTTTTGATTCTCGAATGGTGAAGAATCTATTAGACGATGCAATTTGACAAACATTGTTGCAGTGTTACACATTGCAATTTATCCAATGTCGCAATGCAACTTTACTACATTAGTAAAACACATCTACTAATACAATTGACTTTTTGGAGTATCTTTGGTAGTCATCACTCCTCAAGTTCAGTCAAACACAATTCCCTATTAATGGTTAATCATTGTCTCTACGACCAACCATGATCAACAATGGAAAATGACTCTATTGTGAACTATGATCAACCATGATCAACCAAAGTCAACCATTGTCAACCATGATACAAAAGTGTAACCCAGCTTCACGTTTCCGCCCTCAACCATGGTTAACCATGATCAACCATGGTTAACCATGATCAACCATGTTCAGCCATGGTTATTTAATGTGAACCATTGTCAACGATGAACAATAATGTTGAACCACCATCAACCATGTTCAAGTATCATCATCCGTGGATATAATGGTCGACCACTATTTCTATGGTCAACCATGATTAACCGTGTTTAAATATGGTTAACCATGGTCATTGTCTATGTGGTTAACCATGGCCAACCATGATCGAACATGATAAAAATAGTCAACCATGATCAACCATGGTCAAGAATGGTTGATCATGGTTTATTATGGTCAACCATGGTCAACCATGATCATGCATGGTTCAATATCGGTAACCATGATCAACTATGGTAAACCAAGATCGAGGTCCATATGGTTGAATATGGTCAACCATGATCAACCATGGTCCACCTTGATCAACATGGTCATATTTGGTCAACCATGGTTAACCAAGAACACTTAATGTTCTATAGACTCCTCATCGACAACCATAGTTAACGATTTTTATAATAGTCAAACATGGTCAGCCAAGGTCTCTATGCCTGATTATGGTCATCCATTGTGAACAATGCAGATATTTGTGGTTGTATATGGTATAATTCCCTATTCATGGTTAATCCATATCTCTACAGTCAACCATGGTAAATCATGGTTAGTCAAATATGGACATTGTCTCTAGTGTCAACCATGATCAATCACAATTAATAAAATTCAATAATGATCAACCATATTCAACCATTGCCAGTGATGGTCAACCATGATTACCCGTGATTAATTTTTTTCAACCATTATCAACCATGATTAAGGTCTCTCTCATTGAACTTGGTCAACCATGCTTGAGTGTGGTAAACAATGATTTTAGATCATGATCAACCATGGCCAGACATGGTCATTTAATATGAGCCATTTTCAACCATTATTAACCATGGTAAAGCATCATCAATCATGGTCATTATGGTAAATTAATGCTTTTATGGTCAACCATAATTAACCGTGATTGAATATGGTTAACCGTGGTCATTGTTTCTATGGTTAACCACGGTCAACAATGGTCAACCATGATAAAAATGGTGAACCATAGTCAACCATGTTCATCCATGGTTGAATATCATCAACCATGATCAACCATGATCAAGGCCTCTATGGTTGAATATGGTCAACCATGACTAACCACATTCAACCATAATCAACATGATCATGGTTGAAAATGATCAACCATAATTAACCATAATCAACATGAATTTTTTTTAATGTTGTAATCCGTTTCTAATATTATAATATCTCTTGAGTTTATTAATCTCCCTTTTGTTTATAACACCCCCTCAGTTTATTAATCCCTTGGGTTTTTTAAATCCCAATGCTTTATAATATTATTTAGTTGGGTTCATTAATCACTTGGTTTTATAGTATCATTGGGTTCACTGATCCTTGGGTTTATAATAGATTCCTTTGGTTTATAATATTAAACCCTTATGTTTATTAGTTTTTTTGGTTTATAATATTAATAATCCCTTGGGTTTATTAATCTTTTGAGTTTTAATATTATGATTTACATTATGGCGTAATATGTTGGGTTATAATATAGATTCTAATATATAGGGTTTATAATTAGGGAATAATATTGGGTTTATAATATTTGGGCTTAATATTAGGGTTTATAATATTGTGTTTAATATTTAGAGTTTATAACATTGGGGATGATAATATTTCGGCTGATAATATTGATTCTTAGGGTTTATTGATCTCTTGTGTTTTTTATATTGACCCCTTTTCCTTATTGATTCCTTAGGTCTTTAATATTTATCCCTTGGGTTCACCAATTCCTTTGGTTTGTAATATTAAACCCTTGGGTTTATTAGTTATTTTGGTTTATAATATTAATAAACCCTTGGGTTTATTAATCTCTTAAGTTTAAAATATTAAGTCTTAGGGTTTATTAATCACTTGAGTTTAAAATATTAATTCTTATGCTTTATTAATTTCTTGGTTTATAATATTAATATATATCCCTTGGGTTCACCAATTCCTTCGGTTTATAATATTAAACCCTTGGGGTTTATTAGTTCCTTTGTTTATAATATTAATAATCCCTTCGGTTCATTAATAACTTCAATTTAAATTATTAATTCTTTGGGTTTATTCATTTCTTAGGTTTTGAGTTTAAGATATTAATTATTAGGGTTTATTAACACGTTGAGTTTCCAAATTCTTTGGGTTGGTAATATTAGGCGTTAAATATTAGTCATACACTTTAATATTAATGCATGGTCCAATGTCACATTATGAAAAACATTGTCTCAATATGAAAATCAACCATGGGCTACCATTGTTAATCATAGTTAGTCGTAGTCAATCAAGGTCTTCCATGGTCGAATGTAATATTGTGACAAAGATTGTCTCAATATGAAAATCAACCATGGCAAACCATGCTCACTCTTCATCCAACGTCACATTATGACAAAAATTGTCTCAATGTTTAAGTCAAGCATGCTCAACCATGTTTATTTTACAGTTTATAGTATTTATTTAAAGGTTTTTATGTACTTGAGGTTTATAATATTAATCTCTTAGGTTTATTATTATTCCCTTGAGCTTATAATATTAATTATTAGGCTTTATTAATCTCTTATGTTTTTCATATTGATCCATTCGCCTTATTTATCCCTTAGGTTTTTAATATTTATCCCTTGGGTTTATATAGTTATTTTCGTTTATAATATTAAACCACACTTGGGTCTTATAATCTCTTGAGTTAAAAATATTAATTCTTAGGGTTTATAAATTTTTTAGGTTTTTGAGTTAAAATTATTAATTCTTAGAGTTTTTTAATCTGTTGTGTTTTTAATATTGATCCCTTGGCCTTGTTTTTTTTGGTATATTAGACTAATTCTATTAAAAAATGTATGGTACATAAACGATTACAAGAAAGAGTGGCTAGAGATCTGGGTAACCAGAAATGATGAATAATCAACCTCAGTCCCATGATTAGCCAATAGAGAAGCAAAGAGGGCCCAAAACATGAACATGAGAGCTAAAATATATAAACAGGAGTCTACCCATAATGGGTGGAGTCCTCAGTACGTCATTTCTTTCCCTTCTTTTTTGATACTCTTACCCAACCATCCTGGGGCGAATGTGCTAGAACCACTTGAATATTATTGGTGACTAAAGGAGATGGCTCCTTATCTGAGTCTGAGGAGGAGGTTTCATGAGGCCGCTTCTGAGTGCTCATAGGACCGTTGGGCTCACCAGGGTCTGTCGGGGTCATGTCCGTCTCTTGCTTTGCCTCTTCCTCATCCGAGCTAAAGGATCTGATGTCATCCATGGGTGGTGGAACACATGGTTTCCAGATTTTGGATTTTGATTTCTCGGTCTCTTCTTATTTTGGGCAAGGAAGGAGAGGCAAAACTTCTGAAGATGCCTTGTTTGATGACATTGATGGCATCAAAAAGATGTGCTCTCATAATCTAGGGTCTAAGTCCAATGGAAGTCTCCCACTTAGATAATTATTTGATTAGGAAGGCCTTTGCTAATGTCTATTTCAGCACATATTCTGCCATAGGTATATATGCCTGATTCACCCTTGGAGGTTTCCATTGTGAAGAAGCATCCAAGGGTGTCTCCGATTCCTTGAAACATTGAGTAGTGCCAAATATGAGCAAGTTAGGGAGCCTGACCCAGATAGGGAGCTTGGCGATGACGGTCATGGAGGGATCGAAATCTGGGAACCATGGTGTGAGGAATAACCCTGATTTTCCCCAGAATGAGGGTCCCTTTGTTAAGACTTTTTGATAGTCCTCGCTGAAAGTGAATAGAACTATGAAGAAACCCTTTGAACAGAAGAAGACCTTGTTGTTATTGGTCTAGGTTGAGTGGATCCATTGATAGAGATCTGCTGAGCGAGGCCATAATCCATTGAATCATAAAATGATGGCCTTTTATACCATTAGTTGAGTCTAGTTATCTAGAGATGGATGAGAGATTTGAATAGTTGGAATGTCCTCTGATTTATCCATTAAGAAGGGCTTGGGAGCCACAGGGGGTTGGGAAGCTTTCTTGGGGTGTTGAGCATGGACTGCATCGTTATAAGAGAATTCTTGTGAAGAGGAAGGCTGCTCAGCTGCCCCTTCGAGCAATCGTAGGATTAAAATGAGAGAAGCATTTTTCCCTATATTGTAAAAAGAGAGAGGAAGAGAGTTTTTGAGCTTCTTACCCTTGCACAAAAATATTTGTAGGGTAGAAGGGATCCCCAGCTTATGTTTGAGGTCTTGTGAAAGGCTTTGGACCAGATCTGTAGATCGAACCCAACAAAGCAAGGTTTTACCACAGAGTCTAGAAATATGAATATGGAAGGTGTGAGAAATGTCTTGGCCCTTAGGCCCTGGGGGCAAGCAAAAAACTGAAGGATCATGCTTGACGGCAACCAAGGAGAGTGGAAAACCTTGGCCTTTAGACCCTAGGAGCGCACTTTTGAGTGATGGAGCATTGAAAAAAATGGGTGCGTCGAAGCTATCTGTATGAAGGCTACGCTTTTCGCTATGTCCAAGATGGGAGAGGAGCTCCCCTAATCCTCGAGCGTCAAAAAATAGATGACCTTTGTAGCTGAAAGCCACGTGGCTGTTCTAAATCTGTCCCCCAACAATGAGGTTGAGGTCCACTGCACCAGATCTGGTCCTTGAGTCATCAATCTTCGCCCTTGTAGAGCACTGAGGATGCTTGACGACTGATAGGGGGTGTGCTATGCAACTAAATGCATAGGCCTTGCCACGAAGGGACCCACCTTTTTCTTTGCGGAAGGGTTCAAAAAACCGGCTCATGGTCTGTTCGAGGGTGTTGAGGTTGAATGGCACATCATGTCCATGCTCATCGATTGCGAGCGCGATGACCTGCGCATTATGAGAGGTTGCAGCTCTGTCCACACCTGTGAGAGAGGTGTGATTTTTGGGACCAACTCTTGCGATATTTTCCTTTTCAGCTTCATGGCTGATTTCAATGCCTATTCCACAGCCTAGCGGGAGAGGAGATTAAGGCGTGCTTGGTATCTGACCTCCATGTGCCACAGGGATGAGCAGGAGCGAGTCAGCAACTACTGTGGGGAGAATGGCGCCTGCGTGAACCCTAGCCATTTCGCCTCTGTAAATCCACATACGCGTGGGGAATACTGAAAACCGATCCCTTGGCCTTATTGATCCCTTAGGTCTTTAATATTTATCCCTTGGGTTCACCAATTCCTTTGGTTTATCAAACCTTTTGGGTTTATTAGTTCTTTGTGTTTATAATATCAATAAGCCCTTGGGTTTATTAATCTCTTGAGTTTAAAATATTAATTCTTAGGGTTTATTAATCTCTTGAGTTTAAAATATTAATTATTAGGGTTTATTAATTTCTTGATTTATAATATTAATATTTATCCCATGGGTTCACCAATTACTTTGGTTTATAATATTAAAAACTTTGGTTTATTACTTCTTTTGGTTTATAATATTAATAATGTCTTGGGTTTATTAATCTATTTAATTTAAAATATTAATTATTATGGTTTATTAATTGCTTAGGTTTTTGAGTTTAAAAACATTATTCTAAGGGTTTATTAATATTTTGTGTTTTTAATATTGATTCCTTGGCCTTATTGATCTTATATGTTTTTAATATTTATCCCTTGGGTTCACCAATTCCTTTGGTTTATAATATTAAACCCTTGCGTTTATTGGTTCTTTTGGTTTATAATATTAGTAATCCCTTGGGTTTATTAATCTTTTGAGTTTAAAATATTGATTATTATGGTTTATTAATATCCTAGGTTTTTGAGTTTAAAATATTAATTCTTAGGGTTTATTATTTTCCTGTCTTTTTAATATTAATTCCTTGGCCTTATTATTTCATTGAGTTTTTAATAACAATCCATTGGGTTTATTAATCCTTTATATTTTTAAGTCATTGGGTTTATAATGTTAACAATCCCTATATTAAGTCTTAGGTTTTTTTAATCTCTTGTGTTTTTAATATTGATCCCTTGGTCTTATTGATCCCTTAGGTCTTTAATATTTATCCCTTGGGCTCACCTGTTCCTTTGGTTGTAATTTCAAATCCTTTGTTTTATTAGTTCTTTTTGTTTATAATATTAATAATCCCTTGGGTTTATTAATCTCTTGAGTTGAAAATATTAATTCTTAGGGTTTATTAATCTATTGAGTTTAAAATATTAATTATTAGGGTTTATTAATTTCTTGGTTCATAATATTAATATTTATCCCCTCGGTTCACCAATTACTTTGGTTTATAATATTAAACCCTTTGGTTTATTACTTATTTTGGTTTATAATATTAATAATGTCTTGGGTTTATTAATATATTTAATTTAAAATATTAATTATTAAGGTTTATTAATTACTTAGTATTTTAGTTTAAAAACATTATTCTTAGGGCGTATTAATCTTTTGTGTTTTTAATATTGATCTCTTGGCCTTATTGGTCCTATACGTTTTTAATATTTATCCCTTGGGTTCACCAATTCCTTTGGTTTATAATATTAAACCCTTGCGTTTATTGGTTTTTTTGGTTTATAATATTAATAATCCCTTGGGTTTATTAATCTTTTGAATTTAAAATATTGATAATTATGGTTTATTAATATCATAGGTTTTTTAGTTTAAAATATTAATTCTTAGGATTTATTAATTTCCTGTCTTTTTAATATTAATCCCTTGGCCTTATTTATCCCTTGGGTTTATTATTCCTTGGGTTTTTAATATCAATCCATTGGGTTTATTAATCCTTAGGTTTTTAATTCATTGGGTTTATAATATTAACAATCCCTATATTAATTCTAAGGGTTTTTAAATCTCTTGTGCTTTTAATATTGATCCCTTGGTCTTATTGATCCCTTAGGTCTTTAATATTTATCCCTTGGGTTCACCAATTCCTTTGGTTTGTAATTTCAAACCTTTGGTTTATTAGTTCTTTTTGTTTATAATATCAAGAAGCCATTGGGTTTATTAATCTCTTGAGTTTAAATAATAATTATTAGGGTTTATTAATCTCTTGAGTATAAAATATTAATTATTAGGGTTTATTAATTTCTTGGTTTATAATATTAATATTTATCCATTGGGTTCACCAATTACTTTGGTTTATAATATTAAACCCTTAGGTTTATTACTTCTTTTGGTTTACAATATTAATAATGTCTTGGGTTTATTAATCTATATAATTTAAAATATTAATTATTAGGGTTTATTAATTGCTTAGGTTTTTTAGTTAAAAACTTTATTCTTAGGGTTTATTAATCTTTTTTGTTTTTAATATTGATCCTTTGGCCTTATTGATCATGTATGTTTTTAATGTTTATCCCTCGCGTTCACCGATTCCTTTGGTTTATAATAGTAAACCCTTGCGTTTATTGGTTCTTTTGGTTTATAATATTAATAATCCCTTGGGTTTATTAATCTTTTAAGTTTAAAATATTGATTATTATGGTTTATTAATATCCTAGGTTTTTGAGTTTAAAATATTAATTCTTAGGGTTTATTAATTTCCTGTCTTTTTAATATTAATCCCTTAGCCTTATTTATCCTTTGGGTTTATTATTTCCTTTGGTTTTTAATATCAATCCATTTGGTTTATTAATCCTTTAGATTTTTAATTCATTGGGTTTATAATATTAATAATCATGTGAGTTTATAATTCATTTGTATTTAAAATATTAATTCCTAGGGTTCATTAATCTCTTCTCTTTTTAATATGGATCCCTTGGGCTTCTTGATCTCTTAGCTTTTTAATATTTTTCCCTTAGATTCACTACTTTCTTGGGTTTATAATATTAGACTTTTAGGCTTATTAGTTCTTTTAGATTATAATATTAATAATCCCTTGATATATTTGTAAGAGATATATACTTATTATAAAGAGTAATAAATAATAGTATTATGTTATATTTTAATTCTATTATAATTTGAGTTATAACTATTAATGTATTGAATATTTTATAATAATATTTTATTATCAAATAATAAAATATTATATATTTTAATATATTATATATATGTTTAATATATAGTATCAATATAGTTTATATTATTAATATATTACAAGTATATATATAAAATATATTGGTAATTATAGTCATAAATATATAATGATTAATTTGGTAAAATACATGTGGTGGGTGGTGGATATAGGCCTATAGGCGTATATCAAACACATTAGTGAATGCGGTTGTAAAACTATTTCATATATCAACTACATTGGTAAATGTAATTGTGGCGTATATCAACCCCATTGGTAAATATGATTGTGCTAGTAATTAAAAATAAAATGAATATATAATTGGTTAATTTTAGTTAAAGTATTATAAAAAATCAATAATCTCTCTCATTATGCTTGACCCGCTAATTATGTCAAATATGTAATTCTTTCTGTGGTCAACTTTTAGTTGAGCTAAACAATCCATGTTAACTAAATAAATTATTTGAATATTTATATTTATTAACTTATTCTAATATCAATTTTATATATAAAGAGGAGTTGACCATAATAAAATATTTTAATAACAAAAAGGAAAAAATATTAAATTATTTTATGCCTATGGGTGTCCCTGTTGCATGTTGGAACTTACTACTTTAATGATTTTCTTAATTAATTTTTTTGATGGGATGGTGTAAACTTCAAGATGCATTGGGTGCTTTATATTTTTAAAACTATGCGTTTCAAAAATCCTAATGGACCAAATATGTGTGCTCTATTCATTGGCTTTCATTGATTGTTGTTGTATACAAAATATTAACATGGTTTTATAGAAGAAAATAATGGTTCTAAATTATAATAGCCATTTTAGATTTTAAATTTTAAATTGTAATATAATTTATATATTTTAGGTTTTTAATTTTAATATAGTTTATATAATATTAAGTTATACTTTTCTTAAAATAATATATAATATTATATTATATTTTAATATTAAATTTAATATAAAGAATTCATTTATTTTAATATTATAAATCTCTCATTTCTTTTTAATCACCATTTCTTGCCTCTTCAAAATTTGTAGTGAGTTCTTCTCTTTTGGTTAACCACATTTTGAAAAGATTTATTTGATTTAAAATTAATAACCTTATATATATATATATATATATATATATATATATATATATATATATATATATATATATATATATATATATATATATATATATATATATATATATAGAGATGCACACACAAAGAAAATAAATTCTATTACACAAATACACAATCACACTAATACATCACAATATTTATGGTGTTGGTGAGATCCAACCACTTCTAAGTACGAATAGGGAGGTTGAGATATTCTCTTAACATCCACCTACAAATATGCAACTAATTCTAATATGAGTATGGAAGAATTATCTTCCAACACTCCCCCTTAATTCTTACATACATATTATAATACATATTATAAAAAAATGATCTTAGTCTCGCTCGTCTTCATCAGCAACTCTACCCATTTTGCAGTAGTATGGATTTCACTCTTTCTCTCCCCACATCTTAGAGCTCACCTTAAGACTCATTTAAAGTACACCTGCTTCTGACCATCAATAATGAACTTTGCAAGATCAATAGTATTGACAACTCAGCTTGTCGGGGCTTTCGCGATAAGAGCTGACAAGTGATGAACCATCCTATGTACCAATAACCATCTGTCAGATATTTCAATTTCAGATATCTATCAGTGGCTAGGAAAATGGTCTGATGATTCGGATTTATGCACAGAAATATAAATAAACATCGAGATGCAGCGGAAATAATTCTTGTTTTCATTAATATAAAATAACAGAACTATGCTTACAGACATAATGGAAATAAAATAGCTAGGGCATTGGTAGCTTATCTATGAGAAGAGATGTAGTGGCTACATGCCTCTGAGTTGTGTTGCAATGAGGCTCGAAGGCCTATTTATTGTTGAGAAATAATGCAAAACCCTAAACATCCAAAAACCTAACCATAGCAGATGAAGCACCAAAACTATGGGCCCTGTTCAAGTAAATTGGTGTTTCAACTTGCCGGGGACGTAACTTTGGCATATGATCTTCGTTTGACGCGCATCATACACGCATCATACCTCGTTAGAAAGATCTATCAGAGGAGTATAATTTTTTGAGGGAGAAACACTTGTCCATGGACCCATGTTGTTCCCAGTTTTCCCAAAAAACATAGTTTAGGGCCTCAAAATGGCTTGAGAACTTCAAGACCTAAAAAACTGCTAAAAATAGTAAGTTGTGCCGAAACTAAAAAAATAAAAGAACTGATGGTGTGGGTCCAAATGGAATAGGTGTGTGGCCACCAATATCCACGTGACCCATTAGGGCCTCCAAATGGTTCCGAAAGTTCAGGAACCGACAACTTGCTAAAAATAGTAAGTTGTGCTAAAAATGAAAAGATGCAAGAATTGACGGTGCGGGTCCAAATGGAAAAGGTGGGTGGCCACTCATATCCACCTAGATCATTCCTCGCTCCTTAGGAAGCAATGGTCCCCATTGCGTTGAGATCCTCCATGAGATGAGGCAAATTCTATTGGGCTAGGTACTAGATTTGTCGAAGATGTCATGGACATGTGGGCGGTCATACTCGATGCGTTTAGAAAATTTGGTTTCTTTATCAGCCTCAGAAAATACTTGTGTGGATTCTATATATGTAGTTGTATGAAGTATGTGTTAGTCATCAATATTTTTTACTTGTTGGTGATCACTAGTTGTAACAGCCAAGTTTTCTAGCAGCTGATCTAAAAATTTGTCAAATTTGCCAGCTGGAAAACACCCATAAAATTTTCTTGCCTTCTTACCTTTCAGCCCGCCCATGACGAGATGAAACCTCATTATCAAATCCTACCTAGCCTCAGCCATACTAGTCTGCCTATAGACTCTAAAGAAACAATCCAAATCTGTCCAAAAAGTCTCCCCTAAGATAGGAAGTGGCACTTTAGACATTTCTCCCTTGGAAAACTATCCTAAAGCCAAAGAAACTCCATCTGATATAGACTAGTCATAATAGACCTTCCCATTCTACAAACAAAGTTGGTTACAGCCATAGGTCGCGCCACTAATACACCCTCAAGTCTCAGCAATACATGGACCATAAGTCGAACTGATTCTAGGTGTTTTTTACAGTGTTTTAAATGGATCTTTCAAGGAAAGAGGCATACCAGCATCCCATAAGACAATATTTGGCTCCACAGGAGAAGACAACTACTTCTCAATGTGATCTTGAGCCTGGGAATGCAGCCAAAGAATGAAAAGTTTTTCATTAAGCTCTTGCGATCACATTCAAAGCCTGAAAGGACAGTAAAAGGAAAAATAGCACTGACAAAGGGCTGATGATATGAGATGACTGAAAAACCTCCTTCATCTATAAGCAGAGGGTTTGAAGACTGAAAAACCTCCATTTCACAAGCAGAGGGTTAGAAGCGCCTCCTTCATCTATAAGCAGAGGGCCAAGGTAAAGTCTGTTTTTGAGTTTTTCACTAGCTGTGAAGACAAACTTTGATGAACAGTGAGGCAGTAACTAAGGTTTTATGAAGTAAAATGATGATTAAAGACAGAGGCCAAGCAGTGGGTTTTAAAAATGGTTTGCATGAGTTCACTATTATTGAGTTACAATGAGAAGGTAACAGGTTCATCATCATTGAATAAAGATTGTTAAACAGATTGGTAAAGGAATCAAATAGTCTTGGACTCAAGCTAATTTCTACCATCATGTATAAGAGAAGCCACTATCATCATGATTCATCAAACATCCTTATTTGGATTGAGAAAGAGGTTAAACTTGTCTCTTATCAAAGTTTCTTTCCAAAAATCAGTCTGGAGCCCAAATAAAACAACTTTGCTGTTGGTTGAGAGATAGGTCATGACACAGGCCAAAGAAAATAATAATTGTGTTTCAAAGGGCCCTGTTTTTTCTGTTCATGAAAAAATTGCTTCCAAATATACATCATAGTGGATAGAAAGGAAATTTGAGCTCAGTTTTCCCAAAGAGACAATGCAATTGAACACATAGGGTCATAAATGTGCAGGAAAGATCATGACATGCTTTTTAGGTTCTGGAACCCAATAAAAGCAATATATGCATGCCACCATTACCAAGGAAGGAAGGTAGTTTCCTTATAAAAAGGGTCAAAGGCACCTCACTGTTGCATTCCAAGTAAAAGGATAAGTCTAAAGAAGTTCCCTTTAAATGAACAGAGAGTGGTAAAGTATGAGTAAATGCAACTAAATTTTTGCACCCACAGTCAGAAGAGGAGTTTCAAACATCACCTGCCAGCTAACTCAGCTTCACAATAGGGCATCATTACCTCCAAAGCATCAGGAGCAAAAAATGGCAGTTTGGGTTTTCAAAGGGGTTAAGTTACCTCCTTCAAGGTGTCAAAGAGGACCTCACATAACACAAGTGACAACAGATGAGCGAATACAAAGATAATAGTTGGAAAAGGATTTTGAAATTACAGTTAAGTTTTTTCTCCTAGAAAAAAGGTAGTTGCATTTAAAAGGCATCACTACAAATCCTCCACATGGTTCAGAGCATTTTTCCCTTCCACAAGTGCAGATATCAAAAGGAGGACATTTTTTCATCCCTTAAATGACAAGCAGTCAAAGTTTTAAATTCTCAAAAGGGTTGTTTCATTTCAAGAAGGGGTCAGGCTCATAAAAGAACTTCTCTTTTCCACTGTGACAATTATCTGGACAAAAGAGTATCAGGTTATGTTTTAGAAGATAAAGGTTCAAGTTTTGTTTAAAAGCAAAGACTTATTCAAAACATCTCTTAAAAACCCTTATCGGTCAAGTGTGAAAAGAACTTAGGCTTTTTCACTTTCAAAAAGGTTTGAAGACCATTGCAAATCTATTGTTTCATTTCCAAAATGCAAGGCAATCCTCCCCTTAGCTGTTCAACGGACCAAAGAGGAAGTTTCGAGCAAGTTCACAAATTTTTCAAGGTTTTTTCACCGTGCGGCACGCTTGCAGGATTGCGCGGCGCGTTCAGCACAGTTTTTACAAAGGGTTTCTACTACCACGCGGCGCGCCTATAGGTGCCGGTCACGTCGGCCCAACAGTGACCCGACAACCCCTTTTGCGCGGCGTTTTCCACAGCAAACGTGCCGCGCACAATTCAAATGGTCCAAACGACCTCAAACAAATCTGGAAGTCACTCAAACTTGTCTACAAGGTTTGCCATCCATTTTTAAAGGTATTCTCGTTTCCTTACTCGCCATGATCGAGTTGCTAAGTTGTGTTTAAAACAATGAAATTCTTGTTAAAAGTCAAGGTGATTTGTGAGTGTTTCAATGAAATTTGTTACAGTGGAAAGGAGGGTTGGTTTTTCTGTTTAAAAGACTTTAGTAAGGGGAGCTGCCACTATAATTCAAAGGTGTTTTTGGCAAATCTGTGTGAGAAAACAGTGAACATAAGGAGCCGTGTTTTATGTTTGAGACTCGGAATTGCCATGGTTTGGTTTGCCCAAACCCTGATATAGTGAAACTGGTGGATTTTTATTGCTATCAAAAGACCATGTAAACTGCCCTCCAAACAGTATTGAAAGGTGCAAAACAATGTCCAAGGGGAGGAACACAGTATTTGGAAAAGCGAAACAGTGGGCTTAATTTCATAAAAAGTGATCACTATATAAGTGTTTTTGCTATTTCAAAAGTCATCTCTATGGTGTAAAAAGGGAAAAAAACCACTGTTACCTCCTTTGTTCTATAAAGCAGAATTTAGTAAGTGGAGCTACCATTGCATTTGGAGGTATTGTCAAACTCTGTGTGAGGAACAATGAATACAAGGGCAGTGCTTTGGTTAAGAGGAGTTTTTTGTTGTTTGACTGCTACAGGTCTTTTTGTGCTCACATCAAAAACACCAAAAGCTCTGTGACCTTATCCAAGATTAGAAAATCATTTGACTATATGTGCCTTTTGTTTGACTTTGTGCTCATCATTAAAATTGTTTGTTGAGTGGCATGCATAGGGAAAAACAGTGTTTTGGAAAGAGCAGAGATTTTTGTGTTAAAAGATCATCTCACACATCATTTGAAGCCAAATTTACCTTGATCAAACAGTGATTGATAGGTGAAACAGAGTTGTGTTTGAAAAGACATTTCAAAAACCTTTTGAGGCAGTTTGAGTTTTGTAGAGAGCATCTAGAACAAGATGCCTCCTAGGAAAGATAGTAGGAGTGGATTTCACAAGAGGTATGAGCCTATTTCCACCGAAGAAGTAAATGCCCACCCATCAGTATTGTTCAATTTCCATGAGGTCGGGTGCTTAGATTTTTGCCAAAGGGTGCAAGAGGTGAAGATTTTTTCTCCTCTGACACACCTTTGCACTTTGAGGTTTCAAAATAAGCCTTTCCAATTGGCAGGCCTTGATTTCAAGTTCTCCCCAAGATCCATATCCAAGGCTACTAAAATCCCCTATATTGGCGAGAAATGGTTTAAACAAAGCCATTTGGACTCAGATGATTACAAACCCTTCCTCAAGCCTGAGCACAGAGAATCATGCCCTTCTATTTTCCCTTTCTCATATCTTTTAGCCAGCTATGCCCCTCTCATGAAGATTATCATGAAGTACTTCACTTGTGAAGGAAGATTCTCCCGAATTTATGCTTATCACATTCAACTGCTGATGCATTTCACAAGGACCAAGCAGCTAAATCTTCCTTTCTTCTTACACAATAGCATTGAGAAAATGGCCTCCACTATCCAGAAGAAGCCTCCTTCACAGCAAATAGCCTGTCTCTTCCATCACTCCCTAATCAAAATCATCATTCTTCATCAATTTGAAAAGAGATAAGTCTCTTGGGATGTTTTCATCACTCATCCGGATTTCTCCACAGTCCCTCCAGTCCATACATCCCCTACATCCCCTACATCTCCTACTCATCGCCCCTCGCCTTCTTCTAGCAGACCTACTCCTAAAAGGCTCAAGTTTACTACAGAACAGACAAAGGAACATGAAGAAGGAGAAGGAAGTGACCAGAAAAAGGAGGAAGGATAGGAGCAAGAGGAAGAAAGTGTTGAACAACAGCATGACAGTGATGAGGGTGAAAAGCAGACTCATGATGAGGGTGAGCAGCCTTATGGTTAAGGGCAACATCTTGAACAGCAACATCGCAGTGGTGATGAACAACAGCAAGGGAAAGAGGGAGAAAATGATGAATAGCAGCATGACAGTGATGAGGGTGAACAACAGACTCATCATGAGGGTGAGCAACCTTATGGTGAAGGGCAGCAGCTTGAACAGCAACATCACAATGGTGATGAACAACAACAAGGGAAAGAGGGAGAAAATGCTGAACAACAACATGACAGTGAGGGTGAGACAGGGCAGCAGCATGAGGATAATGAACAAGGATAGGAAGGGATGAATAGGGGAAGCCTTGTGATAAAGAGCAGCAAGGGCAGCATGACAGTGATGAGCAAGGGTAGCCTCATCAAGAATAACATCAACCTCCTCAAGAAGAACAACAAACTCAAAAGGATGACAAGCAAGATGACAAAGGTAAAGGGGTCATACCCTCTTCTCCTAAAAATGCCAAGCCCCAGACAACAAAGAAGAGAGTGCCTAGAGTGGTCATTCCAAATATGACAAGGGCTCTCCAGAGTAAAGGAAAATTGCCAAAGAAGCCTACCATTGATTTTCCTAGGAGAAGGAGCACTAGAATGGCCACCCAAAGCAAAGGGAAGGGCAAGGTAGAAGGAAGTCATGAACAAGAGAGTGCATTCGATATCATCCCTATCCAAAGCGATGATAGTGATAATGAGGCCCAGATTCTAGAAAACCTTTTGATCCATAGGGAAGGCCAAATTGATGCATTGAAGGATGATCTTCATAGGGCAAGGAATTTCAATCAATTTCTGCAAATCCAAAATAGGCAAATGAGTGTCCATGTGGCTGTTTATGAGACACGGGCGACTAAGTACAAGACGGAGGCCTCCAAAGCCCAAGCAAGGTTGGAAGAACTCATGGGCGAGTTTGATGAAGGTGAAGGTGATGATCAGCCTAAGCGAAAGAGGCCTAGAACCATGGGGCTTAAAAGGGCCCTTGAGAAGCAAAAAGAAGAGGAAAATGCCCTTCTCCAATCTACCCCTCTCACTGCATTGTTATAACAGGAAATAGAGAACAATAAGGAGGCGTGGCTTGAGAGAGTCAATGACCATTTGGAGAAGAATTTGGAGAGGGAAAATAGGGATCTAGACCTTCAAAGGAGAATGACGAAGCATTATAAAAAGTTAAATCAGTTTGCCCGACGCAAATTGAAGGTGGCTCAAGACAAGCTCAAAGAGGCCAAAGGGAGGCGCCTGGCACGGAAAGTGAGGAAAGACACATCAGGACTTTAGATTTTGGCCTCTGCTTCACAACATGTTTCTGAGAACCATTGAGGGTCATGCTCACCAATTTTGGGCAATTTTCGACATATTTTGGTTTTTTGGCATTTTTGGGTTTTTGGTCAAAACTCATAAGCTTCACCATTTCAGTTTGGGGGATCATCAACGGAGGAGAATGGTATCATTGGATACCATAATTTTAGGATCACACACTCAGCAATTTTCAGGACATTTGAAGATCATTTTCTCTCCCGAAATGGCGAAAAATGCCTGCTTTTTCTACACTATGCCCGGTCTATCAGCAAACCTTATTTTCTGGTTTTTTACACACATACCTTTTTTTGGAAGACTTATAGGCATCAGATTGAGAAAATTCTAGTTGCTCCATAAATTAGACACTCATATCTTTCCAATGAGCTATCATGAGCCTTGTTTTGACATCGGGAAGGCTGCCAAAAGTTGCCGGCAAGTCAGGGGACCTTTTGCTGATATAATTTTTGAGTATTTTTGTAAAAATTGAACCTTTAAAAATTGCTTTTTCCTCATGTGCGTTTAGCTATTTTTGCACATGAGAAGTTATGAAAATTCAATTTAATTCCCTCTTTTAGCATTTTTTAGATATTTTATGAGATATTTTGTGCCTCGGGGTTTGCAAAGCCTCAAGGACAAGTTTAGACATTTTGAATAGGCCAATGAGAGTGCAAGTTGAACTAAGAAGTTTTCCTCACTTGAACCTATATATTCCACAAGCTTTTATTGTAAACAAGGCTGAACTTGATGATAGAAGCAATATATGGTCATATAAGCTTTGGAAGAAATACTTGTCTCATGCTCTTGGATAGTCTCTTGGATGTTCTTGGATGATGAAAGAGGATTGTTGTTGGATTCCATGACTTGGTAGAATGGTATAATGTCTCTTTCTTTGTTTTGTTTTCTAGTTTTCACTCATGAATCCATGTTTCTTGCTTGCTATAGATCAGTAGAAAAAAAATTTGAGACATGCCCTTGGAGGCACCTCAAATTTCCTATTTCTTCATAGCTTCCATGTTTTATTCTTCCTTAGTCACATTAAAGAATTCTTGATTGCTCTTTAATAACTTAAGAATATTGTTTCTTATTTCATTCATGGTTTTATGAATGCTAAGTATGATTTACAGTACGCCCTGCTTACTCATGGCTAGCCATAGCTCCATCCATGAAATTTCTCTTTGACTGATTAGATTGTCATTTGTTGAACCAAGGAGGTCTTGTTTCGATCTTGCCCTTTGCCTAAGACTATGCAATCTTGTTTTCAAAGTGCCCAATAACTTGAAGTACTGTGTTTAGGCGTTCCAGCATAGTGATTTGAGTTGTTTGTCTCTCTTAAGTGTATTTCCCTAAAGTCTGATAGTCATTTCTCAAAGTTAGAGAGTTATATATCTCTATGCATGGCTTGAATGTTTATTTCTATGTATTGATTAGCTTATAGTTACATTTCTCATGATTAATGGTTTGCCCTACCATGTTTATGTCAGCTATTAAACTAGTTATGCTTGAAATCCTTTGTTGTTCCCAAACTTGATGTTCATTTTATTCCATTTTGCCCAAAGATCCTTTCTACCTCGAATCAAATCGGCTCTTCAACAGCCTTGTATCACTGTCTGATAGATTTCTAGACCTTTTCGACCCCATAGCCCAGTTGATCTGACATATTTTTACCTATCTTATATCTTTGATCAGTTTCATCCCTCACAACCTAAAAACCAAAAACAAAAAACCTACTTCATAACTAGCCTAAAATCAGAACACAATAAGCAAACACACAGATATCCCTTACACAAATAGAGAGAGCCCTCTCTGAGTCCAGGAAGGCTAGGTCCTTGGGCTCCAAAGATTGGTTTGATGTTACACTGTCATTTGGCTTGCCAATCAACCAAATCACGGGACCCTAATAGTATGGAAACATCAGGCGGCGGTGCGTCGGGGGCCAGATCAATGGAGTGCTTGTCCTGACAGTGTAGAGGAACCTCTGTGAGTGAGGAGAAAATGTCCTCGTATTCCTCCATGACTTTGTCCATCTAATATAACCATGCAGGGAAGCCCTGTTTCGAGGCTGTGGCCACAATATCCTTCTTTCCCTATGAGAAAGTTGTAAGGAAAATAAATTTCCTGGTTTGGGAAACAATCTTACTGCGTTGTTGTGCAGTAGTCAAAGTGATGACAGGAGGCAGTTCTACCTCTAGTATCCTGTACAAGTTATTTTCAAAAGTAATAATAACAACACAAGGCCTAGACTCATACACAACATGTCACCTCCATAAGTATGGTTGGCCTAATAATACATTAGCTACATCGAGAGGACCAACATCACACAATACCTCATCCATGAATGGCTTGATACTGTATGGAAGGCAACACTGCTAGCGGACGCAGAGATCTCTCCCTGGGTGAAGCCACTCAATTGTATATTGCTGTGGGTGTGCTATGGTCGGTAGGTCAAGCCGCTTCACGAAATTTGCTAAAATGAGGCTCTTTTGGCTTCCACTATCGATAAGGAATTGCAGGGGAGTACCCTTCACCCACATCTGTGAACGGAAGATGCGCTCCCCCTCCTCTGGACCCTCGAGATCCACACTCTGAATCTTCATGGTGGAAAAAATGGCATTGGGATCTGCAACAATGATCTGCTTCCCTTTGTCATTGCATCTGTCTAGTTTTGACTCAGGATCAAAACATGCATCTGATTCGGGTGTCTTTAGTTCGACCACAAACTACTGTTTGGCCCGACAATCATTTGTGCTGTGAGTGTGGCTGTTATGAAATTCACAAAAATTCCCTGTGTCCTTATTTGGATTTGTGGTGTTTTTTTGAGTCACCCCGCTTTGGCCTTGCCCCTTATTCTGTGGTTTAGGGGCGCCTTTCCCTAGCTTCAAATTCAAGGATCCAAAGTCTCGCTTCTTTATCTTAAATTTCTGCTCGATCTTGGCGGCATAACGATATGTCATGCCAAGCGATGTAATTTCGAGGAACTCCATTTCCTCCTGAATGTGTCTGTGCAGACAATTGCGGTACTTGAGTACCAAATGTCTCTCTGAATCTTTAATACCCAACTTTGTGCACAGGGTATGGAACAAATTCATCAGTTCATGCACATCTTGATCCCTTTGTTGTCACATCATTGTCCATTGGATGTACTTGTCCTCATAGCTCCCCACGCGGTAATATTGTTCCTTGATGGTGTCTTGGAACGAATTCCAAGTGGGTGCAATTGAGAACAGAGAGTGTTCCCCCAAGTCCTTTTTCTCATAGTACGTTTCCCACCAATCCTTGACATGGGGGGCGGCTTTAAAGAGTGCAAAAATAATCTTTTCTCGGTCGAAGAAATCATGGACTGAAAAATACCCTTCTAGAAAATTCAACCATCTATCGACAACGTCTACATATATTTTCCCTTCAAATATAGGAATGTCAAAGTTTACCTGTACCTTGAAGGGAGTGGCACCTCCATAGTAGCTGGTGGATGCAGATGCACCATAGGTGGGCAGCCATTGAAGGATCTGAGAAAAATTATCCATCATCATGTTCCTTTGTTTCTCGAGGGCCTCTGAGAAAAATTATCCATCATCGTGTTCCCTTGTTTCTCAAGGGCCTCCTCGAGCAATATTTTGATAGGATCTCCTGCTCCCTCGTCTTTATTTTCTTCCGCTATGGGAGGTCGTCGGGGTTTTCGAGGCTGATCTTGCAAGGGTTCAACCAGATCGAGCCCTAACTCCTTATACCCTGACTGCGTTGGGGACATGCAAAGAAAAATAGAGAAAGAGCAGACCGCTCTGATACCACTGATCCAGATTTATGCAGTAACACAATAAAATATAGAAATATACATAAACACAGATATGCAGTGCAAATAATTCTTCATTTCATTAATATCAAATAACAAAAATATGCTTACAAACATAATGGAAATAAAATAGCTAGGGCACTGGTAGCTTATCTCTAAGAAGAGATGTGGTGGCTACATGCCTCTGAATTATGTTACAATGAGTGTTGAAAATGCAGCAAGATGATGGAGCTTGGTGAAATGAAGTCGCCTTCACCAAGTGGGCCCGCAGGCAAATTCTGGCGCAAAATCTATTTTTAGACTATGTCTATTTTTAGAAATATGGAGCATGGTTCGGGGATTCCAGTTTGAGATTCTTGGAGTATGTGTCATGTTGGTAAAAATAGACGGGACTCTATTTTTGTGACCTATAGGTCGAAGAGGTCGAAGTCTATTTTTATACTGCCTCTCCTTAAAATAGGGAAGTCAAATATTATTTACCCTTAATAATATTTGGACTCTAAACAACAGTTTACTCTCTTGGAGCACTTCAGTTCGAGCCTTGGAAGTGGCTCATGCATCTGACAGAGGAATCACGTGATTCCCAAGGGTTTGATGGCACATGCATGGTTGACTTCAGTTAGGACTTCAGTGGCAGAAGTTTGGTGGAGTTAATGAGACAGCTAGTGGAGTTGTGTTCTGTTTATTTTAGTTGAACTGGTTGAGATTAGTTTAACTAGCTAATCAACTGGTTATGAGTGGAGTGAATTAAATATTATTTAATTCATTAATTAGTAACTCATTATTCAACTCAAAAACACATCAGTTCACTACAGTGCATGATCAGTTCAGTGGAGACCAGTGAAAGAGGTAGATGAAAGGGTGGAGTTAGCTATTAGTGGCGACATCAGTTGTGCATGAGATTTGCACCACACTTGGAGGAATTGTCCATGAAAATTGCGCAGTGAATCCAAGGAGATTCAAACCTTGGATCTCTATATAGACAGGCCTGGATTGCGCAATAGAGGCAAGGCAATTAGTGGTGATTTTTGAACCAGTAACCTGTTCAAAACTGAGCTAGATTGTGAGTAACTGTATGAGAAAGTACTGAGTACTTGTGAGGAGTATTGTATTGAGTTTGTTACTTGATTTCTCCATTATAATATACACAATAGCTGCGGGGTTTTCAGCTATAAGCTTTCCCCATACATACTGTGTTAATGTGTATGATGATTTGATGTGTTATCGCTTGATTTTATTTCCGCATGTTTGATGATTTGAGTGGAAGAGATTATGTGTTGCATATAAATTCGAATTGTATGTGATCAGGATAGTCTCGGTGGATAATTAATCATTATTCAGCAAATTTCTACAATGAGGCTTGGAGGCCTATTTATTGTTGAGAAACAATTCAAGACCCTAAACATCCAAAAACCTAACCGTAGGATATGAAGCGCCAAAACTATGGTCCCCGTTTGGGTAAATTGGTGTTTCAACTTCGCGGGGACGTAAATTTGGCATATGATCTCTATTTGACGGGCATCATACCTCGTTAAAAATATCTATCAGAGGAGTATAACTTTTGGTGTGAGCAACATTGGTCCAGATGGACCCATGTTGCTCCCGGTTTTCCCAAAAAAATTCATTTAGGGCCTCAAAATGGCTCTGGAAGTTCAGGACCCGAAAAATTGCTAAAAATAGTAAGTTGTGCCGAAACTTAAAAATTGAAAGAAATGATGGTGCAGGTCCAAATGGAATAGGTGGGTGGCCACTAATATCCACGTGACTCATTAGGGCCTCCAAACGGCTTCGAAAGTTCAGGAACCGACAACCTACTAAAAATAGTAAGTTGTGCTGAACGTGAAAAGATGCAAGAATTGATGGTGCGGGTCCAAATGGAATAGGTGCGTGGCCACTGATATCCACCTGGATCATCTGAATACTAAATGTTTTCAAGAGCTGATCTAATAACTTGACCCGATTCACACAAATGGATCTCATATTGTAACCTGTAGTTGACGCTCTTGAAACCCGAAGCACAACAATACCCATCAATGTATAACAAATTCACACAATCAAATTAGTCAATAATTCTCTCAACACTGAAGAATGTCGAGAACAACTAATGTAATTGTATTTCATTGTTCAATAATTATTTATGCACCTTTACACATTTTACACACTTAAAACAAAACATCATTTTAATATGCCATTAGAGACAAGTGGAACACCACAAAACACATCTGACATCTTTCATTGTGTGTTCCCATGTTGCTCATCGCTACAACACTCTTACAAACATAGTCACCTCAACAATTTCAAACAGAAAATGAAAAACTGGCTCCAAGTTACATGGAAGTGATCGGTAAGCATGATATTTCAACATTGACTCCTCATTATGAACAATCAAATTTGACAGCTCTCACGTTTTGAAATTCCAACTGGCCATGGCATTGGGGCTTCAAACATCAAAAGTTGGAATGGAAAATAAAAGAAACCATATATCATGGGCCCATAAATATTATACACCTCTCTCCCTATTTCTATTCATCTCCATACACTAAAGTGTATCATTTTTAGAGGAGAATCAGAGAAGAGCATAGATATTACTCGGGTTACTTTGTCAACCAAAAGCAGTTGTTGTTGTTACCTTTCTAATTCGCACTCCATCCAATGAATGATATGGTTTTGCTAAAATCTTATATGGGCAATGAAAAGAGAAAATATAATGAATGTGAAATGAATTGCTGCTAATGCCATTGTCACTCTGATACCATGATAAGAAACAGAGATGC
Source organism: Pinus albicaulis (assembly GCA_034641835.2). Taxonomy (NCBI): domain Eukaryota; kingdom Viridiplantae; phylum Streptophyta; class Pinopsida; order Pinales; family Pinaceae; genus Pinus; species Pinus albicaulis. The sequence continues at coordinate 203,104,465 of CM076576.1, forward strand.
ACACACAAAGAAAATAATTTCTATTACACAAATACACAATCACACTAATACATCACAATATTTATGGTATTGGTGATCCGGATTTATGCAGGAACGCAACAGAATACACATATAACCGTAAACACAGAGATGCAACGGAAATAATGCTTCCTTTTATTAAAAACAAATTACTGAAATATGCTTATCGACAGGGCGTTGGTAGCTTATCTCTGAGGAGAGATGCGATGGCTACAGGCCTATGAACTGTGTTACAATACAACCATAATAGAAATAAACATCTAGGGTGCAAGTAGGCTTATCCCCAAGAAGAGATGTGGCGGCTACATGCCTCTGAACTATGTTACAATGAGACATAATGGAAATGAGCGGGTGAGGGCACTCATAGCGTATCTCTGAGAAGAGATGTGATGGCTACAGGCCCCTCCACTCTGTTACAATGAGGTTCGAAGGCTTATTTATTGTTGAGAAACAATTTAAAACCCGAAACGTCCAAAAACCTAACCCTAGGAGATGAAGCACCAAAAATGTGGGTCCCATTTGGGTAAATTGGTCTTTCAACTTCACAGGGACATAACTTTGGGATCCGATCTCCGTTTGACGAGCCAATAGCTCTTTAGAAAGATCTATCCGAGAAATACAAATTTTGAGTTAGCAACATCGGTCCATGGGTCGATGTTGCTCCCGGTCTCCCCAAAAAAGGTCGTTTATGGCCTCAAAACGACTCTAGAAGTTCAGGTTTCGAAAAACTGTTAAAAATAATAAGTTGCTCGAAGTGAAAAAATACAAGAATTGATGGTGCAGATCCAAATGGGATAGGTGGGTGGCCACCGATATCCACCTGGATCATTCCTCCCTCCTTAGGAATCAATGGTCCCCATTTCGTTAAGTTCCTCCATGAGGGGAAAATTATACAAAACTTGGTATTGGATTTTTCCAGGATGTCGCAGACCTGTTGGCGGACGTGCTAAATGTAGATGTGTCGCCCGTTTTAGGTCAATTCGGGCATCATCCCTCATGACCTGGTCAAATTGGAAATCATCCTCAGGACCAATAAAATTGGGTCTATCATCTCCTATCATTTCAATTTCTATATGCCCTAAGACAAGAACAAATCATTCATGACTTCTATTGTGAGATTTACAAGGTTTGAAGTATATGTTATATCACTTATGATCTCACCAATGCTACTTCTCAAGGGACTAACTGTGTTGCATATGCAACTCCCTCCATTCAAGGTTGCATTGCAATGCTCTTCCCGAATTCAAGGGTGCGTTGGTCAATTAGGAGAAAAATTATCATTGTTTCGAAATCTCCACATGGCCAGTGCCTTCTAGAAGTGTCCATATGGGTCAAAATTTGAATCGAAGTGTCCATATAACACCTATGAACTTGGAAACATGTCTTGCCTATTATTATAAATTCATTGATTGAGAAACTGCCTTCATTTGCCTTATAAATTGAGCACAGATCCTAGTGCTAGGGAAGGAAGAATTTTGGTAAAGAAATGATGTTGGATTCTCAATTGAGAGATTGAAAGAAGTGATATGCTACTGGTGAGATTTTGATTGTGATAACTCTGGGATGAAGCTAAAGTTGGTGACATCAAATCGGTCATTAGTTGTAACCTCTCCCTTCTAGTCTTTATTAAATATTGGTGTTCATTTTCCCATATATGTATCTGTTTATGTTTCTATTTCTCATGCAATGGAATCTTGAATGATATATATATTTCTTGTTTAATCGATTTAACTGATTAAGGTAAATAGACATTTTTATATTGCAATGTCTTTGTTGTTCTTTATTTATACTTGCAGGAATGAATCTGGCAACCTCAGTTGGATTGGAGGCTACAAAAAAAGTGACAGAAGGAGAATAGGAAGCGCTTGGATCACAAGTAGGTTCTTATATATTTCTGTATGTATATTTATTCTTAGAGAAAATGATAGCAAAGTCTTTAATATGTTTTTGTAAGTGACTAGCACCACACTTAGGGAATTTTATTTATCCGTAGATCATAATTCTTCATAACAAATTGGCGACTCCACTGCGGATTTTCCTCTCATTCCTGGTGTTTTTTGCCTCTGATTATCCACCCAGTAGCATGTAATTTCAGTTATTAGACTTTTGAATAAAAAAAAATGCATTAGAAGTGCGTTATGTAGCTTGAAATTTCCATCTCTGCTATGGACAACACACTTTTGGTCAAGACACAGTGCACTGCAGTGCACTGTTTCTCACTCAGGGGTGCATTTCAACAAACTATCTCTCCTTAGAGACTGTGTTTCTCCCTTAGCCAACCAAATTCCATTTGAAGTTGTCATCGCCATCATTCTTAGCCATTTTTTTGTTGTTTTTTCAATTGTATGATACCTCCTAGAGACCAGTGAATTTGCCTGATTTTTCCTCCTTTGAAAATTAAAATTGTTCAATGTCTCTTTAAGTGTTTTTCTTTGTCATGGACAAAGAAAATTCAAAGTATTTTATTTCTGCATTAGATCGGTTTGTTTTCGTAAAGGAAATTGTCATTAAATTCTTTGTTTCCTGTAGGAAAAATTGTAATTCCATTCTTCGTTTTTCCTAAAAGAGAAATTGTTGTAAAATTCCTCGTTTCTCAAAGAAGAAAACATTTTTTTTTGTTGATTTGATGCATATAGTTTCCTTTTTGCATTCACATTGAAGAAATTGAAAAGAAAAACCTGCATATGCATATAGTGAGTTGTGTGTTTTGCATAGGAACAAGTTAGGAAAGCTGCATTTTAGTTTGTGCTTTTTGTTGTTTTCTCTCAAAACTGATTGCTCTTTCCCTTAGTAGCTAGGATTGTAATTGAAAATGCTAAAATTGAAAAGTTTTCTTATCATTTCAGTTTTCATTTTTAGGAATTTCTATCACATCATTGCGGTGAACCTTGAAAGGAAAATTGATAAGCAAGATCAGCTTAAAATTTACATCAATTTACCTAAAAAAGCATTGGAACCATAACGATAACATTTAGAAGGTCTAGGCTAGGGAGGCATTCCAACGTCGTTAAACATAGCAGCTATCATTAATTGTCTACGATACATTCTGAGTGTGATACCTCACTCCACATACGTAAGTATATCAAAGCTCATCCATGTACCTTCAGGTATATCGGGCAGTGTTCTAGTACGAAAAGTATAAGGGGGCACTCTCACTGTGCAGTTTTGCATTAGACAACACTAATACAGACTTGGGCCTCCATGTACCTTCAGGTATATTTGGGAGGAAAAATTTAGGTTGCTATCCATCGATAGTGAACCGAGTCGGCCGCCTTGTAAATTGTGATACACCGAACACAACATTCGAGGAGATTTCCTACCTGTATTTCTTGGTTCGCTAGGAGGTATTCTGCAATTCACGGTTTCTTGGTAAACCTTTTGCCTAGAATTGCACTTTTTATTTTTTTTATTTGTTTTTGGTCATAAAATAAATCATTCATCGTGGAAGAAGAACACCCATTTCCCCGTCATTCGCGTAGAATAGCATTGAAACCACCTTTACCACTAGAAGCCTCTTCTGATTGATGAAGGCGACATCGCTCTACTAAAATTAGTACTATCAGTACCTCTGGTGAAGCATCATATTCACATATACCAGAGTCAATACAAGTTGTTTCTACAAATCTTGGTTCATCTACTGTTGTCGAGATGGATTCCTCATAGCTACCCGTGGTCATGATCCATCCAATTAGTGAGACCATACCTCCTGAACTCGACGTTGTTCAACTAGAAGTTGATCTAGATCCTGTCACTTTTTTCGAGAACATCTAAATCCCGAAGTCGAACGACTGGAAGTTGTTCCTGTATTAGTCACCTCACAATCTATTGTAGCCATTGAGCCTACCATATCGCGCAGTCAACCTCCTAAAATATACTTTGGGCCTGATGGCGAAATCCTTCCACCTGGTTTAATTTTGATTGAATAAATACCACAAGATGAAACACCTTGAACTCCAACTCATTTTGGGAGGGAGATTTACCTTTATGAGTCTTTTCCTCAATCACCCTCTGCTTTTTTTGATCTTGCATCTATTTGAGTTCCCATAGATACAATAGGGTATACATTTGGTTAAGTAACCATGCCTGAGCCAACATCTTGGGCTAGACCATATGTTCCAATTGCGACAACACCTACTCTCACTACCCCTTCAATGTTCACAACTTCATGAGAGTCACATTTATATGGTGGCGCTTCCATCCCACTTGGATTTGAGAGTTACAACCACCTGTACCTAGAATCATTTATTCACAACCTAGATTACCATATTATGGGATGTCGTAGCCACAGCCTAGTTTCGCTTATCAAGAACCAAATCCAATATATTCAAGTTTGGATTATAATCTTGCTGGTCAGACCCTTTGATAGGCACAAGCGCAAATGCCACAACCTTCATTTCCACAAGTAGTGTACCCAAGTTTCGATCAACAGAATCCTCAAGCATTTTCTTATCAAAACAACCCCTGTCTAGGTTACCAGCAATAGATTCCTTATGTTGGTGCTCAAAGGCTTGTTGCCCAAGAAATTCCATCATACCCTGGCTATGCTTAACCAGACTTAAATCGACAGTTTCCCTTTGTTGCAACTCTAGAGTTATTGGATTTAAACTGACTCACCAATGATCCAATCAATTACGCTCCTTGGTGGCCGATGATACCTCATAAATTACCCTCAGATATTCCTAAGTTCAATGGAAACCCTAGGGAAGACCCGTCAACTCATGTTATGAATATCATTTGTGGTGTTCATCTAACTCCCTAAATTATGACTTTGTTCGACTGCGTCTTTTCCAGTGTACACTCACTGGTTCGGCTGCAAAATGGTACATTGAGTTACCAAGAGATTCTTTTGATAATTTCACTACCCTTGCTACTGTATTTTTGACCCACTTCCAGTTAGCCATACGATATGAAATTGGAACAAAACTCTTGAATAATTTTAAACAGACTAATGCTACTCACATTTCTGATCATATTCATGAGTGGCGTCGTCATCGAAGAATGGTTAAGACATTTGTTCCTGATCATCTCCTTGCTGAGTGGTTCATTAAGTCCCTATTACCATATATAACTAAGGATGTGGCTAAGGGTGGCATCGTCACTAAAGAGCAGGTTATTTCTCATACCCAATATTTTAGACTTTATTTATACTCAGTCTGGCATGTTCTATGAGAAAATTCCAAACACGCTGCGATCTAATTTTATTGTTCCTCCTTCATCTAAGGATTGCCATTCCAGAGATGGTATGATAGGTACTACAAGCACACATCACACTACTACATCTGATCCTGCACCTTCTCTAGAAATCCATGTCATGTCATCTGACAAGGGAAAAAGTGACAAGCAACCCGGAAGTAAGAAAAAGGGGAAATCAAAGAAAAAGAAAACTTCTACAGTGTAGGATTGATCATCTAATCAATCATCTGGAGCTCAAAAACCTAATTACCCTTGCATTATTTGTAATGAGGAACACTTTTTTCGGGACTGTCCTCATCGCGCTGAAGTCTCAAAAATGGTTAAGGCCTCGCATGTGTCAGATGTGTTGGCAGATCCATTTCCGAATTCGGACACAAATTTGGTTGCTACGGATCCAGCTTCTAGTTCCCAAGTACTTATGTTGTCTGTCACAAAGCCATCGACTGATGTTTTTGTGTCAACGCGTAATAAATATTATGGTAGTCAAGCTACTGATCAACCTACTACCTCGACCACGAATCCGTCTACAAAATCAATACTGCCTCCTCCTCTTCTTGAATTGAAAATCAAGCCATCAAAGGGAGTCATTCATAAATCGAAATTTAATCTTCAAGCTTGAGCTGCTAAAAATTATAATATAGTGAATATTTGGCTCAATCCCCTTCATCTATGTCAGCGCTTGAGGTGCTACAAAATTGTCCCTCCCATAAACAGGCTTTGTTCTCGGCAATTGGTGGAAATGATCCGAAAGATACCAATCTCGTAGTCTTTAATCATATGAGATATGTGCCGCAATTACAAGCAGAATTGGCATTCTCCATCTAGGTAAATGTTTTCAATCACCTTATTCATTGTACTATTATTGATGAGGGAGCATCTACCTGCATTATGTCTCTAAATTTTTGGAAATCACTTGGCTCGCTACGCTTGTCTCAATCATCAATGACATTGAAAGCTTTCGACAGACGTAGATGTAAGCTTTGCGATATTATCAATAACTTGCATGTTGAACTGGGGGGAAAACAATGAATGTTGAATTTGAAGTCGTTGACGAAACCCTTGACTACAATATTTTACTCGGAAGGCCATGGGTATTTGCTATGACTGTGATCATCTCTACATATTTTAGAATGATCACCTCTCAACATAAATGTGTCATCATAGTCACCAATAAATTTTCCTTCTTTGCCTCCACTTCCCAGGAACTAGAAGTGTTTTGTTAGTTCATGCACCCAAACTCGCACTTCAGAACATTGGTGTAGGTATCTTAAAGGATTCCACTCTCACAGGAACCTTTGCATTACTGCCACCTGCGACGTCGACAAAAATTTCAAACATAGAGACCTGCTACATGATATATTCCACTCCATCTGGCTTAAGGAAGATTACGGGTGATTCTGAAGATGTTACGTTGGATGAGTTTCTGCCACCCAACCCAATTGAGCTAGCATAGCAATCAATTTATATGGCTTGGGCGGCGCATCCAAAATCATCGTCGTCGGTCGTTTGGGTTGATCATTCATTAGATTTTGGTACTCCATCTGATCCTTTTTCCTCAACTTTCTTGACAGATGAGAATATTTTGGAATCCATGATGTCAGAAGGAGAACCATGGGAAGATCATCATCATCGTTCCCATCTTCGAGATTATGAAGAAGATAATCTTAGTGAACCATATCACCCATCGATCAAAAACTTATTTTCAAATTATTTTCCTATTAATGCAATCAATTCCAAGCGAAATTTATCAAATATTGAAGAAACCATTTCTATCGATATTTTGAATAAACCTAGTGTGGTAGAATATATTCATGTCGGTGTGTCTTGTTCTCCATCATAACTCGAAACATATCTCTCTCTCTTTCTTGAATTTTGAGATATATTTTCCTGGTATTATGAGGAAATTCCATGTATTGAACCTAATATCATTGAACACACTATCAATATGTACCCTGATGTCAAACTGGTACATCAACGCCTTCGTCCTATTCATCTGAAGAAGGATGTTGCCATTAATGCAAAAGTTGAAAAAAGTTTGCGTGTTGGTTTCATTTACCCTGTTCCGCTAACTGAGTGGGTTTCCAACATCATTCATGTTATGAAAGAACAAGGAACCATCAAAGTGTGTGTCAATTATCTGGATGTTAATCTTGCTTGCCCAAAAGGCAACTATCCAACTCCCTTTATCGACCAAATTATTAACGATTATGCTGGATGCGAAATATTTTCGTTCATGGATGGATTTTATGGCTACAATCAAATCAATATCTGCCCAGAGGATCAATATAAGACAACATTCATCTGTCGTTGGGGCACATTCGCTTATCGAAAACTCCCGTTTGGTTTAAAGAACGCTGAGGAAACTTTTCAGAGAGAAATGGATTATGCTTTCAATGACATCAAGCACATTGTTCAACCTTATCTAGATGATTTACCTGCACATTCACGAAACTAGATTGATCACCTGATGCATTTGAGAGCTATCTTTTTACGCTTCTGACACTACAAAATACGCATCAATCCACACAAATGTGTGTTTTGTGTTAGTTATGGTCGTTTTGTCGGATTCGCCGTCTCAAAAGAAGGAATTTGAATCGACCCCCTAAAGGTCCAGGCTATTCTTGATTTTCCTGCACCCTCAAATTTTCTTCAGTTAAAGAAACTTCAAGGAAAGGCTAACTTCCTAAGGAGGTTCATACCCAACAACGCCGAAATGGCTAAAGGATTTACTCGGCTCTTGAAAAAGGGGATTCCGTTCCATTGGGATCAAGTTGTGCAAGCTTCTTTTGATGTTGTCAAGGATACACTTGTACATGCGTCATTAATGTATCCACCCAATTATTAGAGTGATTATTTCTTATATATCATTGTGGCTGATATGACCATTGCTATGGTATTGTTCCAAGTAGAAAATAATATAGAAAATCCGATATATTATTTAAGTTGTAACCTCAATGATATGGAAAAGTATTCTTACATAGAAAATATTTCCTTGGCAACTGTTCAGGTTGTCCAAATATTTCTCCACTATATCCTGTTCTAGAAGACCATTTTTATTTCAGATTGCAACCCCATGACTTACATCTTATCACTTCAATTACTGGAGGGCAAGTATTAAAAATGGATTGTCATTTTACAGGAATTTGATTTGGAATTCATCAAATCCAAGTCAAAGAAGTCTTTAGTTTTGGCTGAGATTATTTGTGACCTTCCCTCTAATAGTACTGCTACTACGTCAGAACTGTCTATTCTTGATGAGTCTCTGTTTCTGATCAGATCATCTGATCCTCGGTATGGATATTTTATCATTTATCTATAGACCCATAATTTTAGGCGTGATGCCTCTCGCTCTGACCAGCAATGTATTTGATACCAAGCCAAATATTATCTAATCGTCAGTGATACACTTTATCTTCGTGGTGTCGATACATTTTTAAGAAGGTGCCTCACTCATGAGGAGGTCGAAAAGGTTTTAGATGATTTTCATGCTGGGGCTTGTGGTGGAAATTTGTCTGGATACGCTACCGCGTAGAAGGTGTCGGTTACTTTTTGCCTACCATATTTTGCAACTACATCCTCATGGTTAGAAGTTTCCATGCATGTTATATATTTGATCGTAAAATCTGCAAACCGCCAGTGCCAATGCATCCTGTTTTTTCCGTGGGATTTTAAAAATGGGGTATTGACTTCATGAATTGTAACCCTCGTTCGTCCGGGGGGCATGGTTATTTTATTTTCACAGTAGACTACTTTACCAAGTGGGCCGAAGCGATGCCTACATTCAACAACATGGGACAAACAACTGCATTGTTTTTCTTTAATCATGTCATTGCACAGTTTGGTGTTCCACAGGTTATAGTCACAAATCATGGTAAGAATTTTCACAATTACATGATGACTGAATTGAATGCCAAGTTAGGATTGTCAAATAATAACTCTACTCCTTATTATCCACAATCAAATGGAAAAGTTGAGGCTATTAACAAGATTCTTAAATGAATGCTTCAACGAATGATAGGAGTTCGTAAATGAAACTAGTATTTGATCCTGTACTTGTCTTTGTGGGTGTACCGAACCTCGGTAAGAAATGCAATCGGATTTACCCCCTTTCAATTGGTGTATGGTTTGGAAGCTATCTTGCCAATCCAATGTGAAATAATGTCGTTGAAACTCACAATTGACTTGTTACCTGACACCTCAAATGAAGAAGTGCGTCTTTTTAACCTCATCCATCTTGATGAAACACGTCGTGAAGCCCAATTGGCCAACGAAGTGCATAAGGGATGTATAAATATGAAATACGACAAGCATGTCCAACCTCGCATTTTCTCAGAGGGCGACTTGGCCGTTCTTTATGATCAAGAAGCTTATGTAATGGGTATGGGGAAATTTGAGCCATTATGGCATGGCCCTTATTGTCAAAAGAGTTCGTGATAAGGGTGCCTACGAGTTGGTATATTACGATGGAATTCCATTGGCACAACCCTGAAATGGGTCGTATCTAAAACGTTACTATGCTTAATCATGAGCGTAGTAATTTTTTGTATTATATTTTATATATATGATATTGATTTGAATTTACTGTCTTAGTTTATTTTTCAGAGTTTTCTTGACATTAGTAATCAAATTTACATTTCAACGCAGATGTTTGAATCTTTGGAACCATTTGTTGGCTATGTTAATGGTGCTAGTCGTAATACGCATAATCTATCCTCTGCGGCGTGGGACATTTTCGCTCTGAACGATAAGTTAGTGAGTTTTCAAGGGTTTTGTATTGGTATGTCGACAAACAATATTGCTAAGTATAGCATGTTGATCAAACTTCTCTCAGATGCCATTTCATTTGGTATTAACCACATCATCATAAGGTTAGACTCACAACTTGTGGTATTACAACTTACTAGTGTTTATACTGTTAGAAATCCAACACTGCATTGTATGTTCCTAAGAGTTTGAATTTTGGAAAGAAATTTTGATTTTATTCAATATCAACACATTTCCAGAAACTTGAACACATTAACTGATTCTTTAGCGAATTATGTTATAGACAGAAATTTGCAACACATGTAAAGATACATTCACATGATTGAATAGGATTGTGCAATAAACATAGGAAAACACAAAAATCAAATAGATAGATAGTTATAGGTTTTTACAAAATTTGTGCCCAAGACACATTGGTCATCTGACCTCAAATTTATGCAACATGTCAAAAGTAAACTAGTGATGTTCATGATAACATACTATTGTTCTAGCTATCCTATGCAGTAACCACATCCAATGGTTAGGAACGCCAATAGTGTTGTGCTGCAGTCGCATGGGTAACTCTTCGATCTGAAAATCCAGAATCAGAAGTTCAACCCCTCTATGTGTTGCCGAAGCTCAGCGAGAGTCTCAGACATATCTAAATCCTGAAGGATTGCTCTCCTGACAACCCTCTCTGCTAGCTCATCCGCTCCATGCTCTGGCTCTCCCACTGGTTGAATTCGATCCACATCTGCATTACATTAAAAATTTAGTTTAGTCATGGGAAAACACAAAAATACAGAAACATGTATAAACCTTAGAAAAAACAAAAAGCATGCTCAAAACATTCTTATCGATTGCACCCCATTTAGCACCTTCTGGTAAAGCTAAGTATGGATCTCCTTGGAAATCGACGCCTGCATATGCATAGTCATCGATAGCGATGATGTGTCATCTGAACCAGGTGAAGAATATAGTCGAGAACACAATGGAAAATTGGCTTGCATGTCTAGCCATCAGTTCTACCCATCTCTGCATCCTTGGATCTCTAGGGTTAGAGACAACTAGCGTCACATGTTGAGGCTGCATTAGTGGAATCCTCTCTAAGGAAAAAGAAATGAGGATTGAACCATAGTTGAAAATTTTCTTCCTTCCTTCCTTTTCCTTGCTCAGTTATTATTTCATTTGAGAGAGTACAACTTTATCCCAATTGAAAACTGTTGGTTCCATGCACTCTAGCACATACTGCATATTATTTTCTACATGTAGTGTAGCGGTACCAGCAAGCTTTGCGATCATGAATAATATGGTTCTCAATGGAAAATCATGAACGTCATGGATGTTTATTTTCCCATCCTTGCTAGGCTCTACCCCTAGATAGAAATACTACAAAATATAGTCTCTCACCATCTCTCCTCCGAGAGTAGACCCTGAGAGAGAAATGGGTAGGCTTCTGCTCGACAAGCCTGTCAGAAAATAGATATCCTCCACTTAAATTGGGACCACTTTGTTCCCAATATGAAATGCCTCAATGTCGGATCCTGTGCAGGAACAAGGAACTCTAATAGCTCAATATGTTGCCTCATACTTGATAGAGAGAAGTACTTCAATAACCCACACTGTCCGAGGGCTCTTAAAATACCTAGATCATTAAGGGCAATCAAGTTTTTCTCTTCATGCTCTCTTTCCCTCCAAGTAATTGTCGTTTTGGTCTGTTGAATCCCTAAAACATAACCATAAAACTCATTAGGACCCTTTTCATGCAAAAAATTAGGAAAAATTTGGGTACAATGCAAGAATAAAAAATGTGAATTGTGCCCAACATGGTCTTCGTTAATAGACAGTGCGTTGCATATGTAGCTGAGCTTCATTTCAAGTGCATTCCAATGCAGTTTTAGATGCCCAAGGGTGAATTTCCCTCTTTTGAAAATAGATTTACCCTAAGGGGCCCAAATCCCTAAAACATTACAGTGAAATGAAACAAAAAAACTACTGAAAGAAAAAGGAAGTTGATGTCACCAACCTGGATCAAATGGTGAGGAAAATTGTCCACATAATCGATTGCAATCAACAGTTGAATTTCGGGGGAAAAAATAGGTTCAGAGCTCCAAAATGAAAATGGTAACTTTCAAATGTTAAAAATGAATGGTAAAACTCTTTTAATTAGTCATTTTATTATTTTCAAATCATATTTATTGATGTGACTATGGTTTTATTCATTTTTTATCATGAAACATGTATTTTTTATCCATTTGATGTTGTTCTGAACAAGTTTACAGCTGATATAACAGATTAGTCGTGCACACTTATTTCGAGAATGATTTGACCACAAAGCATACTTTTATCCTTATTTTTTGAGCTTTGATAAAAATGAAAAAGGACTTGAAGCACACTTTTATCTCTTTTTTCGAGCTATGATAATGATGAAAAAGGAACCCTTGGAGTCTTCTTTTAGCTCCTTTCAGACTTCGATAATGTGAAAAGATTGCCGAGCACTTGTATTTTCGAGCTCATAAAAGTAAATGAATTCACATCTACTTAGTATAAGTTTAACCCTTTTCCAGACTGAGATAGATTATTTATGAAAAAGGAAAGCCTCAGTCGAACATGGCTAAGAGGTTCTCTCATATATTATTTTACACTTTTTCGGATCTGAGCGACAACTTTACAAAAAAGGACTCATGGAGTTTTCTTTTGTCCTCTTTTTCAAACTATCTCTATATGAAAAAGTACCAGGTTGTCACTATCGTTAGGCTCGTTAAAACATAAAATAGCGTCGGGCTTGTCGATCATGGCAAGAATCAAGTTTCATTCATCGCTAGACTCGCTAAATTATTAAATAGCGATACATTATTCTCCCAAAGGGTTGAATTATAGATCAAGAATATGTTACCCTCCTCAAGTTTGTTAAAAAATAAAAAGGTACTAGTCGATAAGTGACTGGGGAAAATTTAGGAAAGTGAACATAAATTTTACGGTAGCAGGTCGCTTTTGAACATGAAACTTCACTCTATCATTGTGCCTGTTTGGGTTGGGTAATATTCTTAACGGTTCATTCATACTTATGGTTCATTATACCTTCACTTCTGTTTTGGGTCAATGCTACCAACTCATCTTAGTGTCGTCGATATGTTCAAGTTATCCAGTGAATACTCATCCTTCTACAATACTCATAAACCTTCATTCTCACGATATTCATCCCTAAACATTGCTATATCAAGTCACCTTTTGTCTCCGAAATCAGTAACTCCCGTTTCACAATAAAGTGGCTTCCTGTCGATTCCAAATCATCATATAAGAAGTTTACTTAGAAACATCATCTTCTAGTACCATGAGGCTTGTTACAACATCGAAAAGATCCTCGCTTCTGGACCTTTGACCAAAAGATTTTGTTTGGCGTTCGACATCAAATCATTTATTCACGGCTTAAGAAATGTAGTGATGTACCGTGAGAGACATTAACATCAATGGTGGTTCTCTCGCATTTGTTAACAACAAACATCATTGGCTAATAATCAAATGATGTCTTACCATGTTCAACTACAAATCATATATTCACATGGCTACACTTGTACCCGAACGATCGAGTGAACGAGATAAGAAGACCTCGGATCTAGTTTCAGCCATCCAGGATGCGATTTCAAGATTTTTGTACACATCATCTATACAATGACCTTACATACAGATTGTCATCTGAACATGGGCCAATATCTGTAAGAATGTATGTATTGGGAAACATTCCAATGTAGATGACGTTCTGCATTATGTACATGTTATTAGATAGTTTATGTGCTGAGCATGGGAATTACTCCCTTAAAAATTCGTGATCAAGAGGATATATCATGATGTAATGTATTTTAAGATTGATGCAGGTCGCCACTATGCTTCAGTTCAAGCCCATCATGTCATAAAGCATCTCATTCAAAAAATATTGTTATTATTCTAACTTCATGCTTTAAGGGGCAACTGTTATAGGTCAATTTGGACATCATCCCCCATGACTTGGTCAAACTAGACATCATCCCCAGGACCAATGAAATAGGGTCTATCATACCCTATCATTTCAGTTGCTACATGCCCTAAGACAAGATTAAATCATCCATGACTTCTATTGTGAGATTTCCAAGGTTTGAAGTATATGCTATATCACTTATGAGCTCACCAACACTGCCTCTCAAGGGACTAACTGCTTTTCATTTGTAGCTCCCTCCATTCAAGGGTGCATTGCAATGCACTTCCCGATATTCAAGGGTGTTTTGGTCAATTGGGAGCGAAATTCTCATTGTTCTGGAATCTCCACATGTCTAGTGCCTTCTAAAAGAGTCCATATGTGTCAAACTTTGAATACAAGTGTCCATATAACACCTCTGAACTTTGAAACATGTATTGCCTATTATTAGAAAGTCATTGATTGAGAAACTACCTTCAGTCGCCCTATAAATTGAGCACAGATCCTAGTGCTAGGGAAGGAAAAATTTTGGTAAAAAAATGATGTTGGATTCTTAATTGAGAGAGTGAAACAAGTGATATGCTACTTGTGAGATGTTGATTGTGATGAGGTTGGGATGAAGCTGGAGCTGGTGACATCAAATCGATCATTGGTTTTAACCTCCCCCTTCTACTCTTTAATAATAATTGTTGTTCATTTTCCCATATATGTATTTGTTTATGTTTCTATTTCTCATGCAATGGACTCTTGAATGATATATGTGTTTCATGTTTAATCGATTTAACTGATTAAGGTAAATAGAAATTTGTATATTTAGATGTCTTTGGTGTTCTCTATTTATACTTGCAGGAATCAATATGGCGACCTAAGTTGGATTGGAGGCTATAGCAAAAGCGATAGAAGGAGAATAGGAAGCACTTGGATAACAAGTAGGTTTTTACATCTTTCTGTATGTCTATTATTCGTAGAGAAAATAATAGAAAAGTCTTTAATATGTTGTTCTAAGTGACTAGCACCACACTTGGGAATTTTATTTATCCGTAGATCATAATTCTGCATAACACCGCCTATGGGCAGCCATTGAAATATTTGGGTAAAGTTATCCATCATTGCATTCCTCTGTTTCTCGAGGGCCTCCTCGAGCAAGATTTTAATAGGATCTACTGCTCCCTCGTCTTTATTTCCTTCCGCCATGGGGGGTCGTCAATGTTTGTGAGGTTGATCTTGCGACGGTTGAACCAAATCGAGCTCTAACTCCTTATACCCTAACAGCATTGAGGAACATGCAAAGAAAAATGAAGAATTAGTAGACCGCTCTGATACCATTGATTCAGATTTATGCAGGAACGCAACAGAATACAGATATAACCATAAAAACAGAGATGTAGTGGAAATAATGCTTCCTTTATTAAAAAGAAAAATTACTGAAATATGATTACAGATAGGGCGCTAGTAGCTTATCTCTGAGGAGAGACATGGTGGTTACATGCCTTTGAATTGTGTTACAATACAACCATAATAGAAAGAAACAGTTAGGGCGCTGGAAAGCTTATCTCTGAGAAGAGATGTGGCAGCTACATGCCTTTGAACTATGTTACAAAGAGACATAATGGAAATGAGCGGGCGAGGCCACTGGTAGCGTATCTCTAAGAAGAGATGTGACAGCTATAGGTCCCTCCACTCTGTTACAATGAGGCTCGAAGGCCTATTTATTTTTGAGAAACAATGTAAAAACCAAAACGTCCAAAAACCTAATCCTAGGAGATGAAGCACCAAAATTGTGGGTCCCGTTTGGGTAAATTGGTGTTTCAACTCCCGGGGACGTAACTTTGGCATTTGATCTCCGTTTGATGCGCTCACTGGCTCGTTAGAAATATCTATCCGAGTACTACAACTTTTGAGTGAGCAACATTAGTTCATGGACCCATGTTGCTCTCAGTTTCCCCAAAAAACGTCGTTTAGGACCTCAAAACGGCTCTGGAAGTTCATGACTCGAAAAAATACTAAAAATAGTAAGTTGATGGAAGTGAAAAACTGAAAGAATTGATGGTGTGGTTCCAAATTGAATAGCTAGGTGGCCACCCATATTCACTTGGATCAGCTAGTCAGATCCAACCACTTCTAAATATGAATAAGGAGGTTGAGATATTCTCTCAACATCCACGTACAAATCTACAACTAATTCTGATATGAGTATGGAAGAATTATCTTCCAATATATATATATAAGCAATCAATCATAATATAATTTTTTAATAAACACTGTGTATAATTTAAAACAATGTAATGTCATCATGCCCTTTCATCTAAGCATTGAATTCATTTTCAAAATGAGTGAAAATTCACATTGTATAATCAATAATCTTGGAAAATTTTAAGGAAAAAAATTAAACAATTCCACATTAAATTGAAAATTTGCTTTATAATTTACTATGTGATTTGCCAAATTTAATGTGATCAACCAAAAAGAAATGAGACTTAGACACCAATGTTCAACAATGAGGAATTTGCCAATTTCAACCAACCATGAAGAAAATGAATTAAAGTTTAAGACACTCATTCATAAATCTTTAATTAGGAATATATGGATAAAAGAGATAATCTTTGTGTGAGGTTCATTTACCATCATAGTTTATTTCTTTAAAATTACTTTAATCACAAATATTCATTTACCCTAATAAAAAAAGAGTATATCAGTCAAATTGATCAATGTTATTGTGCTAGTTATAAATTATTTAATTTTTAATACAAAATTAACTAATATCATAATATTCAAATCCTATAAATCAAAACAACAATCTAAAAATTTCTTATATGAAATTAATGTATAATATTTAAAAAATATTAATAATAATAAAAAATAAAATAATATATATATATATATATATATATATATATATATATATATATATATATATATTTTTTCAAGCCATGTGGTTGATGTTCAACTCATCTGTCTTCAAAATGAGATACACGTAATAGCTTTCAATGTGTTCTTAATAATGAGCTACACTTAATAGCTTTCAATGTGAGTATTCTAGAAATAGAAAATAAAATAAATTTATTATATATAAAATAAATAAATTTAATAGATTTCAATGTGAGTATTTTGGAAATATAAAATAAAATAAATTTATTATATATAAAATAAAAAATATAATGCGAGTATTTTGGAATTTATTATATATAATTTTTTTTTTTAACTAAGTATTTTGGAAATACAAAATAAAATAAATTTATTATATATAAAATAAAATATATAATGACAAAAAGCAAGAGAAGAAAAAACCATAAGAAAACAGGTATCTTTTCATTTGTTTTTATGTACAAGATTCACAAATATTTATCTTTGGTTTTAAACAAATTTGTAAAATTTATAAATATTTGTTTTTATTACTACTAGTTCTGTTTTAAATATAATAAGATTCATACATATTTATCGCTATTATCACAAATCAAGTTTTAAAAAAAATTGTAAAATTCACAAATATTTATCTTTATACATAAATTGTTGTACCCTCCAACAACTACCAATCCTAGAATCACATATGGCACATATCATGGGATTTTTCCATTAGAATCATACATACCTGGACTTTCCCAGATAAATATCCATATCCATGAGAACAACTCTTAATTTTTCCCATTATGTCCATCAGAATAGACTATTACCTTGGATTTCCCAATATAAATACCCAGAACGAGCTACAGGCTAAATCAGAATATTTATTCATTAAATGAATTGCAATGGTAACGTAAGGTCAATCGCTAGCTGCAGACTAATCATAATATTTTGAAGTCCAGCTTCACAATAGATTTATGAAGATCAATCTACGACCATAAGTTTTTTTTGAAACTTCGTTGATATTGATTGTATTTCATAGAAATAAATCTATTTGAATCTCACAGAAATAAGTCATTAAAATAGATCTATGAATTTTTGAAGCTTCGTTGATATTGATTCTATTTCATAGAAATAAATCTATTTGAATCTCAGAGAAATAAGTCCATTAAAATATATTTACGAAGATTTATGTAGGACAATATATTTTTTTGAATTCTCGTTGATATTGAGTGTATTTTATAGAAATAAGTCTCATATTGAGTGTTTTTCGTACAAAAAAAGTCCAATAATGCCGAGTCTCGACCGTTGTGGAAGTGGAATATAAGTAACAATGGAAATCAATAAATAAAGAACGTGAATAGATGCCACCGGACATCTTTCGTACAGTTGGCCTTTGAGGGTTGGGTGATTTAACTTATTCTTTATTTTTTAAAGTGAAGAACCCTATCATAACTCATAAGAGTAATAAGTCAGTTGAGTCTTAGTTGCAACTGAGTTGTAACTGGTCAATAGCTCAGTTCAATTTGACAATTTGTAATAATTCAGTTGTCAAATAATTCATCTTTCAAATAATTTAGTGTCAAATAGTTTTTTAGTTGTCAAACTAGTAATTGAGTTTGTAATAATTCATTTTTTAAATAATTTAGTGCTAAATAAATTTTTAATTGTCAAACTAGTAATTGTGAACACAGCAGTTCGATTCAGGTTTCATTTAATTGTTTTGTGTTAACTGAGTGTCACTCAGGAATTAATGCACCATGATGCAGCCGTTATTACCATGTTCATGGCAGTGTGCAATGGATCCACAATCAATTTTCATTAAGGTAAGACAGCCTGTGTTGTCAGGTTGGAGAGGGAATGTCCGAGAATTAGTCTGGTGGCAGGTTCATTTCGCATTTCAGTCTTTCGTTGTAGCGGGCAATCGGTGGAAGCATAGTTGGGGTGCAGCGGACACTCTATGGAGGTGTAAGCGTAAGCCGGTGGCCAGCCTTTGTATTAGGCACATAGTTCTGTTGGGGCCTGTTTCCATCATGGTTAAAAGACAAACCCGTAACCATGGTGATAAAGGCAAACAGCAACAGCTTCAGTCAGAAGCTAGCCACAGGAAAAGAGGTCGCAAAACGAGACAGGAGGTCTTACAAAACCTCTCAGCTCATTATGATTTGGGCAATTCAGTCAAGATGCGGAAGGAAATTCGAGGATGGGAGAGAGAAATTCAAACAGATGAAGAAGACAATGATGCTGAAGTAAAAATCCTGGATTTCATCATAGATCATGGTAATACTCGTGGTCGTTTGTCTCTGTTTCATCAAACAATGCACACTTACTGGATTGTTAAATGCCTGTTGGCCAAAGCAATGCATAGTTTTTCCCCTAATCAACAACAACTTGAACCACGTGTCATGAATTTTCTAGAGGGTATTCAGGATCAGTTGAATCATATTAAAATCACTCAGTATCAGGCTACTAATCGGATCAGTGGAATTGATGATCGTGTTGGCAGAATCGAGAAGCAACTTCAACAACTGCAGCAAGTCGATATGTCTGGATCCATAGCTAAGGATCCAACACCAGTTGATTCCTCTGAAGGCTAACCACCTTCTTGTTTCCTCATGTTTATTAGATGCTTTTTTTCTTTTTGAAAGGACCTCTCTTGTTTAATAGACTTGTAGATAATCGAGTTAATACTTAGCTAGTAGATGAAGCTCATGGACGTATGAAACTGTTTCAGTTTTGGTTGGCATTTCACGCTTTAAGGTGGCCAACATACCTGGTTTCTTGCGGTCAGGTTGAGGCCACACACTGCATTTTATATTTTGTAACCTGCTTATTATATATAAATAGAAAAATAGCGAGGTAATACCATATTGACAAAAAAAAAAAAAACTGATTAGTTTCAAATAATTTAGTGTCAAATAAATTTTTAAGTTGTCAAACTAGTAATTGTGAATGCAGTAGTAGGGTTTAGGGTTCATTCAATTGTTTTGTGTCAATTGAGTAGTTGTGAAACCAATAGTGGGGTTCACTCTTTTGTCAAATAATTTAATGTAAAATAATTTAGTTGTCAAACTAGTAATTGTGAAGTAGTAAGGCTGAAGGTGTATTCAATTGTTTTATGTTAACTCAAATGACAACAACTGAGTAGTTATGAAACCAATAGTCGGGTTCACTCCTTTTTTAAACAACTTAGTTGTTCTAATTTGTTTAACCAATAGTGGGGTTCACTCCTTTTTCAAACAACTTAGTTGTCAAATCAACTAGTACTTACTAAAGTTCATTCAGTTGTCAAAACAACTTAGTAGTTGTGAAACCAGTGGTGAGGTTCACACAATTTTCAAAACAACTCAGTAGTTGTGAAACTAGTTGTGGGGTTCATACATTTGTCAAAACAACTCAGTAGTTGTGAAAGTAGTAGCGGGGTTCACTCAGTTGTAAAAAAAGTGGTGGGGTTCACTCCTAATTAGTAATGGGGTTCTCTCATTTGTCAAAACAACTCATTGGTTTTGAAAATAGTAGTGGGGTTAGTTGTGAAACCAGTAGTGGGGTTCACGCATTTATCAAAACAAATGTGTAGTTGTGAAAGTATTAGTTTGTTTCACTCAGTTGTCAAAACAACTCATAAAAGTAGTAGTGAGGTTCACCCAATTGTCAAACGAGGGGTGGGGTTCACTCTTCTCACTTGTCAAACAAGTGGTGGGGTTAGTTAAAACAGTAGTGGGGTTCACTCGGTTCACTCCCAAATAGTAGTGGGGTTCACTCAATTGTGAAACTGGTCGAGTTCATTCCATTGGTTTATGGCGACAGTCGACAACCAGTGGGGACTGGTCGCGTTCATTCCATTGGTTTATGGGGACAACCGACAACCAGTGGGGTTCGCTAGGTTTGTCAGGACAACCATAACTGGGTTCGCTAGGTTTGTCAGGACAACCATAACTGGGTTCGCTAGGTTTTTGGGGACAACCATAAGTGAGGTTTGCTAGGTTTGTAAGGACAACCATAATTGACTGCTATATGTCAATGCAACTTATCACTCTGGCTCAAAGGGGACAATCATAACTGGCTGCTATATGTCAATGTAGTTTATCACTCTGCCTAAAATTACCCACTACCCATTGGTGATACAGGTTTTCGCTCCTACCAAACGTGTGGATGAAGGGGCAAGTTGAGTTATCACTTGCAGGCTCTGCCTGAAATTACCCACTACCCACTGGTGATACCAGCTTTCACTCCTACCAAATGAATGTGTAGATGCAGGGGCAAGTTAACTTATCACTCAGACTGAAATTACCTGGTACTACCCACTGGTGATAGAGGCTTTCACTCCTACTAAATGTCACTTCATCAATTCTACCAAATGTATGAGTGGTGATAGGGGATTTCATTCTTATTAAATGTCACTTAATTACTTCTACCAAATTTATGCGTGGTGATAGAGGCTTTCACTCCTACTAAATGTCAATTCATCACTTCTACCAAATATATGGGTGGTGATAAAGGATTTCACTCCTACTAAATGTCACTTCATCACTTCTACCAAATGTATGGGTGCCCGCTCACATTTGCTAGAAGTGACATTTGGTAGGAGTGAAAGCCAGACCCACTCAAATCTGGTAGAAGTGACATTTAGTAGGAGTGAAAGCCAATGGTGAGACCCACCCATACATCAAGCTTCCACACATCATGAGCTTAAGACCCACCCACACATTTTTCCACACATTTGGAGCTGAAGACCCACTCACACATTTGGTAGAAGTGACATTTAGTATGAGTGAAAGCCACTGGTGAGACCCACCCATACATTTGGTAGAAGTGATGAACATTTAGTAGAAGTTACATTTAGTAGGGGTGAAAGCCACTGGTGAGAGAGCTAGCTTTCACTCCTACTAAATGTCACTTCTACCAAATGTGTGACTTTCACTCCTACTAAATGTCACTTCTACCAAATGTGTAAGTGGGTCTACTAAAAATTTCTACTAAATATGACTTTCACTCCTACTAAATGTCACTTAAATATCACTTTCAATCCTACTAAATGTCACTTCTACCAAATGTGTGATTGGGTCTACTAAATGCCACTTCTACCCTAGTGAATGTCGCTTCTACCAAATGTGTGAGTGGGTCTACTAAATGTCACTTCTACCAAACGTGTGAGTGGATCTACTAAATGTCACTTCTACCCAATGTGTGAGTGGGTCTTGAGCTCATGATGTGTAAAAGACAAGCTTCCACACAAGGATAATCAAAGCGAGCTTGAGAAGTAGTTTCAAGGTGTACTCAAGGCCCAATTAGTATCGGGATCTAATTAACCTAACCTAACCTATCTTGAAACTTTGTAAATTACCAAAAATAATTCTACACAATAGGAAACAATGCAAATAAAGAACACAATATCTGCATAATTCCCATGTTAAACTTTCTTGATGGAGACAATTAAAAAATTCGAAATTCAAATCTCCTGTCCATCAAATACGACAAGTCTCTGACAAGTATCACTTAGAGACACAGACTATCAGGTAAAGACACAGACTATCGTCTTCATAGTGACAAATTCTGATTATTCATCTCATTGTAATTATTATAAAGTATAAACTATTTATTACAGACAGAAATACTAAAACTACTATATTCTTGCCTTCACAAGGCAAGTTGAGGCAAGCCAAATTACAAAATATAGTCTCAGCATGGCACAATAGGCTTCCTCACTTCTTTTGTTTTCCCTCGCTGCCCCCAAAGGGGATTTTAACAGCTTCCACACCACTCTGTGTAGCACCATTCATTGTGCCCTCGACCTGCATTGGCATTTAACATGGTCCACATTACTCAAAATTTGTTAATACATTCAAAACCCAAATGAAGTTTCAATTTTGATACTTGATATTCAAAATCAAAACCAAAAAAACTTTCGAATTTATACTTAATCCACTTAATCAGCTCTTAAAAACATGTTGCAAGACAGAACTAGTTTTTTCCTCCCCTTGTTGGCCTGTACCCCTGGTCGCGTCCATGGCTGACTGGCCCATTTCCATGGTATTTTTGGTTGCCTGAGAAGCCTTCTCCATTGTTGTTGTCTTTCATGCCCTTTACATTACAAAGTATACAATAATACCATCAACACTACAATAATATCAATCAATAATAATAAGAAGTTTTTAATGCTAGATACTCCAGAGAATAACACACAGCAGAGAGATTGTTACATACTTGAGCCGTTTTTTGAGCTTTTCCAGCCTTTTCATTGGCCATCTTGATGAGAATAAGAATAGATCGGCAGAACAATTCAACTTTTATGCAACTCTGCAATGTTATAATATGGTAATGCTGCAATAACATTGAGTTGAAAACAATGGAGAACATATACCTTATAAATATCAATAGGCGGGTCACTCGAGATTGATTGACACTTCCCGTTATGTGACAGATGTCATGGAATCCTTGAAGGTGTGCTATCTAAGTTTGCCTCATTTATGATTTATTTCGGGTAAAACAAAGGTTTTTTTGCAAAGGTCGTTTAAATGGGAGTAGTTTATTCAAATTATGTCTACATGAAATGGGCAACCAATATTTCCTAGTATATTGGCCCATTAATACTCTTAAGAGTACTAATGGGCATGCCTATGCCATGCCACCCATGCCATACCTGTCATCCTCCTCACCTTCAGCCATTAAATCTCCAAATTAGCCAAAAAATATCGGCAGAAGCCATTAACTCTCCATCTGCCCTAACTCTCCATCCACTGGCCAAAAAATCTCAAGTGCAGACATTAACTCTCCATTCGCCAAAAATTTCATGGGCAAAAACTAAATTTTCTACTTTTTTATCGGGTTAAGAAGGATGTTTTTTTACCTCATAATTTACGGATGTAATAACCATTGTTGAGAGATAGGGTTCAGGAGCAGGCCTGGAAGGATGAGAGGCTTTCTGGACATGGTGAGAGAAAAAACGTGGGATTTAGTTCATCATATTTCACTAGCTAGGGGAAGTGTTGGTAAGTTTATAAGTATTTTCTCTCTTTTCTTTTGTCTGTTTTTTTTTTATTTCACTGTCTATGGCGAGAATGATTTTATTAGAGCTTTCTTTATAAATGTTCTGTTTTTCTTAAAAACAGAAATTTAAGAAATGTGAACTAGTTAAGAACTTGCTAAGTTCAAACTGGTTAAGAAATCCTATCAGACTTTTATATGTGAAAAATATAACGAGGAAATATCCTTCCTGTAATTATATATTCTAGTGATGGTAATTTTGGCCAAAATAACATATGGCTTCCACCATTACTTTAGAGATTTATTTCCTATCATTATATATTCCAATAATTATATACTCCAGAAATGGCAATTCTTGTCAAAATAGCAGACTGCTTCCACCATTATTTTAGAGATTTGATAATTACTGCAAACATTGTAATGTCTTATCTCAGAAATTGGAATCTTGTTAATATTTTAATTGTCATTGAATTCGTGTCTTTTAATAATAATAATAATAAAATGATAAGCACCAATTTGTCGCTGGAGGCTATGAATGCCATTTTCCATTAAAAATCAGAACCCATTTTTTTCTTTTAAGGATTACAATTTAACGACAAAAGAAAAAAAAGACAGAGAAAGGCATTGACATGTGTGAAAAATGGGCATGTGAAGTGTAATTTTTGGTAAAACATTTTAATGTTAGATTTTACTATTTATTTTATTTTTTTCATGATTATGAGAGAGATTTATTTTAATTGGTTATTTTTCATTCTATTATTATTGAAAAATTTATTAAATCTATTTTTTAAAGTTATTTTTAATTTTTTTCATTTTGATTAATGTATATGATTTTATTTCAATTTTTATTTTAAATTTATTTTATTTAAATAAATTTTTTAAAATATATGATTATTGATTTGTAACTTTTTAATTTAAAGTATATTTTATTTATTCCATTATAAAATTTTAGTATGAAATGTCTTGTTAAATTTATTGTTTAAATTCAAAAAATATTATAAAAAAATCATTATTACATCCTAAATAAAAATAAATAAATAATAAATCTACTCGGAAATTTTTGCAAACTACTATACTATGTCGAGCATCTAAATTAAAGACAAGCTTATCAATTCTAGGTGCTTCATGATGATGGTTCATGATCATGAAGACTCTGGATTATCTGTTCTTCCTCCGGCCATAGAATGGTGTACACTGGCTTCTTCTTCCATATCATCAAGTTCATACCAAATAGATAATTCATTCATTTGTGAATAATCTTGTTCCTTTTAAGATAGATATACTATTTAGTTTCTATTACTACATATATAGTTTCTTTCCTACATAGAGATACACATACTTATATGAAGACACAGAAAGAGAAATATAAAGATATAGATAATATGCTATTGGAGAAAGGAACACTTAAATTAGTTTAGCTGTGTGATAGAAGCTTCTTGTTTGTTGTATTTTCCTTCAAATATGAAAATTAGGGACAAGGCATATATGCACAAACATATTACACATTATCATACTAATAAATTGAAAATAAAGCTTGGAAAAGTACAAATCCCACAAAGCATGTTGCTTGAGCCCTGTGATGTGAAATTTTTATGAAAATAAGGCACAACACATATTCATATTATCATTGCAAGAAATTGAAGAGGTTGAAAAACTAAAAATCCAAAATGGAATCTATGCTCAACAATATGTTGGTTGAGCACTGTGATGTGCACTTCTCTTTTATTGTCAATTCCCTATAAAAGGGTTGGATTAAGTATGTTTTAGAACATCATTGCTAATATTTAAAAAAAAAAAAATAGCAAAAGTTTTACTGTAATTTTTTACTTCATTAAATAGATCATATTCTGTCAACATTGTTATCCTATTGTTTGGAGTTCAATATGTGGAGAGAGGCCTTTATATAATTTTTTGTCACGATGACAAACATGTAGTTTTGGATGTTTTGAATAAAATCTCCTTAACACAAAATATGCCATATTAGACCCCGTATTTCAAAATAGTAACTGTGTATGTAGCATGAGTATCTAACGTTGCTTCCATAGAAAAGAGTACACCATGAAATCAAATGAAAATCACACCAATCGATGCATAGTTATACAATACAAAAATAAAGGTCTATTGCCACATCACATAACTGGATATAATATGTTAAACTTATATAACCAGATTCTCATTGCCAACTGTAGTTTAAGTCTTTCTTGCTTTATTTCACTTTGCCAAAAACATAATTACAATTGAAAAGAACGAGAAACTAAGATTTATAACACCGACATGCTATGATGAGATGAGAGTTGTTACCTATTTCAAAATGCAACAAATGCTAGGAATTACATCACATTATTTTCCTAAAAAAATTGTGGGCCTTTTAAATATGTGTTTATTTTAAATGAATAATTATGTAAAAAAAAAATTAATAACATCATTATTATTATCAATAACATCATTTTTATTTTAAAAGAATTAGAATTATTAATTAACATTAAATCTGTTATTTTAAAAGAATTAGAATTATTAGTTAACATTAAATATTTGTATAGTAATAATTTAATTTTAAAGTTAAAATCAAAACATATATCAAACTGTTATATAATATTTTTCAATATATAATTAAACATTAAAACTTATTTTTTTGAAGTAATTAATCATTCTTATTTTTATTTATTTGAAAAAAATCTCGAAAAACGAATTGGCTTTAAAACATTGTGTTCATATTTCTTCACTGTTAGACATGTGTGTTATCTTAACTTTAGTGTAGCTAGTGCATCATTCTAATTTTTAGTTTACTATGATATACTCACCTAGTTTAATTAGGAGACAAGAAATGTGGCCCATATCCACACATGTCATCTAAATAAGCTGATTATTGATAGTAGATATCACACACATAGATTAACTAACAAAGAGTAAGTGGCCCAAGTCCACACATATTTAGTTAGTTTTCAAATTCTTGCATTAAATCAAGTTTTAATTTTTGCATTAGGATTTCGGGACCAGGATTAAAATACCAAAAGAAAGCAAGTAATCTCTGTCGCCCTTGAACCTAACGGTGACCCTGGGTATGCATATGAATGCTCTCTCTTAATATTTTACAATCTCTCTATAGAGCAAACTTTTAGTTTAAATATGACAAGTTGTAAGCGTCCCATTATCCGCACATTGTTTATTTCGTGAAAGGAACAACCAAACATAGTGTATCATATATCCGCATCTTACAACATTGTGATTGTTCACTTTATTTTACACACAAAGCTTCAACGAGCTAGGGCCCTTGTCCTATTCTTACTGTAGCTTCACAAAGGCACACCATAAGCAAATATTTTCTTTTCATTTTCCTAGTTGAAAGTCATTAATATTAGTTCAATTTTTGGCACTAGGATTCAAGACCAGGATCAAATTATCTTTAGAAGAGCAAGTAATATATGCTACCTTTGCACCCACGGGTGATCCTAGGCAAGCATATGAACACTCTCTACTGATAATTCACCATCTCCCTATAGTTGATCAATTAGATTAACTAGGAAGCATTGTAAGTGGCCCACATCCGCACATGTTTTACTTTTGGGCAAGGAACAACCAAACCTAATTTAAATAGGGGATATTGAAAAGGATCACCGCATATCCACATGTTTAAACTATGTGCTTGTTCACCTCTTGCTCACACACATTCACACCTTAAGTGAATCAAAGCCACCTAAAACTCACTTAACTAAACACATTAAACTCTCCCCACAGGGGCCACAAGAGAAGTTATAGCTTAAGTTAGGACCAAAGGGGTAGGCATCCAAGAAGCTGCCTTGGTCAGTTTACATCTTGAAACATAGAAGTTGACCGTTTAGGGAACTTTTAAATGTGTCTATCCGCCCATGGAAAAGAAAACCCGAGCGCAGCAGAGACCCGATTCAGAGGGGGTTAGGCTTAGGTCCAGTGCGTGCGGTATTATTCGGGGCTACCTAACCCGTCTAATACTTGGTACTGGTAGCTGGATTACCAAGAAGCCCAAGACTCTAATGCTCACGTGGGACGATGGTACCTAGCGACCAAAATTAGGGCATCCTTCCCTATAGGTGACGGTGCAGGCAAGCACTAGATCCTCTACCCTTACCTTGGTTGATTTTCTTCGGTTAACTAGAGGCGTCGCCAGCTCTTTCGAGATGTTGCCCCAACATTCACAAGATATCTTCTCAAGGCCTAGTTACATATGAGAGTGTGAGGAAGATTTATGTCTTTTAGGATTTGAGTATCATACGAAAAAACAACAAAAAACCATATTTTTTTATTGACTGGTCACATAAGATTAATCTAAAGGGAAAATTTATCTTTTATTTTCACTTTGTTTTATGTATGCGATTGGATTTTTTCTTTGATTGTAATCTCTATCCTCTCAAAATTTTCCAAAAACATACCTAGATGATGCGAGAACGAATCCAACGGGACCTCGTCAATCTAGACGCCTTTTGGACCTCCCCCCATTACTGGGAGGGGTTCCAGGTATTTCGCCATTTAGGGATCAAAGATGGAGCACTTCGACCCTTATTGGTTCATCCTTTACTAGGGCATCATTAGTTGGGAACCCTCGTCGGGCACCCAATGCCACATCGGTGAACACTCCCATAGGGTCAACGCATACCACTCCTCCCACAATCCTTAGGGGGTAGAGGAGTGCTACCCATTCGGGAAGTTAGAGGAACTCACAGCAAGGCAAGTCATAGACAAACCCTATACCTAACCAGAACACTGTGTTTTCACAAGTTGAAATGGCTACAAACTCTCAATCACCTTTCTTAGCTTCATTAAATTTACCATATTTCTGTAAGTTGACAAATGATCCCATTTAACACAAACCTACATGGCCTCTCATGCCCACAAAGCTCCCTTCGGAAATTCCAAAGTTCGAAGGGATGCAAGCGGAAGACCCTGAAAATCATGTTATGACTTTCCACCTGTGGTATTCGTCGAACAACATCGTTGACGATACTATTCAACTAGGACTATTTCAATGCACCCTAACCGGAATAGTCCCGAAATGGTATGTGGAGTAGCCATCTACTACACATGGAACCTTTAGCGTCCTTGATACTGCATTCTTGACCAATTTTCAGTTACCCATCTACCACGATTCTCGAATGGAATTACTGACCCACTTTAGGCAAACACCCGTCGTCCATATCTAGGACAATCTCCACGAATGGCAGAGGCGTCGTATTTTATGCAAAGCCAAACTCGATGATCGAGTTATGTTATAGACGTTCTTGAAAACTCTCACCACAGAGATTTCGAAGGATGTGGCGCAACAAAAGACCATATCCAAAGAGAACACTATCAGTAAGGCTCAACAACTCAAGTTGATCTATAGGCAATCAGGATATATTTACAATATCCTACCTAACGCCCCGCGCTTGCAAACTTACAAATAATTTCCAGGCATGTGAACTCCACAGACAGTTTGATTGGGTCATTGACCCAAAATCACCTAAGCAGCAGCGTTCCATACCCTGGTTACGCATATGATTCTACCTAGGACATACCGCAACCTGGCTATCAAATTCATTACTCACCTTCGAAAAACATGACTAATAGGGTGTCATCATATCTCCATCAGCAGGGAGGTCTGTATCCTCTGGCTCAGGGGACCCAGTATGCAGCTAGACATGCTGATGGAAGAGCTTCTCCCCAACAGCCATTTATAAACTAGGGACAAGGACCAAAATATGCCTAGTCCCCAGCACAAAACCCACCTATGTAGAATAATGCACAAGTGAACTTTGTGAAACCTTCCCAAGCTCAACCGCGCCAACCGTACAATTAGGAGAATCCAAATTATCCTCCCAACGTGACTAAGAAAAAAGGAAAAAACAAGCCTAAAGGAAGTCCTGGATAGGGGGGTAACAATAAAAAATGCCCTTCGCGATCTCAGGCAGGAGGCAACTCCAATCGAAATCAAAACCAGGAACCAAGTAACCCCCAAAGGCAGAAAAAGAGGGAAAATCTTCGGACAAACCACTGTTGTTCAATCTGTGGTGAGTACGGCCATTACACTCATCACTGTCCCGACCTCCCTGAGATGAAGAATCTTCAAGGTAACCGGGGACAAGGGGGATCCTCCCAATAGACAACAGTTATGGAGGAGCCTTTCCCCGACCAAGGGACAATTAGCACTCAACAAAAAACCCCCGACGATTTTGGAAAGAACAACCATGAAATCTACATTACTGGCGAAGAAATTTTTTTCAGACACGGAACCGAAATTACGATACCCCACTAGACACCAAATCATCAGGGGCTAGTACAAGTGCACCAACACCACCTTTTACCATATCAAAGATGCCTATTGAACCTTTGCCAAAAATGGCTGAGGGACCAACTAGGCAAGCAGGAAACCATTCCAATAGTAACCCATAACTATAGCATCATGGATGATCTAGCTCAATCTCTCATTGCCATGTTAGCTTTGGAGGTATTACAATCATGCCCAAAGTAAAGGAAAGCCTTATTTTCTGTAATAGGCGACCCCGCTGATTTTCCACCAAATAGATTTCGATTTAGACAAATCCACCCCCAAGCTTCCTTCAATGGTCGCCTTTCAGATACCAGCGTCAGTTCAAAACATCACCATCCACCGATGTATAATTGATGAGGGTGCATCCACATGCATCATGCCAAAGAACGTCTGGCAGAAGTTAGGGTCTCTTGAACTAAAGCCATTAGAAATCATGCTTAGAGCATATGATGGATGCCCTTCAGCTCCCGTCAGTCTCTACCAAAACATCCTAGTCTGCTTAGCCCGCAAGACGGTCCTTATAGACATTGAAGTCTTGGATGCTCACTATGTCCCTAGATATCGTGCAATGCTATCTTGTATGTGATCGACCATAGTTCACCTCTCCCAAGAAGATGGCTCGGACAACGAATCCATGAACAACTCAACAACTGAGGAAGATGTGATGAGTAGATGCATCCTCTTTTTTTCAGCTGAAAAACAACCAATCGGGGAACCCTTAGTCACCCCCAGCCATTCTCCGTAGACAAGACCAACATGTGCATTGTGTAAAAATCCCAATCATATGGTTGCCACTTGCCCTGACTTAGAAGTACTATGACGCTGGTACCCAGTCACGTCATCTAGCGAGCAGGACAGGAACCCCATTTCTAGGATGTTTTTCCTAGTGTTTCAGGGAAATCACCATGAGCATCGTTGTACCTATAAAAAAGGGTCTAACAAATCAACCACAGCCGTGAGTGTTAGTAATGTTGAGGAACCCTCCAACATGCAACACAACCACAAATATCTTTGAAATATTTGTAAGGGTGCTCACTTTCTTAAGGATTGTTCTAGTATACATAGAGTCTTAGAAGTGTGGTCAAAATATTCTCATCAACTTATGGTTGATCCATTGATTAGTGATTCTAAAGTTCCTGGAGAAAAGGGTAAAGTTAGGTTTCCATGTAGGTTATGTGAAGGGAGGCGTCAAAATCACCTTTCCCTCAACCACTCATCACAAGTCACCCCATGACACTAAGTTGGTGACACCATCTCCACAAAGACATCATATTTCATACATGGTTAGTCTAAATTTGTGAGAAATATATAAGTTGATTAATGACCTAATTATTACTTTTTCCAAAGTGGTTTATCTGAAAAGTATAAAATATTTACCTAAAAATGTGATTTCCATGCTTAGTGATATGCATTAATCAAGACCATAATATTTACTAAAACCAAATCGTTTTCAATGGAATGTGTACAGATATTTTAAGAATGTGTAAGTGGGAGAGGATTAATGGGTTGGAAGTTGAAGACCCAGAGGATATGATGAATTTTCAGCAGAAGACTTAACATGGAGAAATATTGATGGGGACCAAGTTGTCGTTATTCCATATTGTCGACTTGATGATTTTATAAGAGGAGAGGAATCGAGTGAATCTGCGCCCACTCAATTTCATCTTTATACTCATCAAAGTAAAAAAACTAGAGGATATCAAACAAACATATTTTTCAACATATCTGGAGTACGTTATGTGAGTCTTTATATATTTATCAATATACGTATAATTTTTTACAGTATGCATATATGTTATATCTAATTTTTTGTAAAAAATTTATATACAGGTATTGGTGTGCATATGGTTCGGAGTGAAAAAACCAAATTATGAGTGCATCCTCAGATATACAAAAAAAACGCAGTCGGCAAGAACGTATTAAATTTGGTTGCCAATGTCACTTCATTGTACGACAACTTCAACTTAGACCAGAAGATGTTGTAATAATATATACTGCATGTAGGCATATTGATAAATCCAATTTTGTTTTTCATGGAAAAGATGCAATCGACAGGCCTATGAGATTCAGTTATGCACCACATTTAACAAGAGATATGTGATCTATTGTCCAACATGTTATCCAAAGAGGTTTTAATGTTACAATGATATGGGACAAGTTCATCTTTGATGTGAAGGATGGATTTGGTGAGTTATACATAGGGACATCTCGAGATACATATATGACAATACAAGATATATTAAACATTTACAATGATACCATAAGGCTAGAGTATGTTAAATATCAAAGTGATCCAAACAGTGTAGAATGTTGGTATAAGGAAGACCCTGAGAGCTTTTTCTTCTACCAGAAACAAGATCTTGTTGAAAACATCCCTTTTATTATAGGCATACAAACAAAGTGGATGTGCTCAATGATGCTAAAATATTCTCACAATAATATAATCTCAATGGATTCAAAATTTAGTACTATAAGTATGGGGTGAATACAAATTTATCCTAAATTTGATTCATTTATTAAACCTCGTTTTAATGCATGTAACTTATATAAATATAATCATGTACATTGTTTGTAATGTAGTATCAATTGTACACCTTAATGGTTTTCGACGATCATCGCAATGGGGTTCCAGTAGCTTGGGCGATATCATCATGCAATACTAGAGCTGAGCTTTCTAAATGGATGTCAACTCTCTTTGCCATTGGGAAGAAAGAGTGACTAGATTGGCATGTTCAAGCCTTCATCACAAGTGATGCTATTGCTGAAGTTGAAGCGTTAAGGTGATGTGTTTATTCTTTTATAAGAGACATAAAAATATTGTTAATGTATATTACCTCTAATAAATTGTGTTATTTCAGGTCTTAAATCAAGTGTATAATATTATTATGTGCGTGGCATGTTCATCGTTCATGGTTGAAGAATGTTGGAAATAAAGTCCAAGGAAGGGAAAACCAAATCCACATTTTTCGTTCTTTAGGAGAAATCATGCACACATGTGAAGATGATGAATCTGTAAAAAATACAGTTGAAAGGTTCTTTGAAAGATTCAGTGACCAGCCAAGGTTTTTGGAATATTTTAAAACAACTTGGTTAGCCAACAACAAAATATGTAAGTTTCTTGTAAGTGGCTTTAATGACTCTATTTTTCATGTCATATGTATTATTAATTCATAGCTAATAAATTTCTTTCTACAGATATGTGGGCAAAAGCATACAGAAATTTTCCACATTCCAATTAGGATACAAATAATGCCATTGAATCTTATCATCGGCATATCAAGGAAAGGTACCTAAGCGAAAAGAATAATGCATGTCATAGACGTGTTGATTGGTTAATATATGTGTTGTTGACAAAGGTTGTATTATATTACAATCATATGCAACGTTTAAAAGAAGCTGGTTTTGTACGGCCTAGAAAAATTGAGGAACAATTGAATTCATCCAAGTGTAGAGCTAGACAAATCCCAAATGAAGATTGTGTGCCTGATGAAAAGAGTAACAATGGTTATTGGGTTCGTAGCCAAAATAAGGATACATGTGATATTTGGTACAATGTCATATATAAAGGTTCCAATCTACACTTCTGTAATTGCAATTGGGCCTTGAATGGAAATGTTTGTAAACATGTACTGAAAGTTGAGATGTTGGTGAGTAACATTAGTTTGGGTGAAAATGTACTACCTAGTGTCACTAATCCTACTACAGAAAGGCCTACAATTTTATTTGATTTGAATGAAACACCTATATTGGGCCTAGAAATCCAAACGGAGCTTCCGCCATGCTTTGATTCTCCTCCAAATATAAATTATTATAATGAAACAAGAATTAATAATGTTGAATCGACTAATGTACGACCAGATAGTGCATTATTTGAAGATGATGAGATGAAACATGTTAACTCATCAACTCATGATAAATTGAGATCCATAATACCTACAAATTTGGAGCAAGCAAATGCATTGAACAGTTTGGTAGACAAAGCATGTCAAGAATACAATAGAATGTTTTTCAATACTATAACTCCATCAAATATCACTACTAAAAGAAAACATAGTTTCTTGAGCCCAGTCAATAAGAAAAAGCAATGTGGGCGCAAGTCAAAATCAGGGAAAGATAAACCACATTTTGAAAAGGTTGGACGAGTTCGTGCAAAAAAAAGAAACATGGATGAGCAACTGGAGTTATCTTCTCAACACCAAAGAAGTGTGGGCCACATGCCTGAGTTAGTGCAACATTATATTATACAGAAAAATGGTATGGAAATTTGATGGCATGCATTGTTTTATGTGAAATACGATATATTATCATTTTCGATGCATTTTCATAACTATATGAAATTTTTTATTGTTACAGTCGAGGGACCCACATCTCAGAATGTTCCATCTTGTTGACTTCAATTATTTGATGAGCATGTTGGTGAAAAAAACTATAGTAGTAGGAACACTGCTCGAGTCATTGGCATCCCAATTTCCTCCGCAGGGGTGCTTCCTCCTATTTTAAAACCAGTGGGGGTGTATTGTCGCCCACACCGACCACCTTTCTCCATCATAAATTCTCCCATGCCTATAACCACCTCCCCAAACCCTTCCCAATTCCCACCGCTACCATTTATTCATCCACACTTCTCAATGTTTCAATCATCCACCCTTGACATTCCAATTCCCCCCCCTAGGGTGATTCCACTATTGTACAACCGGTGGGGGTGTATCACTGCCCACACCCACTACCTTTTTCCTATTTCACTTCCACCATGCCTTTATCCATCACCCATGAACCATGCCTATATCCTTCACCAAGTGCTCCACCATTTGCCGAGGAAGGACAATCTTCTCCATTGCCTTATATCTTCATGGTGAGAATGAGTAGTTGATCAAAATATTATCATGAATTAACGAAATTGATTCTATGCATCTTGGATTTTACAACTAATTGGTTATTTAATTTTTGCAACAATATCAATTTCGAAATGCACTTGGGAGTGCCAAGCGTGGCGAGGGTGACGTATAGACCCAATTTATAAATCAGTCATGATGTCGTTTTTCCATTATTTCATTTATGGGCGCGACCTTCCATTATCTATGTTGGGAATGAAGCTCCATTTTGTAAAAGAGAAAAATGTATAACTAGACCAATTTGGAATACAAGTACAAGAATTTGAACTTGTGTATATGACAATGTCTTCATTGGCTTTGAAATTCATGACGTGGATTTAATGTTATATTCTATCAATGTTACATTACTTTTGATGAATGTAGTGAGAATGGATTTATTTGTTTCATTTACAAATTATCAAGTTTGCAAGTTAATTTACTTTTAAATTTATATATTACTCAATGTTGCATGCACGGACAACCATATCATTACCATGGAACTTTGGTTAGCTATAATGATAGATGTATCATGCCTTATAATAAAATCTGCAAAAATAGATAAAGTTTTGTGTTAGAAAATTAAATATTACAGAGCAATGAAACACATAAAATATGCGGAAAACACAAGAACAAAAAACACATAAAACCAGAGAGACAAAGATATACGTGGTTCACCCAGTTTGGGCTACGTCCACTCTGAAAAACCAGTCCTTCCTTTCTATTATCCAGCAAAATGAAGAGACACAACCTACAACAAATACGTTGTAATATCCTTTGTTCTCTCTCACAATATCCCTATCTATTTCTCACTCTGAATACACGTACAATTACACAAACGCAATAGAATACCCTCATACAAACGAGGGGTTTTCTTTTAGGGCAAAAAAACCTAAACTAAACATAACTTCTACTGTCAGATCATTCGCCTAATGAACGGCCCAGATTGACTAGAAATTACTATACTTTTACAAGGAAATTTTACATCTGTTTTTAGCTTTAGGGGCACTGCCCCTGAAACCCCCTGCCAGGGGGGGCTCCATAAATTCACAGCCACCCCCCTTGGACCCCCTAGGCAATGTTTAATTATGATATAAGGGTCCAACACTGTGATACAAAATAAACAAGATAATCAGGCTCCACACCCAACAATTTCCCACTTGGAGACTGATTGTAGAAACTTCACCGCTGCTTCTTTGCTGGACAATGAATCCTCTTTGGACCTGGCTATTTCTCATCTTCATCATCATCCTTGAAGACCAATTTAAACTGAGCATAATCTTAGTTTCTCCCTGATTACAACTTTTGTTAACATATCTACAGGATTCCGATTACTGTGTATCTTTTCCAGCTTCAACTGTCCATCTTCCAATACTAACCATATGAAATGGTCCTTGAGTTGTATGTGTTTAGTCCTGGAATGAAATGATGAGTTCTTTGTAAGATGAATGGCACTTTGGCTATCATTGTATAATGTGCCCATATCATGCTTCTTACCCAATTCATCCATAAACCTTTGTAACCAAATCATTTCTATACTAGCCTCTGTAGCAACAACATACTCTACTTCTATTGTTGAAAGTGCAACAACACTTTTTATTTTTGAAACCCAACTGACAACAGTTCCACCTACAGTAAATACATATCCTGTAGTGCTCCTCCTGTTATCTCTGTCACCTACCATATCTACATCAACATATCCCTGTAGATCAATATTTGAACCACCAAAGAATAATGCTTGATTTGTGGTACCTCTCAAATATCTGAGAATCCATTTCACTACCATCCAATGTTCTTTTCGTATATTTTTCATGTACCTGCTTACAACTCTCATTGCATGTGCAATATTAGGCCTTGTGCAGACCATTGCATACATTAAGCTTCCAACTGCTGATGCATATGGAACTTTAGACATGTAGTCCATTTCCTCTTGGGTCTTGGGGCACATCTCCTTACTAAGATTGAAATGGCTAGCAAAAGGTGTACTAACTGGTTTTGCATTTTGCATATTAAATCTTCTCAACACCTTTTGTATGTACTCATT
This sequence comes from Pinus albicaulis, assembly GCA_034641835.2. NCBI lineage: Eukaryota > Viridiplantae > Streptophyta > Pinopsida > Pinales > Pinaceae > Pinus > Pinus albicaulis. The sequence goes on from CM076576.1 coordinate 203,141,388, forward strand.
TTGAGACAATGTTAATTTGTGATTTTTCTTGTCTCTAGTTATTCTCATACCAAGGATTTATTTTGCAGCTCCCAAATCCTTCATTGCAAATGAATTTGCCAATTTTCTTTTGAGCACATTTATTTCCTGCATGTTAGACCCTGCAACAAGCATGTCATCTACATACAATAACAATATAATATAGCTGCCATCATTTTTCCTTTTCAGATAAACACAATGATCAAAGTGACATCTAGTATAACCTTATTCAGACATAAACTTGTCAAATTTTAGATACCACTGCCTTGGAGCCTATTTTAAGCCATACAAGCTCTTCTTTAACCTACACACTAATTTTTCTTTCCCTTTGACCTCATATCCTTCTGGTTGCTCCATATAGATCTCTTCCTCCAAATCTCCATGGAGAAATGTTGTCTTTACATCTAATTGTTCAAGATGTAAATCTTCCACTGCTACAAGACTTAAAATAGTTCTGATTGAATTCATTTTAACAACAGGAGAAAATATTTCATCAAAATCAATACCTTTCTTCTGTGCAAATCCCTTCACCACAAGTCTAGCTTTGTACCTCTGTTTTCCTCCATCTTCTTCCTTCAGCCCGTAAACCCATTTATTCTGCAATGTAGTTTTACCTGCAGGCAACCTGACTAAGTCCCAAGTCTGGTTATGCATTAAGGAGTCCATCTCTTCTTCCATGGCTAGCTCCCACTTCTTCCCGCTTTCAACCTGCATTGCTTCTTCATAACATTCAGGTTCACCAAAATCAGTCAACAATAAATAATATAATGAAGGAGAGTATCGTTCAGGCGGTCTACTTATCCTGGTAGATCTTCTAACACCACTTTCAGGTGTTTGAGGTGCCTGTTGCTATTGTGGTGGTTGTTGTTGTTGTGGCTCTTGATTATTATTATTTTCAGGCACCTTTACCTTTTCTGTGATCTCATCAAGAACTATGTATTCTTTGTTTTCTTTTTCCTGTTTATTTTCCTGCAACTGATTCTTATACAATACCTTTTCATTGAATATTACATCTCTGCTCCTAATGATTTTTTGATTTTCATAATCATATAAGCGATAACCAAAATCATTAACACCATATCCAATAAAGGTACATTTATTTGATTTTTCCTCAAGCTTTGTTCTATTTTCTTTATTAATATGGACAAAGGCCTCACAACCAAAAGGATTTAAAAAAGAGTAGTTTACCTTTTTACCTGTCCATGCTTCCTCTGGAATACCACCATCCAAGGAACTTGAAGGCCCTCTGTTTATTAGATAAACAGCAGTATCTACAGCATCTGCCAAAAATTGTAAAGGCAATCCTGCATGCAATCTCATGCACCTTGCACACTCCATGATTGTTATGTTCATCCTTTCTAACACACCATTTTCTTGTGGTGTTCTTGGAACTGTCTTCTCTCTAAGAATTCCAAGCTCTGAAAGTACCTATCAAACTCTTTGCTGAAATATTCACCTCGGTTGTCTTCACTTCAAATTATTTCCTGTCTCAATCTCAACCAAAAATTTCCATTTCTTGAAAGTATCAAATACATCAGATTTATTCTGAATACAATAAATCCAAGTTTTTCTAGTTGCGTCATCAATAAAAGTAACATAATAATGAGAGCCACCAAGAGATGATACCTAATCAGGTCCCCATACATCTATATGCACAAGCTCTAATTTTTCACTCTTCTTTTCTTTCCCAACTCTGAGAAATCTGACTGTCTTCTGTTTTCCATAAATGCAACTCTCACAGAAATTCAAATCAACATTCTTCAAACCCGACAACAAATTTCTTGAGTGAAGAATCTTCATCCCCTTTTCACTCATGTGTCCGAGCCTATGATGCCATAATTCTGCATCTGCTCCTTTGGAAGTTAAAGCATTAACAGAGTTAGAAATACCATTGCATAAATACAATGTACCAACCTTTTCGCCTTTTGCTATTACCAGCGCTCCTTTCGTGACCTTCCAAGTTTTATTTGTAAAAGTTGTCACACAACCTTCACCAACTAACTGCCCTGTTGAAATCAGATTTTTCTTTAGATCTGGAACATGCCTTACCTCCTTCAATAGCTATTGGTATCCATTTTTCTGTTTTACAAGAACCTTACCCATTCCAACATTTTTACAGGGTTTATCATCACCCAACTGGACTTGTCCAAAATCTCCTTGAACATAGTCATGAAAATATTTCTTATCAGGCGTGCAATGGAATGAGGCCCCTGAATCTACATCCCAAGAATCAGTAACATTTTTGAAAGAAAGAATCAAAGAATCTTGTAACACATCACTTGTCACATTTTCTTCACGATTGTTTTCTTGCTGTGTGTCTCCTTCTTTTCCCTTCTGAGATCTACAATGTTTGTTTAGGTTTCCTTTCTTTCCACATTTCGAGAAAAATATCCCCGATCTAGAATTGGATCTACCTTTTCTTGATTTATTGCGATATCCCGAGCTCTTTTCTCTTTCCATTCTTCTTCCCGAGACTTTTCCCTCAAAGCATTACTCGATGTCTCACCGGAGATTTTCCATCGCATTTCCTCGCTAAGGATAGCACCGACAACATCATCAAAATTTAAAGTACTAGATCCAAAGACAGAGTTACTAATGGCCATAACTCAACCATTCCAGCTTTCTGGCAATGAGCACAAAAATAACAGAGCTCTAACTTCATCATCAAAGTTTACCCCTACAGAACTTAACTAACTGGTAACTATATTAAAATCATTTAAATGGTCTGCAACAGATCCACCTTCCGACATCTTCATATTAAATAAATGTTTCAAAAGAAATACCTTGTTTGAGGCCGAGGGTTTTTCATATAGTTTTTCCAAATCAAACCCTCTGTTGTTGTTTCCTTCGAAATATTGAAGGCTATTGATGCCGCGAGGCACAACCGTATTGTTCCGAGTGCCTTTCTATCAAGAATATCCCATTCTGCGTCTGTCATAGTCGTCAACTTCTTTGTTTTTCTGCTCAATGGTAGGTATAGATCTTTTTGATACAGATAATATTCCATCTACATCTTCCACAGCGGGAAGTTTTGGCCGTTAAATTTCTCGACCCTAAACTTACCATGTTCTGCCATTTCACCAACTCGAACCAGGAACCCTATTTCCTGTGATTTTATCAGCCAAATAGACCTTCGGCTCTGATACCAGTTGTTAGAAAATTAAATATTACAGAGCAATGCAACACATAAAATATGCGGAAAACACAAGCACACAAAACACATAAAACCAGAGAGACACAGATATACGTGGTTCACCCAGTTTGGGCTACGTCCACCCCAAACAACCAGTCCTTCCTTTCTATTATCCAGCAAAATGAAGAGACACAACCTAAAGCAAATCCACTGTAATATCCTCTGTTCTCTCTCACAGTCTCCCTATCTATTTATCACTCATAGAATACGCGTACAATTACACAGCTTCAATACAGTACCCTCATACAAACAAGGGGTTGCCTTATAAGGAAAAAAACCATAAACTAAACATAACTTCTATCGTCAGATCATCCGCCTAATGAACGGCCTAGATTGACTAGAAATTACTATACTTTTACAAGGAAATTTTACATCTGTTTTTAGCTTCAGGGACGCTTCCCCCGAAACCCCCTGCCAGGGAGGGCTCCATAAAGTCGCAGCCACCCCCCCTGGACCCCCTAGGAAGCATTTAATTACAGGTGGAATTACCGCCCCCATTAAGGTACAGGGGTCCAATGCTGTGATACAAAATAAACAAGATAATCAGGCTCCACACCCAACAATCTCCCACTTGGAGACTGATTGTAGCAACTCCACCGCTACTTCATTTGCTAGACAATGACTCCTCTTTGGACCTGGCTATTTCTCATCTTCATCTTCATCTTTGAAGACCAATTGAAAATAAACATAATCTTAGTTTCTCCCTGGTTACAACTTTTGTTAACATATCTCCAAGATTCTGGCTACTGTGTATCTTTTCCAGCTTCAACTGTCCATCTTCCAATACTAACCGTATGAAATGGTACTTGCGTTGTATGTGTTTAGTCTTGGAATGAAATGTTGAGTTCTTTGCAAGATGAACGACACTTTGGCTATCACTATATAACATGCCCATATCATGATTCTTACCAAATTCATCCATAAACCTTTGTAACCAAATCATTTCGTTACTAACCTCTGTAGCAGCAACATACTCTGCTTCTGTTGTTGAAAGTGCAACAACACTTTGGATTTTTGAAACCCAACTCACAGTTTTTCCACCTATAGTAAATACATAACTTGTAGTGCTCCTCCTGTTATCTCTATCACCTGCCATATCTACATCAACATATCCATGTAGATCAATGTTTGAACCACCAATTCATAATGCTTGATTTGTGGTACCTCTCAAATATCTAAGAATCCATTTCACTACCATCCAATGTTCTTTTCTTGAATCGTTCATGTACCTGCTTACAACTCCCACTGCATGTGCAATATCAGGCCTTGTGCAGACCATTACATACATCAAGCTTCCAACTGCTGATGCATATGGAACTTTAGACATCTAGTCCATTTCTTCTTGGGTGTTGGGGCACATTTCCTTGCTAAGTTTGAAATGGCTAGAAAAAGGTGTACTAACTGGTATTGAATTTTGCATATTAAATCTTTTCCACACCTTTTGTATGTACTCATTTTGAGACAGTGTTGATTTGCGATTTTTCTTGTCTCTAGTTATTTTCATACCAAGGATTTATTTTTCAGCTCCCAAATCCTTCATTGCAAATGAATTTGCCAATTTTCTTTTGAGCACATTTATTTCCTGCATGTTAGACCCTACAATAAGAATATCATTAACATACAAAAACAATATAATATAGCTACCATCATTTTTCCTTTTTAGATAAACACAATGATCAGAGTGACATCTAGTATAACCTTGTTCAGACATAAACTTGTCAAATTTTAGATACCACTGCCTTGGAGCCTGTTTTAAGCCATACAAGCTCTTCTTTAACCTGCACACCAATTTTTCTTTCCCTTTCACCTCATATCCTTCTGGTTGCTGCATGTATATCTCTTCCTCCAAATCTCCATGGAGAAATGTTGTCTTTACATCTAACTGTTCAAGATGTAAATCTTCTGATGCTACAAGACTTAAGATAGTTTTGATTGAAGTCATCTTAACAACAGGAGAAAATATTTCATCAAAATCAATACCTTTCTTCTGTGCAAACCCCTTCACCACAAGTCTAGCTTTGTACCTCTGTTTTCCTCCATCTTCTTCCTTCAGCCTGTAAACCCATTTATTCTGCAATGTAGTTTTACCTGCAGGCAACCTGACTAAGTCCCAAGTCTGTTTATGCATTAAGGAGTCCATCTCTTCTTCCATGGCTAGCTCCCACTTCTTCCCACTTTCAACCTGCATTGCTTCTTCATAACATTCGGGTTCACCAGAATCAGTCAACAATAAATAATATAATGAAGGAGAGTATCGTTCAGGGGGTCTACTTATCCTGGTAGATCTTCTAACACCACTTTCAGGTGTTTGAGGTGCCTGTTGTTGTTGTGGTGGTTGTTGTTGTTGTGGCTCTTGATTATTATTATTTTCAGGCACCTTTACCTTTTCTGTGATCTCATCAAGAACTGTGTATTCTTTGTTTTCTTTTTCCTGTTTCTTTTCCTACAACTGATTCTTATACAAGACCTTTTCATTGAATATTACATCTCTACTCCTAATGATTTTTTGATTTTCATAATGATATAAGCGATAACCAAAATCATTAACACCATATCCAATAAAGGTACATTTCTTTGATTTTGCCTCAAGCTTTGTTCTATTTTCTTTATTAATATGGACAAAGGCCTCACAGCCAAAAGGCTTTAAAAAAGAGTAGTTTACCTTTTTACCTGTTCATGCTTCCTCTGGAATAACACCATCCAAGGAACTTGAAGGCCCTTTGTTTATTAGATAAAGAGTAGTATCTACAGCATCTACCCAAAATTGTAAAGGCAATCCTGCATGTAATCTCATGCACCTTGCACGCTCCATGATTGTTCTGTTCATCCTTTCTGACACACCATTTTCTTGTGGTGTTCTTGGAGCTATCTTCTCTCTGTGAATTACATGCTCTGAATAGTACCTATCAAACTCTTTTCTACAATATTCACCTCCATTGTCTTATCTGAGACACTTCAACTTATTTCCTGTCTCAATCTCAACCAAAGCTTTCCATTTCTTGAAAGTATCAAATACATCAGATTTATTATGAATAGAATAAATCCAAGTTTTTCTAATTGCATCATCGATAAAAGTAACATAATAACGAGAGCCACCAAGAGATGATACCTGAGAAGGTCCCCATACATTTGTATGCACAAGCTCTAATTTTTCACTCTTCTTTTCTTTCCCAACTTTGAGAAATCTGACTCTCTTCTGTTTTCCATAAATGCAATTCTCACAGAAATCCAAATCAACATGCTTCAAACCCGACAACAAATTTCTTGAGTGAAGAATCTTCATCCCCTTCTCACTCATGTGTTTGAGCCTATGATGCCATAATTTTGCATCTTCTCCTTTGGAAGTTAAAGCATTAACAGAGTTATAAATACCATTGCATAAATACAATGTACCAACCTTTTCACCTTTTGCTATTATCAGCGCTCCTTTGGTGACTTTCCAAGTTTTATCTGTGAAAATTGTCACACAAGCTTCACTGCCTAACTGCCCTGTTGAAATCAGATTTTTCTTTAGATCTGGAACATGCATTACCTCCTTTAATAGCCATTGGTTTCCATTCTGTTGTTTTACAAGAACCTTACCCATTCCAACAATTTTACAGGGTTTATCATCACCCAAACGGACTTGTCCAAAATCTCCTTGAACATATTCATGAAAATATTTATTTCTTATCAGGTGTGCAATGGAATGAGGCCCCTGAATCTACAACCCAAGAATCAGTAACATTTTTGAAAGAAATAATCGGAGCATCTTGTAACACATCACCTGTCACATTTGCTTCATGATTGTTTTCTTGCTGTGTGTCTCCTCCTTTTCCCTTCCAAGATCTACAGTCTTTCTTTAGGTGTCCTTTCTTTCTACATTTCCAGCACACTATCCCCAATCTAGACTTGGATCTACCTTTCCTTGATTTACTATGATATCCTGAGCTCTTTCCTCTTTCCATTATTCTTCCCCTAGACTCTGCACTCAAAGCATTACCCGATGTCTCACCGGAGATTTTCCGTCGCATTTCCTCGCTAAGGATAGCATCGACAACATCATCAAACTTTAAAGTACTAGATCCAGAGACAGAGTTACTAATGGCCATAACTAAACCATTCCAGCTTTCTGGCAATGAGCACAAAAATAATAGAGCTCTAACTTCATCATCAAAGTTTACCCCTATAGAACTTAACTCACTGCTAACTGTATTAAAATCAATTAAATGGTCTGCAACAGATCCACCTTCCGACATCTTCATATTAAATAAACGTTTCATAAGAAATACCTTGTTTGAGGCCAAGGGTTTTTCATATATTTTTTCCAACGCCTTAATCAAACCCTCTATTGTTGTTTCCTTCGAAATATTAAAGTCTACCGACGGCGCGAGGCACAACCGTATTGTTTCGAGTGCCTCTCTATCAAGAATATCTCATTCTGCGTCTGTCACAGTCGTCGGCTTCTTTGTTTTTCCACTCAGTGGTAGGTTCAGATCTTTCTGATACAAATAATCTTCCATCTGCATCTTCCACAGTGGGAAGTTTTGGCCGTTAAATTTCTCAACCCTAAACTTACCATCTTCCAACATTTCTCCCACTCAAACCAGGAACCATCTTTCTTGTGATTTTATCAGCCAGTTATACCTTCGGCTCTGATACCAGTTGTTAGAAAATTAAATATTACAGAGAAATGAAACACATAAAATATGCAGAAAACACAAGCACACAAAACCAGAGAGACACAGATATACGTGGTTCACTCAGTTTGGGCTACATCCACCCCGAATAGCTAGTCCTTCCTTTCTATTATCTAGCAAAATGAAGAGACACAACCTACATCAGATCTGCTGTAATATCCTCTGTTATCTCTCACAGTCTCCCTATTTATTTCTCACTCCAAGAATACAAGTACAATTACACAGCCGCAATAAAATACCCTCATACAAACAAGGTGTTTCCTTCTAGGGAAAAAAAAACATAAACTTAACATAACTTCTACCATCAGATCATCCGTCTAATGAACGACCCAGATTGACTAGAAATTACTATACTTTTACAAGGAAATTTTACTTATTTTTAGCTTTAGGGGTGCTGCCCTCGAAACCCCCCGCCAAGGGGGGGCTCCATAAAGTCGCAGCCACCCCCCATGGACTCCCTAGGCAGCGTTTAATTACGGGCAGCGTTGCTACCCCCATTAAGGTATAGGAGTCCAACACTGTGATACAAAATAAACAACATAATCAGGCTCCACACCCAACAATCTCCCACCTGGAGACTGATTGTAGCACCTCCACCGCTGCTTTATTTGCTGGAAAATGACTCCTCTTTCGATCTGGCTGTTTCTCATCTTCATCGTCATCCTTGAAGACCAATTAAAACTAAGCATAATCTCAATTTCTCCCTGGTTACAACTTTCGTTAACATATTTGCAGGATTCTGGCTACTGTGTATCTTTTCCAGCTTCAATTGTCCATCCTCCAATACTAACAGTATGAAATGGTACTTGAGCTGTATGTGTTTAGTCATGGAATGAAATGTTGAGTTCTTTGCAAGATGAATGGCACTTTGGCTATCACTGTATAATGTGCCCATATCATGCTTCTTACCCAATTCATCCATAAACCTTTGTAACCAAATCATTTCTTTACTAGCCTCTGTAGTAGCAACATACTCTGCTTCTATTGTTGAAAGTGCAACAACACTTTAGATTTTTGAAACCCAACTCACAGCTGTTCCACCTACAGTAAATACATATCTTTTATTGCTCCTCCTCCTATCTCTGTCACCTGCCATAGCTGCATCAACACATCCCTATAGATCAATCTTTGAACCACCAAAGCATAATGCTTGATTTGTGGTACCTCTCAAATATCTGAGAATCCATTTCACTACCATCCAATGTTCTTTTCCTGAATTGTTCATGTACCTGCTTACAACTGCCACAACATGTGCAATATCAAGCCTTGTGCAGACCATTGCATACATTAAGCTTCCAACTGCTGATGCATATGGAACTTTAGACATGTAGTCCATTTCTTCTTGGGTCTTGGGGCACATCTCCTTACTAAGTTTGAAATGGCTAACAAAAGGTGTACTAACTGGTTTTTCATTCTGAATATTAAATATTTTCAACACATTTTGTATGTACTCATTTTGAGACAGTGTTAATCTGCGATTTTTCCTGTCTCTAGTTATTCTTATACCAAGGATTTGTTTTGCAGCTCCCAAATCCATCATTGCAAATGAATTTGCCAATTTTCTTTTGAGCACATTTATTTCCTGCATGTTAGACCCTGCAACAAGCATGCCATCTATGTACAATAACAATATAATATAGATGCCATCTTTTTTCCTTTTCAGATAAACATAATGATCAAAGTGACATCTAGTATAATCTTGTTCAGATATAAACTTGTCAAATTTTAGATACCACTACCTTGGAGCCTATTTTAAGCCATAAAAGCACTTCTTTAACATGCACACTAATTTTTCTTTCCCTTTGACCTCATATCCTTCTGGTTGCTGCATATAGATCTCTTCCTATAAATCTCCATGGAGAAATGATGTCTTTACATCTAACTTTTCAAGATGTAAATCTTCCGCTGCAACAAGACTTAAAATAGTTCTGATTAAAGTCATCTTAACAACAGGAGAAAATATTTCATCAAAATCAATACCTTTTTTCTGTGCAAACCGCTTCACCACAAGTCTAGCTTTGTACCTCTATTTTCCTCCATCTTCTTCCTTCAGCTTGTAAACCCATTTATTCTGTAGTGTAGTTTTACCTGCAGGCAACCTGACTAAGTCCCAAGTCTGGTTATGCATTAAGGAGTCCATCCCTTCTTCCATGGCTAGCTCCCACTTCTTCCTTCTTTCAACCTGCATTTCTTTTTCAAACATTCAGGTTCACCAGAATCAATCAACAATAAATAATATAATGAAGGAGAGTATCATTCAGGGGGTCTACTTATCCTGATAGATCTTCTGACATCGCTTTCAGGTGTTTGAGGTGCCTGTTGTTGTTGTGGCTCTTGATTATTATTATTTTCAAGCACCTTTACCTTTTCTGTGATCTCATCAAGAACTTATATTATTTGTTTTCTTTTTATTGTTTCTTTTCCTGCAACTCATTCTTATATAATACCTTTTCATTGAATATTACATCTCTGCTCCTAATGATTTTGTGATTTTCATAATCATATAAACAATAACCAAAATCATTAACACCATGTAACATTCAAGTTAAGAAAATTACCCAAACTTACCATATATAAAAAAAAATTAAATTTCAATGGTAATAATTCATTAATCCAACCCTAAGTTTTGCTGCATTCATATCAATTTAATTCATCCGTAAATAATTACAACTTGTCACATAAACTTATGACCTGTGCATTGTTCGGATTTCTGTGTTTAATTACAACACTGTACTATTTTTTATGATTTGGATAATGTTTTTGATGCAAAGGTCTTACTCCGCACCATAGCTTTGGTTAAGTCATTGATTCCGATTTTATTATGTGTACCCAGTCTTTGAGTCCTCGGCTGCCACGTCCATACTTATTAAATGAGGTTATGGGTTTCAGCTCCTTGGAATGTGGTTTTCTGTGTAATGGTTAATATGCTGACAGTAAATTCCGACGAGCGTTATGGCTGGAAGCTCTTGATCTGTGCATCCTCTAGCTGGCAATCTCCTCGCCCTCGATCTGCCCGTGATCCGACGGTGCGCAGAATTCGGGGTTGGGGTAATGACTTTCATTCCCTTCTGTCCTTTCCAGTTCATTTTCCATAGCTTTCCTCCTTCGACGGGGTTCTGGAGCTCTCGGCCAAGCTGAGTCTTGGCCGAGCATGTCGGTTAGCTCGTTCAGCAATAGACAGGGTTCAATTCTGCTAATGTACTGGGTTGCTCCTACTGTGGATAGGGTTTACTTCTTCGCCACACTTCTGGTAATCAAACTGCGGTTCCTCCTTTTTAATTTGTGTTTTTCAATCAGCTTGCAAGTTATTGATGCTTAAGTTTCACAGAGTTGGGGTTTAACAGTTTTCGTTTCCAGGAGTTACACTGCATACTCAAGGCGCTCCTCGAGAGGGTTGATACTGTTAGGAATTCATCCTCGCGTGGGTACCCTCATCATTCTCACCAGGTAATGTATAGTGTTGACAGTAACGCAGTGTTTCCTTTAGTATATTTTGCCTTTCCATGGATTAAGTTTACTCTTCCTTTACTAAAAATACGTCTTCACTGTGCTAATGCAGGTATACTGCCCTTGCTCCATACTTAATGCTTGAACCCCATCTTTTTGTTTCCTTTTGGGCATGCGAGAAGGATTTACTTCGGCTCCTATTCTCAGGTACCCTCCGAGACGACAGAACAAATTCTCCGGAAAGAAAAAAATGGGGCTTTATCCTTACCCATTCCGGGAGGGTTTCTATCCTAAAGTCTGTAGTCGCAGAGTTTCAAGTTGCTAGTTAAGGAAGTCTCTAGGGTTTATTGTTAGAATTCTTCCATTCGAATACAACCCGAGTTCCAGGGTTTTGAGTCTGCTTGTTTTTTTTATCTTTCTTTTTAAAACTATGGATAATGCCTTCGAAAGGCTAAGGATTCCGCGCTCCTGAGTTTGATTCTCTGTTTTGATACTATTAACCCTTGGCGGCGGTAATGCCTGCTCTGTATGTAAACATTTGATTCAAATTCTCATATCGTTTTTCTAGTACCGCGACAGTTGGAGGTGTAGAATATAAATGCACTATGTGAATGGACAATTTAATGCAATTTCTTTCCTTCTCAATTCTGTCAAAAGGAATATGGATGGACTTAACTTATTCCCTCTGTCACGACTTAAATGCTCATGTGAATTTCTGTCAAAGTTCTCTGTTTATATATCTCTATGCATTGATGTTGCTTCGTTGCATGTATACTATTTGATTGAACTTGTTGTTTCGCTATGAGTTTTCTGGATTACTGTGCTTATTATCCGACATTGTTTCACATTACATTTTCGGTTGCTACCATATATTTCTCGTATAGTTTTCGCTCCCGAGTCTTCCTCAGCACCGGGTAGCGGGGTGACCGGACCACCTCCCCTGTCCGAGCGATTCCATTAACAATGGCGACATGTCCAGGGGCGGAAGGTCGAACCCTCCTGCCCTATGGGTTAACGCCAGAACAAGTTTCGTATTTGCATACTCTTCTTGTTCGTCGGGAATTAACAATATGGTGTACTAAGACTACATTCTTGTTTACTGTGCATAATATGTAAATCTAGGACTACATTTTTCTGTTTACTGTGCATATTATGATAATCTATATTTCCTCTGCTATATCAATTATTCGCAGTAATCCTAGGCTCTGTTTTCTTTTATTCATTTGCGAAATTATACTACTCATCTCGCAACAGTACTGCACAGAAAGAAATACATTGTCTGTCATTTAGCCCTATTTCTATTTCTCTTCACATTGAAACTATTCTATTTACAGTAATTGATAATTCACTTAGTAATAAAATGCAGAATTAATAATTGCAGTCAACAACTTCTGTATTGGTAAACTCATCTGTTTTCAAGATAACTGTAGATGCCCGTTTCCTCCCAACCATGAACTGGCAATTACATGCCCAGTTTCCCCCCGAGCTTCATGCCTGTAATTATTATCACTGAGATAATTCTGGAGGAGGTGTTTGGACAATCCGGTCCAGCCCTCCAACTCCAGTGGAACAGAACTCTGGGGAGACTCGGGACAGTCCGGTCCAGTCTCCAACCCAGCTGACACTCTGATCTGGCAATCGTTCCCCAGAAACACAGAGTTTTTCCTCCTCCTGCAGAACCCCAAAACTCTCTTGGAATGTTCTACTTATTCCAGAGTTTCTGTGGAGAAACTATGTAACTGTTTCTTTTCTGTTCCAACTAACTACAGGTCCTGTTTTTACTTTACCATAAATTTTTACTCAAGAAAACTAATTTCTCAGTAACTTTTATTTCTCATCAAAATTAACTTTGTTCAGAATTTCCAAATAACAGTAGTCACGATTAACTCATAATTAGTTAACAAAATTTAATCATTGTTAATGGCTAAGAGGGTGGTTACACACCATATCCAATAAAGGTATTTTGATTTTATCCCCAGCTTTTTCATTATTCTGGACCAAGGCCTCACAATGGCATACAAAAAAAGAGTAGTTTACCTTTTTACCTATCCATGCTTCCTCTGGAATAACACCATCCAAGGAACTTGAAGGCCCTCTGTTTATTAGATAAACAACAGTATCTATAACATCTGTCCAAAATTGTAAAGGCAATTCTGCATATAATCTCATGCACCTTGCACGCTCCATGATTGTTCTGTTCATCCTTCCTGACACACCATTTTCTTATGGTGTTCTTGGAACTGTATTCTCTCTGCGAATTCCATGCTCTGAACAGTACCTATCAAACTCTTTGTTGCAATATTCACCTCCATTTTATTATCTGAGACAATTCAACTTCTTTCCTGTATCAATCTCAACCAAAGCTTTCCATTTCTTGAAAGTATCAAATACATCAGATTTATTCTGAATACAATAAATCCAAGTTTTTCTAATTGCATCATCAATAAAAGTAACATAATAATGAGAGCCACCAAGAGATGATACCTGAGCAGGTCCCCATACATCTATATGCACAAGCTCTAATTTTTCACTCTTCTTTTCTTTGCCAACTCTGAGAAATCTGACTGTCTTCTATTTTCCATAAATGCAATTCTCACAGAAATCCAAATCAACATTCTTCAAACCCGACAACAAATTTCTTGAGTGAAGAATCTTCATCCCCTTCTCACTCATGTGTTTGAGCCTGTGATGCCATAATTCTGCATCTGCTCCTTTGGAAGTTAAAGCATTAACAGAGTTAGAAATACCATTGCATAAATACAATGTACCAACCTTTTTGCCTTTTTCTATTACCAGCACTCCTTTCGTGACCTTCGAAGTTTTATCTGTGAAATTTGTCACACAACCTTCACTGCCTAACTACCCTGTTGAAATTAGATTTTTTTCAGATCTGGAACATGCCTTACCTCCTTTAATAGTGATTGGTTTCCATTCTATTTTTTTATAAGAAACTTACCCATTCCAACAATTTTACAGGGTTTATCATCGCCCAAACGGACTTGTCCAAAATCTCCTTGAACATATTCATGAAAATATTTCTTATCAGGTGTGCAATAGAATGAGGCCCCTGAATCTACAACCAAAGAATTAGTAACATTTTTGAAAGAAAGAATCAAAGAATCTTGTAACACATCACCTGTCACATTTGCTTCATGATTGTTTTCTTGTTGTGTGTCTCATCCTTTTCCCTTCCGAGATCTACAGTCTCTCTTTAGGTGTCCTTTCTTTCAGCATTTCCAGCACACTATCCCCGATCTAGACTTGGATCTTCCTTTCCTTGATTTATTGTGATATCCCAAGCTCTTTCCTCTTTCCATTCTTCTTTCCCTAGACTCTGCGCTCAAAGCATTACTCGATGTCGCACCGGAGATTTTTCGTCGCATTTCCTCGCTAAGGATAGCACCGACAACATCATCAAACTTTAAAGTACTAGATCCAGAGACAGAGTTACTAATGGCCATAACTAAACCATTCTAGCTTTCTGGAAATGAGCACAAAAATAATAGAGCTCTAACTTCATCATAAAAGTTTACCCGTATTGAAATTAACTAACTTCTAACTGTATTAAAATCATTTAAATGGTCTGCAACAGATCCACCTTCTGACTTCTTCATATTAAATAAACGTTTCATAAGAAATACCTTGTTTGAGGACGAGGGTTTTCATATAGTTTCGCCAACACCTTAATCAAACCCTCTATTGTTGTTTCCTTCGAAATATTGAAGGCTACTGACACCGCGAGGCACAACCGTATTGTTCCGAGTGCCTTTCTATCAAGAATATCCCATTCTACGTCTGTCATAGTCGTCGGCTTCTTTGTTTTTCCGCTAAATGGTAGGTACAGATCTTTATGATACAAATAATCTTCCATATGCATCTTCCACAGTGGGAAGTTTGGGCCATTAAATTTCTCGACCCTAAACTTACCATCTTCTGAAATTTCTCCCACTCGAACCAGGAACCCTCTTTCCTACGAGTTTATCAGCCAAATATACCTTCGGGTCTGATACTAGTTGTTAGAAATTAAATATTACAGAGAAATTCAACACATAAAATATGCAGAAAACACAAGCACACAAAACAGATAAAACCAGAGAGACACAGATATACGTGGTTCACCCAGTTTGGGCTACGTCCACCAGGAACAACCTTTCCTTCATTTCTATTATCCAGCAAAATGAAAAGACAAAACCTATAGCAGATCCATTGTAATATCCTTTGTTCTCTCTCATAGTCCCCCTATCTATTTCTCACTCTGAGAATACACGTACAATTACACAGCCACAATACAATACCCTCATACAAACAAGGGGTTTCCTTCTAGGGAAAAAAAACATAAACTTAACATAACTTCTACCATCAGATCATCCGCCTAATGAACGGCCCAAATTGACTAGAAATTACTATACTTTTACAAGGCAATTTTACATCTATTTTTAGCTTTGCGGCCACTGCCCCCGAAACCCCCTGGCAGGGGGGGCTCCATAAAGTTGCAGCCGCCCCCCCTGGACCCCCTAGGCAGCATTTAATTACGGGTGGCGTTGCTGCCCCCATTAAGGTACAGGGGTCCAACACTGTGCATTAGGGGAATTTTGAGGTCTAAAATGGGCCTCCTAAGAAAAATGTACAACAAAAATAAACTTTATAACAAACAATAGGATTCAAGATGATGATGCCAACCATGGGGGATGATTTACTATTTTTTAAATAAAAGGGTAAAAATATTAAAAAATAATAAAACAATAAAACTACTTTTTCAACTCGTATTTTCAACTTATCTCCCACAATTTTTACTCAAATTTCGAGTGGGAGTACTCATTGGATGAAAAATTTAATTCCTCATCCAAGGAGTACCCATGTTGCATACTTTCAATGAACCCTGCTACATGAAAAATGGGAAATACATAAAAAAACGTGATTACAATCACGTTTTTTATGTATTTCTCATTTTTCGTGTAGTAGGACCCATTGAAAGTATGCAAAATGGGTAATCCTTGGATGAGGAATTAAATTTCGCATCTAACGAGTACTCCCGCTCGAAATTTGAGTAAAAAATTTGGGAGACAAGTTGAAAATATGAGTTGAAAAAGTAGTTTTTTCAATTTTCCCTCTAAAATTTGATGACGTCATCAAATCTTATTTGACTTTTTCCACTATTATTTTATAATTTCCTTAGGAGGCCCATTTTAGACCTCAAAATTCCCCTAATGGATACAAAATAAACAAGATAATCAGGCTCCACACCTAACAATCTCCCACTTGGAGACTGATTGTAGAACCTCCACCACTGCTTTATTTGCTGGACAATGACTCCTCTTTCGACCTGGATATTTCTCATCTTCATCGTCATCCTTGAATACCAATTGAAACTGAGCATAATCTCAGTTTCTCCCTGATTACAACTTTTGTTGACATATCTGCAGGATTCTGGCTACTGTGTATCTTTTCCAGCTTCAACTGTCCATCTTCCAATACTAACAGTATGAAATGGTACTTGAGCTGTATGTGTTTAGTCCTGGAATGAAATGTTGAGTTCTTTGTAAGATGAATGGCACTTTGGTTATCACTGTATAACGTGCCCATATCATGCTTCTTACCCAATTCATCCATAAACCTTTGTAACCAAATCATTTCTTTACTAGCATCTGTAGCAGCAACATACTATGCTTCTATTGTTGAAAGTGCAACAACACTTTGGATTTTTGAAACTCAACTAAAATATGTTCCACCTACAGTAAATACATATCCTGTAGTGCTCCTCCTGTTATCTGTGTCACCTGCCATATCTGCATCAACATATCCATTTAGATCAATGTTTGAACCACCAAAGCATAATGCTTTATTTGTGGTACCTATCAAATATCTGAGAATCCATTTCACTACCATCCAATGTTCTTTTCCTAAATTTTTCATGTACCTGCTTACAACTCCCACAACATGTGCAATATCAGGCCTCGTGCAGACCATTGCATACATTAAGCTTCCAATTGCTGATGCATATGGAACTTTAGACATGTAGTCCATTTCTTCTTGTGTCTTGGGGCACATATCCTTACTAAGTTTGAAATGGCTAACAAAAGCTGTACTAACTGGTTTTGCATTCTACATATTAAATCTTTTCAACACCTTTTGTATGTACTCATTTTGAGACAGTGTTAATTTGCGATTTTTCCTGTCTCTAGTTATTCTTATACCAAAGATTTGTTTTGCAGCTCCCAAATCCTTCATTGCAAATGAATTTGCCAATTTTATTTTGAGCACATTTATTTCCTGAATGTTAGACCCTGCAACAAGCATGTCATCTACATACAATAACAATATAATATAGCTGCCATCATTTTTCATTTTCAGATAAACATAATGATCAGAGTGACATCTAGTATAACATTTTTCACTCATAAACTTTTCAAATTTTAGATACCACTGCCTTGGAGCCTGTTTTAAGCCATAAAAGTTCTTTTTTAACACGCACACTAATTTTTCTTTCCCTTTTGCCTCATATCCTTCTGGTTGCTGCATATAGATCTCTTCCTCCAAATCTCCATGGAGAAATGTTGTCTTTACATCTAACTGTTCAAGATGTAAATCTTCCGCTTCTACAAGACTTAAAATAGTTCTGATTAAAGTCATCTTAATAATAGGAGAAAATATTTCATCAAAATCAATACCTTTTTTCTGTGCAAACCCCTTCACCACAAGTCTAGCTTTGTACCTCTGTTTTCCTCCATCTTCTTCCTTCAGCCTGTAAACCCATTTATTCTGTAGTGTAGTTTTACCTGCAGTCAACCTGACTAAGTTCCAAGTCTGGTTATGCATTAAGGAGTCCATCTCTTCTTCCATGGCTAGCTCCCACTTCTTCCTACTTTCAACCTGCATTGCTTCTTCAAAACATTTAGGTTCACCAAAATCAATCAACAATAAATAATATAATGAAGGAGAGTATCGTTCAAGGGGTCTACTTATCTTGGTAGATCTTCTGACACCACTTTCAGGTGTTGGAGGTGCCTGTTGTTGTTGTGATGGTTGCTGTTGTTGCGACTCTCTATTATTATTATTATTTTCAGACACCTTTACCTTTTCTGTGATCTCATCAAGAACTGTGTATTCTTTGTTTTCTGTTTCTTGTTTCTTTTCCTGAAACTCATTCTTATATAATACCTTTTCATTGAATATTACATCTCTGCTCCTAATGATTTTGTGATTTTCATAATCATATAAGAGATAACCAAAATCATTAACATCATATCCAATAAAGGTACATTTCTTTGATTTTGCCTCAAGCTTTGTTCTATTTTCTTTATTAATATGGACAAAGGCCTCACAGCTAAAGGCTTGAAAAAGAGTAGTTTACCTTTTTACCTATCCATGATTCCTATGGAATACCACCATCCAAGGAACTTGAAGGTCCTCTGTTTATTAGATAAACATCAGTATCTACAGCATCCACCCAAAATTGTAAAGGCAATCCTGCATGCAATCTCATGCACCTTTCACGCTCCATGATTGTTTTGTTCATCCTTTCTGACACACCATTTTCTTGTGGTGTTTTTGGAACTTTATTCTCTCTGTGAATTCCATGTGCTAAACAGTACCTATCAAACTATTTGCTGCAATATTCACCTCCATTGTCTTATTTGAGACACTTCAACTTCTTTCCTGTCTCAATCTCAACCAAAGCTTTCCATTTCTTGAAAGTATCAAATACATCAGATTTATTCTGAATAGAATAAATCCAAGTTTTTCTAGTTGCATCATCAATAAAAGTAACATAATAACGAGAGCCACCAAGAGATGATACCTGATAAGGTCCCCATACATCTGTATGCACAAGCTCTAATTTTTCACTCTTCTTTTCTTTCCCAACTCTGAGAAATATGACTCTCTTTTTTTTTCCATAAATGCAATTCTCACAAAAATCCAAATCAACATTCTTCAAACTCGACAACAAATTTCTTGAGTGAAGAATCTTCATCCCCTTCTCACTCATGTGTCCGAGCCTATGATGCCATAATTCTGCATCTACTCCTTTGGAATTTAAAGCATTAACAGAGTTAGAAATACCATTGCATAAATACAATGTACCAACCTTTTTGCCTTTTTCTATTACCAGTGCTCCTTTGGTGACCTTCCAAGTTTTATCTGTGAAAGTTGTCACACAACCTTCACTACCTAACTGCCCCGTTGAAATCATATTTTTCTTCAGATCTGGAACATGCCTTACCTCCTTTAATATCCATTAGCTTCCATTCTGCTGTTTTACAAGAACCTTACCCATTTCAACAATTTTATAAGGTTTATCATCACCCAAATGGACTTGTCCAAAATCTCCTTGAACATAGTCATGAAAATATTTCTTATCAGGTGTGCAATGGAATGAGGCCCCTGAATCTACAACCCAAGAATCAGTAACATTTTCGAAAGAAAGAATCAAAGCATCTTGTAACACATCACCTGTCACATTTATTTCATGCTTGTTTTCTTGTTGTGTGTCTCCTTCTTTTCCCTTCCAAGATCTACAATATTTCTTTAGTTGTCATTTATTTCTACATTTCCAGCACACTATCCCCGATCTAGACTTGGATGTACCTTTCCTTGATTTACTGCAATATCTCGAGCTCTTTCCTCTTTCCATTCTTCTTCCCCTAGACTCTGCGCTCAAAGCATTACCCGATGTCTCTCTAGATATTTTTTGTCTCATTTCCTCACTAAGGATAGCACCGACAACATCATCAAACTTTAAAGTACTAGATCCAAAGATAGAGTTACTAATGGTCATAACTAAACCATTCCAACTTTCTAGCAATGAGCACAAAAATAACAGAGCTCTAACTTCATCATCAAAGTTTACCCCTACAGAACTTAACTGACTGGTAACTGTATTAAAATCATTTAAATGGTCTGCAACAGATCCACCTTCCGATATCTTCATATTAAATAAACTTTTCATAAGAAATACCTTGTTTGAGGCCGAGGGTTTCGCATATAGTTTCGCCAACGCCTTAATCAAACCCTCTTTTGTTGTTTCGTTCGAAATATTGAAGGCTACCAATGCCGTGAGGCACATCGTATTGTTCCAAGTGCCTTTCTATCAAGAATATCCCATTCTGCATCTATCATAGTCGTCGACTTCTTTGTTTTTCTGCTCAATGGTAGGTACAGATCTTTCTGATACAGATAATCTTCCATCTGCATCTTCCACAACGTGAAGTTTTGGCCGTTAAATTTCTCGACCCTAAACTTACCATCTTCCGCCATTTCTCCCACTCGAACCAGTAAACCTCTTTCCTGCGAGTTTATCAACCAAATAGACCTTCGGCTCTGATACCAGTTTTTAGAAAATTAAATATTACAGAGCAATGCAACACATAAAATATGCGGAAAACACAAGCACACAAAACACATAAAACCAAAGAGACACAGATATATGTGGTTCACCCAATTTGGGCTACATCCACCCTGAACAGCCAGTCCTTCCTTTCTATTATCCAGCAAAATGAAGAGACACAATCTACAAAAGATCCATTATAATATCCTCTGTTCTCTCTCACAGTCTCCCTATCTATTTCTCACTCCGAGAATACACGTACAATTACACAGTCACAATACAATACCCTCATAAAAACGAGGGGTTGCCTTCTAGGGCAAAAAACTCTAAACTAAACATAACTTCTACCATTATATCATCCGCCTAATGAACGACCCAAATTGACTAGAAATTAATATACTTTTACAAGGCAATTTTACATTTGTTTTTAGCTTCGGGGGCGCTGCCCCGAAACCCCCCGCGAGGGGTGGCTCCATAAAGTCGCAGTCGCCCCCCGGACCCCCCAGGCAGTGTTTAATTACGGGTGACGTTGCTGCCCCCATTAAGGTACGGGTGTCCAACGCTGTGATACAAAATAAACAAGATAATCAGGCTCCACACCCAACATTTTGAGCCTTTACCACTAAAATACTAACATTTAAAGATGAAAACTTTATTGATAAGTGGTGTATTATTATTTAAGTTTTGTTTTTTTATTTTGGTTTTATATATTTTTTAACAATTCCTTTATTTATCTTTAAATAGAGCACAAAACATATTTATGGTAAAAATACAAAGAAGTGTGTAAGATTTTTTTGAGATGTGGGTTCACCTTAGTGTGGATGGCCTTTTTCCCACATAGTTTCGAACATGTGACTTTTACACCATGAAGTGCCTTAACATGCGACTTATAAGGTGAAGAGGGAGTTCTAGTTTCATTAAGTTTCAAATTCAAACCATAGGAAAAGAGCAAGAAAATCAAATTATTATTTTTATTTAAATAAAAAATAAAATAAACATAAATTTCTCTTTGCCTGATTTTGAATGCAAAGTGACAATGTAACAATGTTGAATGATAGAAAATGTAAATAATAAGAATGTAGTTATTTACAAACAATCTTCATTGTGATAAATATCAAACTATTTTCTTCTACTGTTCTTATCGTCACACCTATTGATTTGCCACCTTTTCTTATCAATCATATGAAAAGGGCAGTTGAAATCATAGACCATTCAAATATTTAACTAAAGCTACTGTAGTAAACATCAGACCTTGTCTCTGTTTCTCTCCAATATTAATAATAGCTTTCTCCAAAGTCAATCATTATGACTTATGGAGTGTTAAACCCCAAATAATTTTCAATGGTAGTTTTTTTCTATTACCTCATTTGAGTGCAAAGTGATTAACAATTTTGAATGATGGAAAATGGGAATAATAAGAAAGAAGTAGTTTACAGTTTTAGGAAGCAAGCATTTCATGTAAGTGAACATTTTATTTAGGATGAAAATTCAAGTATTGTATTTATGGTTGAATTACTTTAACATAGGAGTCAATGCACGTCATCAAACATTTTTATGTCCTTAAACTGAAATCAATGCACATTATTAATCTAATTACTTTGAAATTAATGTATATCATACATCTAGTTGCATCAAATTAGAAATCAACAACTACACTAAAATAAATGCATCTAGTGCAAACAATCAAATAAGATTAGAAATAAACATCTATACTGAAATCAATGCATTGTGCAAGCAATAAAATAGGATTAGAAATCAATATCTACACTAAAACCAATGCATCCGGTGCAAGCGATCAAATAGGAGTATAAATCAACATCTACAATGAAATCAATCCATTTAGTGAAAGCTATCAAATAGGATTATAAATCGACATCTACACTGAAATCAATGAACTTCGTGCAAGCAATCAAATAAAATTAGAACTACACTAATCAATGCATCTATTTTAGTGAAAAAACAAAATATTCATGAATTTCTAGATCTAAATTCTATGTCTCTATTTGTTTCTTTCTATATCTTTCTTCTTCCCTCTCTCTCCACCTTCCATCTCTGTGTTTATCTCCCTCCCTCTCTCCTTATCTCTCTCCCCCATATCTCTCTCCACCTCTCCCTCCCTCTCTCTATCTCTTTATTCTCCCCTCTCCCCCCTTCCATCTCTATCTATACCTACCTCCATCTTTCCTTATTTGTCTCTCTATCTCACCCCCTAAACACATGTCAATACACACACTCTCTCCATACATATATCTCTTCCTCCCTCCCTCCCTCTCTCTGTATCTCTCTTCTTCCCTCTTACCACCACCATCTCTATCTTTATCTCCTTTTATCTCTCTATATCAGCTCATAAACATACACACTCTCTCTCCATATCTATCTATCAATCTATTTATTTGTCAGTATCTTCCTCTCTCTCTCTATCTTCCACTTCTCTCTCCATATCTATCTCTCTACCTCCCTCCTTCATTTTTTAAGCTCTCTTCTTCCCTCTCACCCCCCTCCATCTATATCTCTATATTCCATTGACTCTCCTTCTTTGTCTCTCTTTCTCACCCCCCTAACATATTCTCTCTCTCTTCTTCCGTATCTCCCCCCTCTATATATATCTATATCTCTCATTGTCTCTCCTCCTTTCTCTCTCCTTCTCACCCCCAAAACACACACATACTCTCTCCATATCTATTTATTTATCTCTCCCTCTCTCTCTCTTCCCATTCTCTCTCTCTCTCTCTTCCCTCCCACTCTCCTCTATCCCTTACTATCACTCCATCTCTCCCTTGTCACTCCCTCTCCCTCTCCACATTTCTCTCTCTATGTATTTTTTCGTCCCTCCCTCTCTCACCCCCTATAACTCCATCTCTCTCATCTCTCTCCCTTTCCCACCCACCTCCCTCTCTCTTTTCCCCCATCACATGCTCTCTCTACACCCTCCCACTTTTCCACTATCTCTATCCCTTTTTTCCTCTCTCTCCCCCCTCCATACCTATGTCTCCCTCTCTCTCCCCCTTCCATACCTATGTCTCCCTTTCTCTCTCTTCCCCTTCTTTATTTATCTCTATCCTCTCATTTTCTTTCTCTTCCCTCATCCCCTCTCTCCCTCCCCCCCCCTTCCACTCTCCCTTTCTCCGTCTTTTTCCCTCTCTTACAAATCTAATCCCATTGTATTGTATTTAAGAAAAAATCTAAATTAAAAAAACATAATTGGTTGTAAAATATTAAACCTATATTTTGGAAAAATCATGTCAAATAAAATACAATAATCGAAAACTTAAAAGAACCATGCACCTACTTTCCTATATCATTATTCGTCACTTTGCTTTCTCCCTTGGCTTGGATCCTTGGTTAAGATGCATCTATATAGGTTCTTTATAATATTATTTATATTATATAAATTTCACATATTTATATATATTCTAATTTTTAATTTTATTAAAACATCCATTTAGTCTCTATGAGAATATTTTTAGTAGTTGGATGGAGGTTTAGATATATCTCAAAAGTAATTATAACCTTTTCTTTTAGATTTTATTAAAAAATGTCATAAAATTAAATTAAAATTAAATACTTATAAAATAATTTAATTGTGAAATTAATTATGGTTTTTAGGTTGTACAGGACCTCTCGGCCCAACACACACACACACACACACATATATAGATAATTTGATTTATATAGCTAAATTAATTATTAGTAATATCAAAGTTATTATTAATATATAACAAATATTTTCACAACCTTTTAGATAATATAACTACTTATTCATTAAATATCACATTATAAATTGTTTCATATCACTTTAATGAACTATAATAAAAACTAACCAAGCTAATTTAAAAAAAAATTGTATCTTTTTGGATCCTATGAGAGTATATACAATCATTTTTTTGTAACTAATATAATCAATATTTTTTTTAAATGTGAAATTAGTAATTATGTTAAGTTTTTGGATTTTAATCTACATATCCATATTTCTCCACGTATAAGGTTAGTTTAGGTTCCTACATAGCACACAAAGTTGGTAGAGATTTGAATCAACATTTCAATTGATCTACACTCTAAGAGTTTAAATTAAAGAAAATGATATGTAGGTAAAATTTGATTCCAAAAGCTTAAAAATTACTTATTTTCCACCATTAAATTCTATCCCTTGAAGTATTTACATTTATAAAGTATAGTGAAATTATAAATTTATTTATTTTTATTAATTAAGTTTATCTTAATTTAAATTTGTTAAACATCTTAAAATATTAAATTTTATAAATTTAAAAATTAATTCTTTTTAACATTAAATAAATGTAAATATATTAAAGTGCTTCACGGAGTTTAAATTTGAAACCTTCCTTCTATAATTAATAGAAAATATATTAAAGTGAGATGGTAGTTTCTTGCTGGCATGGTAGCTGCTATTACGATGATTTGAAAATATTTTGACAAAAGAAAGTACAATAGACCAAATAACCAAAATCCATCACATCAGGGTTACTACAGGCTCTGCATGGATATGGCTCGCATGACTATGACATGGCCATTGGTAATTTTGGAATATTAATGAGGCTATAGACTTGAAAATAAGGCTTTCCCATGAAATGAGTGGAATAAATAATAAGAAAAAGGAGACCGAACAAAATCTATATAAAAAAGAGACATATTTATGTGAATAGGTTCTTGTTTTTTCATAATTTATACAGGTATTGCTGTCATGCGGCAGAAAGGAGAATTTCGTATTAGTACACATTTGTGACATAGAAAGTGGATAGACATGTCTGTGTGACCTAGAGAGTGGATATACATCTCTATGTTTCGGTTGGTCTCTTGCTAGGAAATGCATAGGCACACTGTAATTATTGGAAGATAATTCTTCCATACTCATATTAGAATTAGTTGCAGATCTGTAGGTGGATGTTGAGAGAATATCTCAACCTCCCTATTCATATTTAGAAGTGGTTGGATCTCAGCAGCACTATAAATATTGTGATGTATTCGTGTGATTAAATATAGAGTAATAGATATATATTATTCGTATGTTATTCACGTGCATCTCTGCTCTCATGATTTTTAATTTGGTATCACAGCCTGTTCTGGCTTGATTCCCTGACGGGAAGGCCAAGAAGATGTGAGAACCATAAATCGTAATCCTATGTAAATAGATAGGATTAGTGCGTGTGAATGTAGAAGATTATTTTTGTTAGAGATTGCTATAAGTTTTTGTGCGGGTTGATTTTCTATTGTTGAAGGAAGAAGGTGAGAATTTACTGTTGTTGTTGTTAAGCGGCGATCTAGACAAAGACTAAGAGACGCAACATAGTGGAGGCATTCGGCATTCATTTGATCGTAACTTGTCCGTCAATCTGCTATGTGTGGAGGATAGTAGTAGAGATGTCCAGTCTGCCCGAGCAAGGAGAAGACACGCAGGGAGAAAATATGCGACACAAAATAACAGAATCGCCTCATAAACTAAATAAGCTCATGGAGAAAGGCAGCGGCGACGAGAAGCAGGAGAAGGATGATCATTCAAATGTTTCAGATATGCCATCAATTTGGAAAATTTTCTAGTTTTCCGATTCGCTTGATCTGTGGCTTATGGTGTTGGGCACTTTTGGAGCCATCAGAGATGAAATGTCCCTGCCTGCAGTGATTTTTATATTCAGTAATTTGATAAACACAATAGGAAATGGTGCATCTAGAACTGATTTTATCCATGATATCAACATGTATTGTTTATACATCGTGTATTTATCAATTTCTATGTGGTTTGCCGCATTTCTTGAGGCATTATTTTGGACTACCACTGGTGAAAGGCAGGCATCTCAGATGCATAGAAAAAATTTGAAAGATGATATGCCCACGCCTCGATCCTCCTTTGCCTCTTCTGTTTCTCCTGATGGGCTTATCTACGTAGCCGAAGGATAAGACGGCAATAAAAATGCTCTGTGAACTATAGAGGCATATGATGTTAAACACGACAAGTGGGAGATTCTACCTCCCATGAGCCGAGAGCGAGATCAATGCCATGGGGTCTTTTTGGATGGAAAATTCAATGTCATCAGCGGCTATGCGGTAGAAGCGCAGGGTCAATTCTAGCATCCTGCCGAAGTATTCGAGGGAAATAAACATAATTGGAGAGAATCACCCTGCCACTATGGAGAACATTCACCGGAGTTGTTTTGATCTAGATCTACAGATGTGAAAAGCGTTTTAAGAAGTCCAATGTTGGATTGATCAAGGACAGTGTAGGGCAATTCCATATTCTTGGATTTTTTTTTTTTTGGTGTGAGGAATTTGTAATTGTTTTTTGTATCATTGAAGATCGGTTGTATAATTATATAAATTATGAAGACCAATTAGGGAATAGAGTAGCATCTAAAACTAGTGGTTCTTGGTGTACTTCGGTGCTATAGGAACATATGACGGGTTTAAATATGTCTACAAGTCTGTTCAAAGCTGGAGATTATTGTTGTACTTTGGTGCTTCAAAGTCAACAGTTACAAGTTACTTTGTGAGTTTGCAAGTGTGTGGTGTGGTGTGGAATATATCATTATAGTGTGGGGTTTAAGTTTATATTTGTGTAAAGGTCACTTTGTAGGATTGATCGCTGATCATATTCTGTACCTAGAATATTTTCCTATACGACTGTTGAAATTTATCCTTCGGGGTTATTTCACAAATGGAAATATTTAAATAGGGTAGTTCAATGTCGAGACTCTTTTTTAGCGGGTGTCAAGAATTCTTAATCTTACAAATTCAGCATTGCTGGTCAGAAGCAGGTGTACTTTAAATGAGTTGGAAGGTAAGCTCGAAGATGTGAATAAAGAAAGAGCGGAATCCAAAAGACTGCAGAGTGGGTAGAGTTGCTGATGAAGACCAATGAGACGAAGATAATTTTTATTGTTATGATATGTATGTAAGAATTAAGGGGGAGTATTGGAAGATAATTCTTCCATACTCATATTAGAATTAGTTGTAGATTTGTAGGTGGATGTTGAGAGAATATCTCAACCTCCTTATTCATATTTAGAAGTGGTTGGATCTCAGCAGCACTATAAATATTGTGATGTATTCATGTGATTAAATATAGAGTAATAGATATATATTATTCGGTGTGTTATTCCTGTGCATCTCTGCTCTCATGATTTTTAATAGTAATTTCATGAGGTAAAACGAAAAAAATGGATAATTTTGAATATATATATATATATATATATATATATATATATATATATATATATATGTATATATAATTTATTTATTTATTTATAAGAATAAAAAAACCAAACCAACACACTCAAACCATTAACCATATTCCTGGAGCTAAGAAAAGAAGAGTTGGGGACCAAACCACCACACTCAAACCATTAACCACATTCTTGGAGCTAAGAAAATAAATATTTATGTGAATGGGAAATGGATAGGAAAATTGTATTTTTGTATTATTATCTCATGAAATAAAATTAAGATTTTTAGGATAAAAATGGAAAAAAAAAGATAAATCATGAAATTAAATTAAGAAATTAAATTTTTTAGGATAAATATTGAAAAAAAGAGATAAATCATGAAATACAATTATTTGGATAGGCAAATTGTATTTTTGTATTATTATCTCATGAAATAAAATTAAGATATAAATGGTTTATGATGAAAAAAAAATAATTTTGTATTATTATCTCATGAAATAAAATTAAGATTTTTAAGATAAATATGGAAAAGAAAAGGATAAATCATGAAATAAAATTAAGATTTTTAGGATAAATATGGGAAAAAAGAAGAAGATAAATCATGAAATAAAATTATGATTTTTATTAGGAAAAAAGAAGCAGAAGATAGATATTTATGTGAATAGGAAATGCATAGACAAGTTGTAATTTTGTTTAGGTTGAAAAAAAAATAGATAAAATTATGATTTTTATGAGGAAAAAAAGAAGAAGAAGATAGATATTTATGTGAATAGGAAATGCATAGAGAAGTTGTAATTTTATATAGGTTAAAAAAGAAAAAAGAAAAAAGAAAAAAGATATTTATATGAATACTTGTAAGTAGGGTAGAATAAGGTAAGGTAAGTTGTTCTTCATTTTTAACTAGGGTAAGAGATTCCTTGGGATCAATCAATTATTTATGTGATAAGTGAAAAAAAAAAAGATAAATAAATATTTAAAAAATAAAAGATAGATATTTTTTTTTTAAGAAATATATATATTTAAAAAAAGATAGAAAAATAATTATGTGAATTTTTTTTCACTTTTCGAACCACTAACTATATATTAACTACATATGAATAGGTATAGGTTTTTTTTCAGGTTCTATCTCGTATAGGCGAAAGTCAGATATTTTTCAATATAAATTCACCGACTCACAATTGAAAGTTATATAACACTTATAACTACACGCGTACATCTGTATCTTTCATAGCACCAATCTCTCCTCAGCAGTGCTAAGGTTTGGCTATGGGAATATAACATCGATAAATAACCATAATACCTCTATTTCTGATCCATGAAGGGGTGCTAAGATCTCTAAGATCTCTCACTAAGGGAATATAATCTTGGGTTTTATTTTAGTGATTAGGAATATTGATAGGAAAACTCATTATCATTTCCGTTAAATTTCAAATATCACAAAATTCACACTTTATATGATGTAAAGTTTCAAACTTCAAGGGTATATCCTTGTGGAGTTCAAATAATCTAATTACTATCTCCGGAGAGACGCAGTGTGATATTTTGAAAAGTAAACCTAAACAAAAGTGATATTTTGAAAAGTAAACATAAACAAATAATTGTAATATGAATGGACAAGTGAATGTATAGAAAAGTAAACATAAACACATAATTGTAAGATAAATGGACTAGTGAATATATAGAAAAGTAAACATAAACACATAATTCTAAGATAAATGGATAAGTGACGCAATGTGATATTTGATATTTTGAAAAGTAAAATATAAACAAATAATCGTAATATGAATGGATAAGTGAATGTATATAAAAGTAAACACATAATTGTCATATGGATGGATAAGTGCATGGTGTGAGAACAAAATATAGGGATAAGTGAATGTATAGAAAAGTAAACATAAACACATAATTGTCATATGGATGGATAAGTGAACGGTGTGAGAACAAAATATGAAACACATAATTGTCATACGGATGGATAAGTGAATGGTGTGAGAACAAAATATGAAAGTGGAAAAGATTAAGCTCAAGTGTGATTAATTTAGCTTTTGGAAAATGGAGTCAAAGAAGTATGTATCAAAGAGGGTGAATGCATGGAGTTATAAGGTAATAAAAGTTGGTTCTAAGCATATTACATAGTATCAATTTCAACTTGCTGAAATTTATTAGTATTAGATTAAAAAAATTTGAAAAGTTATAGGTGTTTATGAAAAATATGAAAAATTATGGGTGTGGACTCAATAAATTTGTAATATAATATTTTTTTGGGAAATAATAAAAAATATTTACATTTTTATTATATATTAATAAATATCTTCCAAAATATTTTAAAAGTTATGGGTGTTTATAAAATATAATGAAAAATTATGGGTGTGGATTCAATAAATTTGTAATATAATATATGTGTTTGTGAACTTTTTTCTCTTCTTTTCTCTTTTCTTTTTCTTTTTTCTTTTCTTTTCTTTTTTCTTTTTCTTCTTCTTCTTCTTCTTCTTTTTTTTTTTTTTCCTTTTTTCTTTTTGATATAATATATGTGTTTGTGAACTTTTTTCTCTTCTTTTCTCTTTTCTTTTTCTTTTTTCTTTTCTTTTCTTTTTTCTTTTTCTTCTTCTTTTTTCTTTCTTTCTTTTTTTTCTTTTTTCTTTTATTTTCTTCCTTTTTTCGTTTTGATATAATATATGTGTTTGGGAACTTTTTTCTCTTTTCTTTTCTTTTCTTCCTTTTTTCGTTTTGATATAATATATGTGTTTGGGAACTTTTTTCTCTTTTCTTTTCTTTTTCTTTTCTCTTTTATTTTCTTTTTCTTCTTTCTTTCTTTCTTTCTTTTCTCTTTTTTTTTTCTTTTTTTTTCTAAATAAGACTAATTCTATTAAAAGCATATAGTACAAATGGAGTTACAAGCAAGAGAAACTAGACAGTGGGGATGCCGGAAATGAGCAGTCAATCTCGGTCCCATGTCATAGCCAAAAGAGAACAAGGAGGATTTAGAAGAGATATCTAGGAACCAGGAGTGCCAAACACAAGAGAATGTAGACACTGCCTAGAGGGGGTAGAGTCCTCAATACGACCTTTCTTTCCTTTTTTTTTTTTTTAAACTTTGACTCAGCCACAAAGGGCTGGGGGGTGGAAACCAATTGAAGATTTTTGTTAATCAAAGGAGGGGTCTCCTTATCCGAGTCAGAGGAGACAAAATCATGAGAACGATTTTGTATATTCGAGGAAGCAATGGGCCCTCTAGTGTTAGCTATGTTTGTTTCCTTCTCTTGCAACTCTGCCTCTTCATCAGCTTTAATCTCCTCCTCATTCGAGATGGATGAATCAGTGTCATCCATGGGGGGGGGGGGGGGGGCGGCGGGGGCGGTCACATGGTTTCCAACTTTTAGATTTCGGTTTTTTAAGACCTTTATTCCTTTGGGCAAGGAATGCAGTGCAGGTGTTTTGAAGATGCCATGTTTGATGGCAATGACGACATCTGAACACAGTGTTCTCATAATCTAAGGTCTGAGACAAAAGGAAATATCCCACTTTGAGGATAATCTGATCGGGAAGAACTTTGCTTAAGTCAATCTTAGCACAAATTCTACCATATGTATTCCTTTCTCTTACCTGGAGGGATCCGTTGCCAGAAAGCGACCCAAGGTGTTTAAAATCCCTTGGAAGACAATGAAGTGCCAAAGATGTGTCGAGAGGTTTGATAGTATGACTCGGATAGGAATCTTGGTGATGTCTACCGTAGAGGGGTCGAAATCTGGGAACCAGGGGGTGAGGAAAAGCCCTATTGTTCCCCAAAACCATGGGCCTTCGGTTAAGGCTTTTTTATAGTCGTCGTTGGAAGAAAACACAACTATGAAGAAGTCCTTGGAGCAGAAGATAACCTTGCAGTTGACGGTCCAAGTGGATTGAATCTAATGGTAGAGATCTGCTGAGCGAGGCCAAAGTCAATTAAATCGACAAATGATGGCAAATTCTGCATACTTTTGAAGTAGATCATTTAAATATGGATGGGAGAGATCAATGGAGGGAATATCCTCAATTTTATCAACCAAGAATGGCTTGGGAGCCTTTGCAGATTGAGTGGTTTTCTTTGGTGGTTGTGCATGGACTTCATCTTTGTAGGAGCAAGCTGGAGCAGAAGATGGCTGCCCAACTGCTCCCCTTCTTAGTCTAAGGGTTAAGACTAGCGAAGCATTTCTTTCAATATTGTAAAAAGAGAGGGGAAGAGAGATATCTAGTTTTTTACCTTCATATAGTAGTATTTGGAGAGAGGAGGGGATCCCTAGCCTTAGTTCTAGATCTTGCGTGAGATTCTGCAACAGATCCATTTTACGCACCCAATTAAGCATGGTTTTGTCAATAATAAGCAAGATCTGTATCTGAAAAGAAGGGGAGGAGAGATTTGAGAAGCCTTGTCTACCTGAGCGAGTCTGAGAAGGGAGCACGCTTGGTCCTAGGAGTTCCTGCACACCGAGGACATAGAGAGGCTCAATGGCAGCTAAGTGTAGAGGTCCATGAGCTAGGGCCCTTTCAATGTTATGAAACCCTTTCTTGCAGGTGGGAGCATAAAATTGAAGAAGATTTGTCGAACTAGTAGAGGCCTTTTTGATCTGCTTTCTTGTGGATCCAAGGGGATGAAAGGCTGCAGAGCTGCGACAAAGGGAGGGACTGCAGATTTTCTAAAGCCATTCCATCAGCCATGGGACTGCCGTGAATCACATCAGTAACGGGGTCTCGAATCTGGTCCTTCTTGCTAGAGATGAAAGTGTCGTGCAATAGGGTTTGGGCTTTCTTTCTCTGAAACACTGTTTTTTGCTACAAATCGATGGGAGTTGCTTTGGCCCCAACTGTTGCAGCAAAATTATGGTTCTCAAAACCTTAGTAGATGTCCCATAACAGTGAGATCGGGTTCTCATTATAGTGGATCAGTGGGAGCTACATCTGCAATTTCTACTGCAGAGAAGAGCATAGTGATGGTGGTGGTGGAAGTGCAGGAAACCCTCCCTTCAACATGCATTATTACTCCAATCCTTTATGTTTCGTAAATTATTGTTTATTACGTATGCATGCAAATTACAATTATGCATAAAATAGAAATAATGAAAATTTTGTTTGTGAAATATTAAAAAACACATATTTCTATTAGATAAATATCTTCCAAAATCTTTTTAAAATTTATAGGTGTTTATGAAAAATGATGAAAAATTATGGGTGTAGACTCAATAAATTTGTGATATAATATATGTGTTTGTGAAATATTAAAAAATACTTATATTTTTACTAGATATTAATAAATATCTTCCTCCAAAATCCTTTAGTTGAATTTTCTAGAACATATTCCTAATTAAATATATTCCTATTTATACTAAATACGCACAATACTTGTAAATATTTTTGTATCCACATCCTTTAATACATATAAATCACTCTATCTCATGAATCCCCAATAACTACAATATATTATTTATATTTTTCAAAATTTAAAAACATCTTTATAAATGAATAAAAAATGTGATAAAAAATTGACCAACCAAAAAAACTCCAAATAAGTGTCATTTTTAAGCATTTTTATAAAAGTGAAATCATACTAATCTAACAAAAATTAAATTTATTAAGTGAAAAGCCAATATAAAAACAAAATCTTTATGAGGGTTCAAATCCTCACTTAAAAGCTAATATAACGACAAAAGCTTTATGAGGGTTCAAATCCTCACTAAAAAGCTAATATAACAACAAAAGATTTATGAGGGTTCAAATCCTCTCATTACTCTATCGAATAACATAGTTAATTATAAATATTCATGACATGATACTTTGTGAAAAGCATTGCAAATATATATTAAAAGAAAACCAATAAGAAAATAATTTCAATCTTTCGTTAAATTCTAAGAATAGTGTTAGTAAATCCTCAAAGCATTGAGAACCATTACCTAGAAAAAAAAGTTTTTTTATAATAAAAAGTCTCTTCTGTTGTACAATAAAAAAATATTATTTACTAACTCACTCCTCAATTCCAGATAAGTTAAACCATCTTCAATATCCATGGTCGAAAATATCATGCCATGTGAGCATATAACTCACTCCAAAATAAGTTAAACCATATTTAATATCTATGGTTGACAATATCATGCTCTGTGAGCTTAAACCTCTCCAAAAGAACTCACCCTTATTGAAAATATTAAACCATCTTCAATATCCATGGTTATAATATCATGCTATGTGAGCATAAACCTCTCCCAAGAGAGCTCACCCTTATTGAAAATAGGAGAACTCACCCTTCAATTGAAAATAGGAAGGGAATTACATCCAAAAATTTCCAATTAAATGTGTATAATTGAAAATGGCAGATAAACAAGAAATTATGAAAACAAAAATCCATATAAAATGTGCTATATAAGAAAAATGTATGCAAAATATAAGTTTCCAATTAAATGTGTATAATTGAAAATGGTATGATAAACAAGAAAATATGAAAAGAAAAGTCCATATAAATGTGCTATATAAGAAAAATGTATGAAAAATATATTTAAATACTAGTTTTAACAAGATGTGCTTAAATTTTCACCCTTATTGAAAATAGGAAGCGAATTACATCCAAAAGTTTCCAATTAAGGGTGTATAATTGAAAATGGAAGGATAAACAAAAAAAATATGAAAACAAAAATCCATATAAAATGTGCTCTATAAGAAAAATGTATGCAAAAATATATTTAAATACTAGTTTTAACAAGGTGTGATTAAATGTTCACCCAAAAAAACCACAAAGTGATCCCTTCAAGGTGCATGAGAGATAAAACAATATAATAGTCATTCTAATTGATGCTCCATAAAAAATAACAAGTGGTCCACAATATAAATGCTACCAATCCACATGCATGGATCCTAAGGCAACCAACTCCATGGGTGAATGTGAAAATCATTGACTATATGGATTGCTTCAGTAGAAAGGAAAAAAGTGGTAAAACACGATATCCATAAGTGCATAATCCAAGATGTCAGGCTTGGGGAGAACAAAAAAAGATAAAGAATAAAAAAAAAACAAACAAGAGTATGCAATGTGCCACTTGTAATCTTCCAAATATGCCATACATTCAATGAGATCCTCAATAACCACCTCAAATAAAATAATACACTTTCCATTCAAAGATATTCCCAACTTGTTGTACACTCAATAAGATCCTCCATAACCACGTCAAATAAAATAATACATGTGAAAAGTCAAATACATAAGGGTGCTCTCCAATAAAGATAAAAGAGGTGAGAAATGCAACTATAATATCCATGTAATAATAAGATCCTCCATAACCACCTCAAATAAAAATTACATGTGAAAAGTCAAATACATGAGGGTGCTCTCTAATAAAGATAAAAAATATCACAAATGTAGCTAAATTATCATAATTATGGGAGAGCACCTAAGAGATAAGCACCCTAAAAAAACTATAACATGTAACTCCCTCAACCACTTAACAAATAAGAAAATAAGAAAATATCTTTATGCTAAGTGTGTCATAGAAAGAAGTGCCAAAAGTGGGTATACATCATCAATGCTCATGCTAAAACCATTTGTTATTTTCCAATAACATCAATTGATTTCCCCAAACCATGTGCACAAGAGAGAGTGTGCCGACCTCTCTAACAATAAAATAATAACCATCCATGTCTTCCTTAATAACTCTGCCCGAGAGCCGTGTGCTACCTCAAAAACCTAAATCTCCTACACTTAACCCCTCCCTCCAAATATGAAGAAAAACCTAAATCTCCTACACTGAACCCCTTCCTCCAAATATGAAGCATTTCCAAGTGAGGTAGGACACTCGATATATTAACCTCCAAGGTAATAAAATGAATTAAATTAATTGTGCCCAAGAAAGGAGTGTTTCATCAGAACCTTTAATCCCCTACAATTAAACTCGTCCAAATTTGAAGCACTAGTGAGTGAAGTAGGACACTCAATTATTAACCTCTAAAGTAGAGTGAAATAGGGCACTCAATTATTAACCTCTAAAGTAATAAAATGGATTGAATTAACAATTGAATGGTTAAGTAAACTTTAATGCTTTTAATAAAATCATAGTGGAACTTCCCAATAGTCACCAATTGATTAAATCAACATGTACATATGTGTCAAAAGTTGGGGAGGGGGTGGTTGGTGGTGTGCCCTTAAATAAGTGTTGTACCATGCAAATAAGATCCATCTTCTACAAGACTCAACAGGATAAAAATAGAAGCTCCACTTAGGGTTGAACCTAGGGCGCACTACGATAGGATTATAATAATGAGAAACACCTCATCAATTTTTTTTTGGATTATAATAATGAGAAACACCTCATCAAATCTTAGTAAAAAGTTTGGTCATTAAAAATGTATGTATTACCTTTTACTCTAACTCAAAATTACGAGAAAAGTACATCCATGAAAGTAATAACATCGTCAAACACATCTCAAAATCTAAGTGATATCTGGAGAATGTTATAAAGTTATGTCAAATATGTTATAATTTTATGTCAAATCACCTAAATAAATCCCACCAAGACCAAGTGCATTTCCACAATACCTAAGTGATATCTGGAAAATGTTATAAAGTTATGTCAAATATGTTATATTGTTATGTCAAATCACCTAAATAAATCCCACTAAGACCAAGTGTATTTCCACAATATGCATCATCCAACCAAATCTACATCCAAATCAACAATGTAGAAGGGGGAAATAAAAAATTTCTAACCTATTTAATCATCATCAAGTATATTGATACAATACCTTGAATACAATAAGACAATGTATATCACTCCCTCCTAATGACAAAAATACTACAACATCACAATCAACATTTCAAAGTCACTAGGAAGCTTCTACAACATCAAGAAACATCTACCTTGTAACACAACACACTGAACACAAGAAGACAAAGTATATCACTCCCTCCTAATAACAAAAATAATACAACATCACCATTTCAAAGTCACTAGAAAGCTTCTACAACATCATGAAACATCTACCTTGTAACAGGATCATCTAACTTTCACGGGGATAGAACCATCATCCAAGAACAAAATGTAAGACATCAAGGTAAATAGTGATACCAAAACCACATCATAAAGGAGATTCCATACTCCATAACCATGGAATGTACAACCAACATGCAAAAAGACCACCAACCAGAAAGCTTAATCATCCGACTATAAAAAAAAAAAATTTGAGATTTTCCTAACCAATGACCTCTATCAAATGTCAAATACCATGAGACAAATCACTCCATGATGATTTTTCCCCATAAATCAATCCAATTCACAATATACTAGCTACACATATGCATGGAAATCACAATGTAAAATCTCATGCAATATGAAATGGAACACCACCCACTTACCCCAGTGAAACCTCAAGTAATATGAAATGTAATATCACCTACTTACCCCACACCACCTAAGTTAATAGCAAAGTGAAGTGAAGGAGATTGGTAATCAACTTAATTTCGTCAAACTAGATAATCATTGATATTGTGTTCAGATAAACATTTTCTTTGCACACCTAACTGAAATTGCAATTAAAACAAAATCGTTTTACAAGTGTGGCTGGTCTCATCCTTTTACAAATGTGGCTAGTCTCATGTGAAGGGGAAAGAAATCTTTGAAAAAAAATACTTTTCAAACAATAGATGGAATTATGACTAATTTAAAGCAAAAGTTAATTTTCTTGAAACAAATACGTGACGTTGCAATTAAGACAACAGTTTGTTATTCAAAATAATACTTCCCAAATAAATATAAGCATAGTTTAATTAATAAATGTTTTAATCCTGGTTAATGGTTCAAGACCAATTAATAAATGTTTTGATCCTTGTTAATGGTTCAAGGCCAAATCATATAAAGAATTAAAATTATCATTCCTTTAAGGACTCCCTTACCAACTCCTAGTAGGTAATGTTAATGGTTCAAGGCCAAATCATATAAAGCATTAAAATTCTCATTCCTTTCAAGACTCCTTTACCAACTTCTAGTAGGTAAGGTTAGGCCGTCATACTTTATTTGAATAAGGTTGTTGAGTTTGTTAACATGCTAATGCTAATATCAAATGATGACTATTCTCACCATATGGAAATATCAAGTGATGAATAGTCTCACCTGATTGAGAATTCAGTTATGAGAACTGAAATGACGGTAATTTTAGGAGGTCTGACTTCTTTTAAAGAAAGATGTTGAGTTAGTCCATATGGAATATGGAATGCTGATTGCTCTTACCACATGGGAATTTTAGGTGTTTTATTTTTTTTTGAATAAGGTTGATGACTTAGCCTTCGCGCTAATATCAAATGATGAGTATTATCACCAAATGAAAATTATCAAATAATCACTGTTCTTACTATTTATTGAGAAGTGGGTCATGAGCAAATTGAGTAGAACAGAAATATATGATAGTAGAAAGACGAACTTAAGGATGATGTGACTGTTCTTACTATTGATTGAGAAGTGAGCCATGAGAATGACAAAAGGATGATGTGACTATTCTTACCATCGATTGAGTAGTGAGCCATGAGAATGACAATTTAGAAAGTTTGATTTAAGGGTGATGAATTAGGTCATGTGAATTTTAGGAGATTTGATTTTTTTTTATAAGAGTGGTGGATTTAACTATATTGCAGATTTTAGGAATATTCTAGAATTTGATAGACAAAAGTGAGGTCAATTTTTTGACTTCTCTATCATATTCCTCTATCTTTCATACTGGGGCATATTCATTTTCAGAAATATTCAGGGAGATCAATTTTTTAACTTCTCCTATCTATCAGATTCCAAATACTGAAATATTCATAATCAGAAATATTCAGAGAGTAAGATCAATTTTTTGACCTTTCTTATTTGTCAGATTCCGAAATATTCCCAAAATCTGCAATTAATCAAGATAATAATAGCTAAATAATAATGATCAAATACAAATGATGAGTCAATCCACATACTACAATCAACAACATAAAGCTCTAAAACTCAAGTTGGAACAAGATGATAAGGTAATCCACATTTTGTTATCAAACGATGACTACTCTCAACACCTGTTGAGAATTGAGTTACGATAACTATTCTCAATGATGAAAATTGAATTTATTCGGATGCGTATGACACACAGGCATGATGGGATGCCTGTCCCAAGCCGCATCCCAAGGGAAATGGCGTGGGGTGACCATGTGGCCTCTTATAGAGGCATTAAAGAGGTCATTAAATTTGCCACCCTGTGATCCATTAACACTTCTCTCTCCAAACGTCGACGCCCTGTGCACCTCCCCTGGTTCATTATGGTTCTCGATGTGGATTTTGAAATGTTGTATGGAAGTGCTCTGTCTGCAAATCTATTGTCCCGCGAGGAGGCTCTTGTCCGCCCTCCTGCGCCGAGCCAATCGCTCGAGCGCAGAATGGTAAGTGTTGTGTGCTCCTTTGCTGTTTGGAAACTATCCCGGAGTGTCATTTTTCGTAAAGCAACCTCTGTTGCTCGAATTCCCTGCCTGTCTCCTCCAGCTCCTCTGTGCCGATTCTCCTCCGTCCATTCCACCAGCGACGCTGGGAGCTTTTCCCTGTCACCATGCCCAGACTGCTCCATAGGATGCGATGTTGACACAAGAGCAGTCGTGGCTGCGCCATCTGTTCTCGGTCCTCCCCTAGCTCGGATTCCTCCTTCGAGGACTTCTCCTCTGACCACATTCCTGAAACGCGGAGCCGCAGGGGCAGACTTCATTTCAGCGAACATGCTCACCCCTTCCCGAGCTCTCTGCCTCCCCATGTGCCTTCTTCTATGCCTCCTGCACCTCAGGTTATCCAGTCTAGTGCCTCTCTCTCCCCTCCTCTGTCTACCTCCATTCCCCTGCGAAAATCCTCTCAATGGGTGGAGTTCCATTTTGATTGTTTGTTTGATAAGCCGATTATTACTGCCTATGTTATAGTTACAATCCGGGAGGAGACAGTCCGCCCTGCACCCCCCTCTATCGATGGCCCTGGTCCCTCTGTCGTTATCCTTGGCCCCTATGCTGCCCCTGCTCCCACGTCTACAAAAAACGCCAAGGTATCCTTGGCGCAGTTGAACATTGCCCGTGACGATACTATGCAGGTTCAGGTGAAGGATGACAAGGGCAAAGACACTGTGACTCCCTCTACAGATGATGGCGAAAGCAGCGATGAGTACAAATGCAGAATCGTGGAGGAACCTCCTTCTCTAGCCAATGATCAGTAGCCAGGAAGACCTTTAGCAGATTTCGTTCCTACTGCCCAGGTTTCCTAGGCTGGTTTTTTCGTTCCTATTTAATTTCCCTCTGTTGGAAGAGTGGTCTATCTTTTTACTTGTTTTTTTGTCAAACTCTTTGTCTCAAATGTCAGTTTCCCCTATGAGGGTGGCAAAACTTAACTTTCAGGGAATGGTTTCCCTTCTGTGGGCAGTCCAAACTCTTGATTATCATGGCTATCAAGCCCTGCTCTTAGGCTTTCTCAGCTGAGGTAGTGGCAATTTTGTACTTTTATGTTACATATTAATAGATTTAGAATTACGCAGAAATTTTTTTTTGATGAAAATTGAATTTCATTGTTACTAACTGATTGGGAAGGGGAGATTTATTTCCTGGGCTATTGGTCCATTAATACTCCATGTGAGAAGTAGACATACTAATGCCATGTCCATGCAGACCAGAGAAGTATTATAAATTAATATTTCTGTATTTCATTATTACTAACTGATTGAGAAGGGGATCGTGGGAGCCTTATTTCCTAGGCTATTGACTCATTAATACTCCATTTAAGGAGTATACATAACAATGCCATGTCTATGCATACCAGAGAAGTAAGTATTATAAATTAATATTTCTGCAGACCAGAAAAGTAAGTACTATAAATTAATATTTTTGTATATGTCTATGAGGGAAAAAAATGCTCCCTTTTCTACCAATATCATATTTATAATGAACATTATTATTATAATATAATGGTCCTTTTATAATTTATAATGAAATTCCATTTGTGGGTGAATTTCCACAAGCAATTTTTATTAATATAATTTTAATTTTAATGATATGAGTTGGGTATATTTTTTAATCAAAATAAGAATAAAGTGAGAGTGTTGGTCAGTAAGAATGTTTGATTAATAAGAATGTTGGTTTTTAATGGTTGATAGAGTATTTAAATTTTTTTAATTTTGAATATTTTAAATATATTGATTTTTATTAATTTTATTTAAAATTTAATATAAATTATTGGAATTGTAAAATTAGAATGTTGAGTAGTACAATGTAATGGTATTTTTTTTTTCAAATTGTTAGATTTATTTATATATTTTAAGTAACCAAAAAAAAGTGATTTAATTAAAAATTATATTACTATCAAGATAGAAAACAAAACATAAAACATTTAAGATATAACAATATATATAGTTTATATATTGATATTAAAAAATGTGAAGTTCTTTAGTCAATGTGACCAAGGCTATTGATATTTTATAGAAATCAATATAGTTTATATATTGATATTTGAAAATGTGAAGGTCGGTGATATGGAATAATAGACGTGGAGAAAGACATCACATTACAGCAAGGTTGGATCATTTTGTAGCTTCAGAAGCATTAGTCAGTATGGATGTATACTATGAAGAAATGATTCTACCAACACTCAGATCTGATCATTGGCCAATTCGTATCGATCTTGATATAAAAGAAGGCCCAAAGAATAGACCTTTTAGATTTGAATTATTCTAGTTGAGAGATCCAAGGTTTCTGGATAAAGCTAAACATTGGTGGGAAACTAATCGAATTACAGGAAGGAATAAAATGCATTCTTTTCAGCTTAGATTAAAACATCTAAAAATAGAAATAAAAATATGGAATAGAACTGAATTTGGCAACATCCACCAGGATCAGGTGAGACTGAAAGAAAAAATGAAAGATATACAACAAAATATGATTCTTAATGGAAGAACATAGACCCTTGTAGTAGAATAAGGAAATACTCTCAGTCTCCTGGAAGAACGTAGACAACAAGAGGAGATAATTTGGAAGAAAAAATCCAGAGTTCAATGGCTGAAGGGAAATATGATATGCTGCAATCAGTAATAGGTAAACTAAAAATTTATATTGTACCAAGAGGTTCTAGAATCTAGAATCTTGTAGCACAGAATAGACATCTTATCCGTCAACATATTTTTTGGGAAGTAAGGGAAGGAAGATTGACACTTTTTTTGGAAGATTCATGGCAACAAACAAAAAACCTTTTTAGCGAGCTTGACTTAGAAGAACTCTTCCTATTCACAAACACTCCAAATAGTAGATTAATCAATAATTACTGGTGTCAGCAACAAAATAGCCAGTGGAGAAGTTGGAAAGAGAAAATTCATTGGCCAAATGCACCAGAAACGAGGCAATGGAACAATCTTGAAAAGGAGTTGAGCATAAGGAGAATAGTAACTGAAACAGGAAAGGATATACTCAGATGGGGTTATCAAAGTAAAGGCATGTTTACTATACAAAAGGGATATAATATTCATGCTAATAATATTAACAACAATGAAAGATCTATATGGAAAAAAATCTGGGCAATCCATCATTGGCCAAAAGTAGAGTATTTCCTCTGGCTGCTAAGTCATAGGAAAATTTTAACTTGGGACCAGTTGCAAAAGCACGGAATGCATGGACCTTCCATTTGTTACATGTGTAGGAAAACAAATGACTCAATAGAACACCTTCTAAACAACTCTGAAATAGCAGAGAAAATGTGGAATAGTATTGCAAGGACATTTATGCAAACGGATAGAGATAATACAAACATAAATACAACAATCATCAAATGGCGGAAGGGAGGTTTCAAAATTGAAGCCTTGAAAAGAGCACAGAGGCTATCTCTAGGGTTCATATTATGGGGGATTTGGAAAGAAAGAAATCACAGGATATTTAGAGGAGAATTCAATAACAATAATCAAATTTGGCAGAAGATGGTTGAGAATATCTGAGAAACAATTCTGGTAGAGAAATGGATAGAGGATGATTGGAAGACTGATGGTATAGAAACTCAAATTCTAGCTACTCTAAACTTAAAACCCCAAATGCTGTCAATCAACCTTTGGAAATTTAGGCCCCCTTGGATAAATCTACAAGAAAGATGGCAATTACCCTAGAATGGATTCATTGAACTCAATTATGATGGAGCATCAAAAGGGAATCCAGGTCAGGCAGGAGC
Organism: Pinus albicaulis; assembly: GCA_034641835.2. Lineage (NCBI taxonomy): Eukaryota > Viridiplantae > Streptophyta > Pinopsida > Pinales > Pinaceae > Pinus > Pinus albicaulis. Next base: position 203,184,416 of record CM076576.1, read on the forward strand.
TAGAGGGATTTTTAGAAACTCTAGAGGGGGAGCCTGTAGAGGTTATGCCTTGGACATAGGTCATGCAACTAATAATGAAGTCGAACTAGCAACAATTAAACATGGTTTAATGATAGCAAAAAGAGAAATTATCAACGACTTATTATAGAAGGGGATTCGGAAATGGTCACAGGAGTACTAAAGAAATTACAGCAAGGATCATCATGGGAAAATATCAGTAAAATATGGGGAACAACGAACCTTATTAAGGAAATAGGATTGCTCATTCAATAAATCCAATACCCGATACCTTTACATGTTCGTAGAACATGCAATGAGGCAGCATATTATTTAGAAAATTGGGGTAGTCGCAACGTTGGAAGACAATTGGATGTGACGCCAACTGCCAGAACTTGGGATATTGAACTACATTCTCTCCAGATCATTATCGACAGAGATCTTTTGGGTAGTGAGATCCCCGATCGAGATGCTCCAAGATCGATGCCACCAGCCACACCGTTAGACAAGTGACGGTATCGTACCATGCACATTAACTATGTTAGTTAAACTGTCCATCAAATGAATATGGAGGTATATGGAGGATATGGGAATGATCACGCAATTAGTAAGAAAGCCTGTGCTGTCAGAAGCATGGAGTAAAAGGCAATACGGGGCTGGTTTCAATAGACATAGTTCAGCTTTCCAAACAACATTTCCCTTCGGTAAACACAGTGAATTGCAGTGGCGGGTGGAGACTGTATGTTAATGAGTTGTCAAGTCAGTTCTGTAGGCTTCTGTTTGTTAAATTTGGGATCTAGAAGTGGGAGAAAGGGGAACCAATATTATATGTGGGCTTTTGAGTTGGGGCAAAGGAATTTTCTGTAATGTATTTTATGTTGATCATCATAGCAATAGGCAGGGTATTATGCTTCAAATTGGTTATTTACATGCTTTCTAGTCTTGCCTTATTATGAATTCTTGTAACTCTAGGACACAGGGTATTCTGATACTGCAACTTTTTCTTTCTTATAGTCTTGATTATGGTTTTCACTGTCGCTTGTGTAATTTAGAAAGACAGGGTACTCTGCTCCAAATTAGTCAGTTACATGTTCAATGTTTTAGTTTTCACTGTAATTCCTCTAATTACGAAAATCCAAAAAGCTTAGGGATGGTATTTAAAGCTATGCATGTGGGTCATTATTGGGTCTATCTATATGTCCATGTTAAATTCTGGGGTGGAAAAAATTTTGGACTTAGGCATATGTTTAGTCAAGAGGAGCAACACGAGATTTGACAAGATGTTGTTGGTCAGAAGATAGGAATATTAACTGTTATACCTTTGCTCTTCCATTATACAGGATCATATATTGTTAATACATATTTAATTCAAAACATTACACACTACATAACAATGGTAAAGAGGCAGACGGGACAGAGAGTGGCTCAAAATCAAGATAAAGGGAAACAGAAGATGATAAAACTTGAAGCAGAGACTAGAAAGAGAGGTAGGAAGACAACGCAAGAGGTTTTAGTTAATATCTCGACAGTATACTCCCTTGGGAATCTGCCTCAAGTCAGGAAGGTAATTCATGGTTGGGAAAGAGAAACTCAAAGTAATGAGGAAGACAATGAAGCAGAAGCAAAAATTCTGGACTTTATCACTGATCCTTGCAACACTAGAGGTTGTCTTTCATTGTTCAATCAAACAGTCCATACATACTGGATCATGAAGTGTCTTCTGGCTAAGGCTATGCAAAGTATTTTTCTAAGAACTGAGACTCAAGAACAAAAAATGATGGAATTTCTTTAGGATATTGATATTCAACTCCAACATATAAAGGTGACTCAGTATCAAGCGACGAACCGTATCGGGCGAATTGAATCTCATGTTTTTTTGTGAATAATGTTTTTTTTAGACAATGCTTTAGTTTTAAGTTGCTACTTTGTAAATGTTTTAAATAGTGAACTAGCTAATGCGTCGAGTAGAAGAATGAAACATTTCCAATTTTGGTTGGCTTTTAATGCATTAAGGTGGCCAATAGACCTGGTTTCCTCTGGGCAGGTTGAGGTCACCAGCTCACTATCTATTGTAACCTGTTTTTTGATGATAAATAGAAAATAGCAAGGTACTACCAAATTGACCAAAAAAAAAATGTGAAGGTCTTTAGTCAATGTGACCAAGGCTATTGATATTTTATAGAAATCAATAATTGTTATCACGTTGGACCAAAGCATTCATGACCATTGTATTTATTTATTTTGATCTTGTTTATCAATTAAAAAAAATGTTTATTTATTTTGATCTTGTTTATCTATAAAAAAAAAATGTTATATTATATTTAGATAAGGAAACCGTTTAAGGCATTGATCACGACCACTGTATTTATTTATTTTGATCTTGTTTATCAATAAAATACTACCAATTTAAAAATTAACATAATGATATTTAGAATATCATGGACTTCAAAATAATTTCCTTTTTTTCTTTAATTTTAAAAACTGTGTGGTGTACTGCAAAATTATATATATATAGATTTGGCCTTTAATCATATCAGAACAAATTAAATAAATCTCTTTATGAAAGTGTTTATTTTATATATAACTTCTTCTTTTTATTTAATTTTAAAAACTGTGTGGTGTACTGCAGAATTTTATATATATATATATATATATATGACCTTTAATCATATTAGAAAAAATTAAATGAATCTCTTTATGAAAGTGTTTACTATATATATATATATATATATATATATATATATATATATATATATATATATATATATATATATATATATATTTGACCTTTAATCATATCCGAACAAATTAAATAAATCTCTTTATGAAAGTGTTAATTTTAAAAAATTTAGTAAAATTTTTCAGTCAAACAAGGAAATAATGTAAAAATAAATAGCATATCAAATGAAAATACATGTATGGCGATATCATAGCTTTAAAACTCAGTCATCCAGGCTTGGAACCAGTCGAGTTGACTGAGCGAAAGGGATGGTCGGTCTGACTCGGTGCTTAAACCGGTTCGGCAGCCGGTTTGTGACCGAGCCAGCTGAGCCATGTCGGCTGAGCCGTACATCGACTCGGCCGGCTCGGTCACAAATCGGCCGGCTCGACCGAGCCCGAGCTAGGTCAGTCGGACTGTTCCCAGCCGGTCGCAGGCCCCAAAAAATGCAAAAATCGGACTTCAAACTGGTTTAAATTTTGTTGTTAGGGTTTTGTTAGTGTATCTAACCCCTCCCCATCCTATTTTACCTACCCAACCCCTCTCAATACCTCACATCTATCTCATTGAATTTGCTTGAGCATTTGTGAGGAATTTCTGAAGAGTTGTGGAGTTGGTTTTGGAGCAGCTTTGAGGAGACTTTTGGGCAAGCTTTGAAGTAGCAGTGAAGAGCTTATTGGGCAATCTTTGGAGTAGCATTGAAAAGTTGGTTTTTTGGAGCAGCATTGAGAAGTTGTTTTGTTGGAGTTGCATTAAGAAGGCTAGAGGATAGAGGTATTTATTTTTTCTCTTCTAAAATCTGCCTTTACTTGTTTTATTTATTTTGCAAATCTGAAAATGGTAAAAATAGTTTTTGGTGAAAGAATTGAACATAGAATGAATAGTATTTTTTTTTTCACTTTCAGATTTAAACCTTTTCTTTCCAAGTCAAAAACTTAGTCCAAAATGGCCCCTAGAGTGAAAGATGATGCTTGGGCATATGCTGAAATGGTTGATGACCAAATGTATCGCTAATTTTGTAAGAGAAAAATTAAGGGGGGTGGAGGGGGCATTCATAGACTGAAATTACATTTGGTTGGTCTTAAAGGAAAAATTACTCTATGTGAAGCAAAAAAAATTGAGTAAATTATGAAGGAGTTGAAAGAGCAATTTCAGAAGTTTGAGGAAGACAAAATTAGGAAAAAAGAAATACAAGCTGAAATTGGGAGGAAGAGAAATCTACAATAGATGATGGCTGCCAACCCAAGTTTTGATTATGAGGGTTCTTTATCTATCCCTTGCACTGATGCATCAAACCCCTTTCACTATGTTCCTCCCTCTATGGAGTCTATTTCTGAAAAGGGTAAGGGTGCAATGAGAAATAAGGGTACTATCAAAAGTTTTTTCATGCCCTCTTCTCCCTCTGATAGTGCACATGGTCCTAGTCCTCTAAGTAGAGGTCAAGTGCATCCCACTTTAGATGGTCATTGGAAAAAATAATTGAGAGATGTTGCTTGTGATTACATTGCTAGATGGTGGTATGATGCTGCTATTCCCTTCAATGCTACTCATTCACCATATTATGAACCTACTTTTGATGCCATATATGTTGTTGGAAAGGGCTTCAAAGGCCATACTATGCATGAGTTAAGAGGATCTATTTTGAAAAAAGAGATTATGTCCATTGATGATTATTTTAAAGAGTTCAAAAACTCATGGGCACATACAGGATGTACCATCATGTCAGATGGATGGACTGATCAGAGGAACTGTACCATCATAAAATTTCTTGTATTTTTCCCACGGGGAACCATGTTTCTAAAATCAGTTGATGCATCTGATAGGGTGAAAGATTCACATTTGTTGTTTCATCTTTTGGATGAGGTTGTTGAAGAGGTGGGGGTGGAAAATGTTGTTCAAATCATCACAAATGATGCCTCTAACTATTTTCTTGTTGGTAAATTGTTAGAGGAAAAACACCCAACCATATTTTGGGCCCCATGTGCTGCACATTGCATAGACCTCATGCTGAGGATATTGGAAAAATATACTAGATCAAGAACACTATAGAGCATGCCAAAAGCATCGCAAAATATATTTACAATCACTCATGGATTCTAAATCTGATGAGGAAAAACACAGGGGGCAAGGAAATTATTAGGCCTGCCATCACTTGATTTGCAACACATTTTTGACACTTCAATCTATGCTTTCCCAACATAGAAAATTGCAAAAGTTGTTTTCTACTGATGAATGGAATGAATGTCAGTGGGCTTGCAAACAAGATGGAAAAGATGTGAAAAGGAAATTCAATGAAGAAATATTTTGGAAAAAGGCAGAAAATATTATGGAACTTTCTAAGCCACTGGTTAGGGTGTTGCGCTTGGTGGATGGGGAAAGATTGGCTATGGGCTTCATTTATGAGGCTATGGATCAATAAAAGGAGCAAATAAGGGCAACATATAAGGAAAAATTGGGTAATTATCGGCCCATTTGGGAAATCATTGATCAGAGATGGAACAATCAACTCCATTGCCCTATACATGCAGCTGGGTATTTTCTGAACCCAAGGTATCATTATAAAGCTCAGGAGGCAAGATCTTTGAATGGGGAGGTTAGAGATGGATTGATTGACTGCATTGATCACATGATATCCACAGAGAGTAAGCAATTGAAGATACACAATTAGATCACTTTGTTCAGCCAAGCCACAGGTACCTTTAGCAAGAATCTTGCAAGGATTGCAAGGGAATCAGATGAGCCAGGTAAACAAAGAATTTCAATTTTCAAATTCATATTTTATTATTTTGTATAATTTTTTATAATTTCAATTTCAAAGTTGGATATAGATTGTTGAGCTAATTGAAATTCATTTTTTGCAGGACAATGGTGGGAGGCATTTGTAGCCATTGTCCTAAATTGCAAAGGTTTGCAATCCGCATTTTAAGTCAAACTTGCAGTGCTTCTGGGTGTGAGCGCAATTGGTCTGTCTTTGAGAGGATTCACACAAAGAAGAGAAACCATTTGTAGCAAAACGGTTAAATGATCTAGTGTATGTCTAGTACAACCTATGACTAAGACGCAACCAATTGCTGAAGAAAAGACCTGATTCAGATCCCATTATGTTGGAGGATACTGATCCAACATCAGATTGGGTAGTGGAGACTCGTCCACCAGAGTTTGACTCTGATGAGGATATTGGTGCGGGGATGGACTTCGATACACAGGTAGAGCCAGAGGCTATGCTCAATGCAGATCCACTAGTAGCAGACCTAGTCCCAAGCCCTCTAGTTGCAAGTGCGGGCACTTCCTCTAGTCAGCCACGACAGAGGCACATAACTCGTCTATCTCAGGGTGGTAGGGCTATAGTTCTAGTTGAGGATGTTGATTCAAAGGAGGACTCCGAGGAGCGAGCGATTTCCCCCTCTGGTTCAGAGTTTGAGGAAGAGGACATTAGCTTGTCAGATGTCTAGCTGCTAGCAGTAGTGATTATTCATGTTTTGTTGTGGAGGCAATTTAGAACCTCCTTGTTTTTTTTTTTTTTTTTGATCTCTATCTCATCATGTATTGGACAGTGCACTGGGTGCAATTTTGATATAATGGATATATTCATGAGCCTAATTTGATCATATGTTGTCTTTTGTCTATATTGTAATTCTTTGTGTTTGGAAACATGAATACAAATATTTAAAATTATGTTTTTTTTACAAAAAAAATAATATTTAATGTATTTTTTACAAAAATTGAGTCATTGAAACTAAACTAGGCAAGTCGATACTGAGTCTGAGTCTGAGTCAGAGCTGACCCTCAGCCAAATCGGAACTCGAGTCCAAGTTTTAAAACACTGGGTGATATAACGATTTTATTGGATGTCTTAGTAGCACTGCTCAAGTCACTGGAAACTGAGGTTGCTACTTTGCTCAGGTCACTGGAAACTGAGGCTGCTACTTTCATCATGTTGGGGTTCCCATGTTTTGGCCAGATTGGCAAGACCAAAAGATGAGACAACATCAGAACCACTTTCAGACCTCAGGATCTAGCCCTCCTGGGTCCAGAGAGGGATCTCTCTATATATAAGCAAGGTTTATGTCTTTGAAGCTCAAAATTTAAGATGTTAGGCTAGTTATAAGGCTCAGAGTTTGTTTGTTAGATGTATGTTTCGTTGTTGGGAATCAGGAAAGAAAAGGTTCAATATAAGACAAGGATGAGCAAAGAGGATTTAGGTAAAGGAGAGATATTCCAGGGAACATTCAAGACCATTGGGCAATGGAGTCAGGAAAGGGTTTACTTGCTAATCAACATGCAGGCTTTCAGTTGGGTTGGTCATCTAAAGCATTGGATCTTAAAGATGATTGTGTGATATGAAATGGTAAGAGAGGAGGTGAAAGCAAGGAAACCATCCAAGGTGACCTTTAGAAATCAGATCCAGGGACAGGGCATACCATTGACCACCTGTGATTCTAAAATCTGAAGGCTAACTCTTCAGACAAGAAACATTAAAGATTTAGAACACAAAGTTAAAGACCTGAGATCAGAGAGAGACTTTGAACTCTCAATGCTCCAGCCTCCAGCTTGAGGGATCTTAGAAAAGGTTCAATTAACTAAAAAGGATCCTAGTGAGATAGAGACATAGTTCTGGACCTCCCAGTGTTCCCAATTCATTCAATTAAATCCTAACAAGAACAGTTGAGAACAGATTCATTAATTCATACATCAGCTAGCAGGCAATAACATCCACTACATTGGTTAAATTAATTGAAATCAAACCTTAGATAACACAAATAGCAGAAAACATTGAAGGCAAGGAGAGCAGAAACATAGGGTACCTAACAAGCGTAAATCCTATGCCAGATTTCTGATGCGAGCCAGTAGAAATGAAATGAAATGAAATAAAACACTAAGACAGGAAAACATCACTACAACTTTAGATCAGGATCTAAAGAAATGTGCTTGTCATATTAAAGGAGCAACACCAGTCAAGTACAACATTGCCAATGGCTGAATATTCAGTTTGAAAACATCTTCTTCTGCCTATCTTACAACTTTACACAGAGACTATGTCTCAAAAGAAACAGCTTGTAATTCTCTGATAATCGATCAACAACCTTTACAATGAGTTTCTTCATGAATTTATAGCTCCAGTGGAGCAGAGAAGGTAGGTGAAACACTAAATGAAGCATTAATCTCAGAAAAGAAAGAGGGCCAAAGCCCATTCTGTTTAAACCCTGTGCATTTATCTCTAGCACTCTTTTGGATGCAAGAGTGGTCATCTTCAGGCTTCCATTTACTCCGGGCATGTCTCTGATGTACTCTGCTGCAGCATTCTGTAGTACTTCTGGTGAATAAACAAAAAGGTAAATAAATGATGCTAGGGTCTGCCATACTGTGAATCAAATGCTCTGATAGCATAGGACTGTTGTCAGGGGGGGAAACTTTACTTGGACACAATGTAGACTGAAACAATAATGTGTACCATGTCCTTTCATGGAGAAAAACATTCTACTGATGTAGAAAACCTGATATACATTAATTTATGCGCTCTGTACCTTCTGTGTGATCCATGATGTCTTCAATCTGGTACTTTGCCTCTAAACCAATGAGTTAAGGCTCAAATATCTTCATTTTCATGCCTTAAACTCTCTGCTGCTCAATTTCTGTCTCTGTCGGTGAATACTGCGCTTTTAATGGCTCTGGGGAGGTTTTACAGAGTTCAAACCCTGTTCTTTTAAGGCAAGTCCTACCATGGCTCCTTCCTAGTATTTCTTCGTGATTTCAGCCTCTAAAAAAAGGGTCCTTTCTGCATTTTTGCCGCTGTAATAAAGATTGTGTAATCATGGCGGCTTTCACCTTCTGATAACCCTGCAAAACACAAAAAACTGTTAAGAAAACCACACATGGAGGTGGTGGATGCAGCAGGGACGATGAGAATGGTTGTGCAGACTGGTGAGATCACATGGGGGGAGATGGTTTTAGGGTCCAGCCGAAAGGGGCTAAGACCTCATAAGGTGGAAAATGGATTTTGGCCCATTTTAATGAAATTTGAGGGCAGAAATAGGTAACGATAGAGGGAAAAAGGGGAAAATAGGCCAAAAAAGGGGTGTGTGCAGGATGTAAAGGGGATTTTGGGAGGATTTAGGGGATCAAAAGGGAATTTGACAAGGGGAAAACAAAGGTTAAAATGGGGAATTCTGCAGGGGTACAAGGGGCAAAAGTAGGCCTTTTGGAGCACAATTTTTTGCAATCTGTGAGACCTTATAATGGGAGTCAACAGAGGGAATTTATCAAAGGGAAGGGCATAGGAGACTTCAAGGATGATGTGTTTTCAGAGGAAATGCATTCCTTGAAGGCTCAGAAACATTTTAGCCCCCTGTTTTCTTGTCAAAAATTTATAGGGGGGCTAACACATCACTAGCATGGCATTGGTTATGGGCATGGTATTGGTACATCTATTCTTCGGATGAATCATTAATGGGTCAATCGACAGAAAATGATGATGCTCAGGTGACTAGAAACTGAGGTTGTTACTTTCATCACGAGCATGGCATTGGGTATGGGCATGATATTGGTACATATGTTCTTCGAAGGGAGCATTAATGGGTCAATAGCGAGAAAATGATGATTATTAAGGATTAAGGAGCATTAATGTTACTCATTGGGTCAATAGCCCAGAAGAAAATGATGAATGTTCCTCATTGGGTCATAGCCCAGAAGAAAGTGATGACCGTTATTGATTAAGTTTTGCTATCTTCATTGAGAATTGAATTTTTAGGAATTGAATTTTTATGAGAATTGAAATAACAATGTTGATTATTTATAAGTTTTACTACCTTCCAAATAAAAGAGCACATCCCATACATTTTTAAAAGATATGACCTGATGTACATCTGATTGAGTAAGTGTTAATCTTCTATATCAAATGGTCCAAGTATCCCAGGTGAAAAAGGCACCTCTACGAGTCAAAGCATACCCATACAGACCACTAACATGTTTATTTCAAATGGCTAGAGTTTCTGAGTAAAATATGCTCGTAGCCTAGAGTATTGTAAGGGTTTTTTTCTACTTTGATATATATGTATGAGGTATTGTAAGGTTTTTTCTGACTCAGATTGATTATATATATATATATATATATATATATATATATATAAACCCAAATTTCACAACTTGAACTTCTAATTAAAATAGGCTCGTAGCCTAGAGTATTGCAAGGGTTTTTTCTGCTTTGATATATACATATGGAGTATTGTAAGATTATATATAAAAAGATATTGTAAGGTTTTTTCTGCTTGAGAATATATAAATATACCATATATATACACTCTAAACCCAAATTTCTCAACTTTATCCCTGAGCTGTGGGACAGGTTTTGAATCCTCCATGACTTGGTTAGACTTAGTTTTTAGTGTTTTGTTTTGGGATATATATGAGATATATTATAAACCCAAAATTCTCAACTTGATCCCTGAGATGTGGGACAGGTTTTGAATCCTCCATGACTTGGTTAGACTTAGTTTTTAGTGTTTTGTTTTGGAATATGTATGAGATATATTATAAGGTTTTTTCTGATTGAGAATATATAAATATATTTTTTAATATTTATAATAATGTGGTTCAACTACTTATAACAATACGGTCCATTAGGTGAGGATATTTGGTGTCATAGGTCAGCTATTAAAAATATATATATACTTTAAATTCATATAATTCTGAAAGATTTATTTTGCTGCTTTCAATTATATATATAGAATATTATAAACTTTTTTCGAGTTGAAAATATATAAATATAACCCCACACATATACATACACTCTAAACCCAATATCGTGACCTTCGTGAGCTTTGGGACAGGTTTTGAATCATCAATGACCTGGTAATTCTCAACCTTATCCCTGAGCATTGGGACAGGTTTTGAATCCTCAACGACCTGGTAATTCTCAACTTTATCCCTGACCTTTGGATAGGTTTTGAATCCTCAACAACCTGGTTAGTCAAAGTTAACAAATTTTTGATCCTGGAAATAATATCTGAATATTTAAATGAATTTAAAAAGAAGTTTTTTTTTTTTCTATATGAAGAAGAAATGACACTTAGAGCAGTTTTAGGTGTGCATAATTTTGCCTGGGATTGGATTTGGATTGGATCACAAAAATTGTGGGAAAAAATCTCCCCAACTAACTGTTGGACCACATCTTACCCCGATTAGGGTGCCTGCTAGTTGAAATGGTCCGTGCTGATCCACGTGGTGGATACGTTGCCGTCTTGTATGATGATTTTATTATGCAGGTCCTTTTTGACGTTTGTGCTCCACTCCTCATATTAATTGTGCATGCGCCAACCAGCCCGTATCATTAACACCCTATCAGACGCATTAACACTGGAATGTTTGCGCCAATTTTATGATATTATCGATTCTTTTGGTTCCCCTCAATCTCTGTGCAGACCTCTTCTTGGCGATCCACTATAGGCGACAGCTCTAGCTCTATGCGCGCGTATTATCAGTCGAAGATTGTGGTATGTAATGGCAACTTTGCCTTCCATGCCCACTATTCCTCTTCCAGTTTTTCTTTTATCTCTATGGCGAATGTTTAGTATTGCTGTGGTTCCTTGGTTAGCGGCGTTTTACTCTGGTTTTATAAGATGGTTTCAACATGCGCATTGGGATACTTATGTTGAGCCCCACTTTCGCAGTCCCCCTACTTCATCGAGGGCTTCTGGGGTTAGTTTGGATTTTGTCCTCATCTGTTCTCTTTCCGATCTTATCTCTCGGTCCTTGCTAGATTTTCCTAATTTGTCGGGAATCATTGAGGCTATTTTTCGGTCTGCTACTCTCATTTTTGGATGGTTTCTCATTCTGGCTAAGATGTGTCTCTTTGGTCTGTCTACTCTGCTTACTTTCCTTACTCATGGAAACTTGTCTCCTCTTTCTACTGTTATTTGGTCCAATTTCATGCCGACTTTTCACTCTTTTCGCAGTGGCAATGGGTGGGTTTCGCTGGCGGTGCCTCCTGTTTTGCATAAATTTATACTAGTTTCTGCCGTTCATGGTCTTTTGTTTGGACATGAGCACATGTCTTATCTATTTCCTACGTTTTCTTCTACCAATATCATTGTCTCTCGCTCTTTTCTTCGTGGTTCTAGCACGGCTTTGCTGGTGGTATTTTATATAGCAGTGGGTTCTGCACTTGTTCTGTTTCATTTATCTGATACTTTCGCCTGTAAGGATAAGCGCGTTGGGTTTGCAGCAACGACGCTTTCTTCTGTTTTTATTTAGCTGCTCTCTGATGTCGATTTGGCCACAGGCCTATCTTCAAGTTCTTTCAGTTTCATCATGGTGAAAGGTCAATCGAGGAAGATGAAATGAGGCAGATTTCCCACTCCTGGCACTGGCACCAGTGGGCGTGGCCGGAAATCTAATACACAGGTGTTGCATGAAATTTCTCAAGTCTATGACGCAGGGAATCAGGATGTTATCAAATTAAAAATTCATGGCTGGGAAGTTCACACAAATAGTGAGGAGGAGTACATAGATACTCAGATTTCTCAAATGGATTTTTTAACTGATCCTGGTAGCACTCGGGGTCGCGTTTCTATTTTTCAACAGTCAGTTAAGACCTATTGGAAGATGAAATGCCTACTTGCCAAGGCTATGGCTAGTAAGGAGGATAAGAGTCTCACTTCTTCTATCTTGTTTGAAATGCAACAAATGAAGCTGGATATGCATGCTATGTTGAAATTACAGATGCAGTTGAGTGATAAGGTGGGTAAGCTTGAACAACAGCTTCAACTTATCCACAGCAATACACAGGTGTTAGGCCTAACAGCTCATAGTCAGGTTTCTGTGGATTTAACTGGTTAAACACTTTACTGTTTGTTCAGTTTGGAATCTGTTATATTTTCTACTTCTTTTACTTGTAAATCTTATGGACATACTGTAGCTCTCGATGCTATTAGTGCTAGGATAAGACAATTCCGTTTTTGGTCTGCTTATAACTCGATGCAGTGGCCAACAGACCTAGTTTCCTTCGGGCAGGTTGAGATCACTGTATCTGTTTTTTGTTGTCTGACTCTCTGCCCTTAATATTTTTTATAATAGAAAGGTCCTACGAAGTTTAAAAAAAAAAAACTGTTGGACCACATCTTCAGACTTTCAGTTTTTTTTTATATGAAGAAATGACACCTAGAACAACAGGCTCTTAGGTGTATGTTAGGCACCTATAAAAATTTTCATATCAAATGGTGGCTAAAAAAAATTTGGAGTCTTCAAGGAACAAATTTTACTGCTAAAACGTGTTATCTCTTGAATACTCTTGAAGACATCATCTCCTCTATCCAAATCTTCATTGTTGTTCCCATTTCAAAGCTCAGAAATTCTGTTGATTTCAAAGACAAAATACTGCTGCAAACACCATTTTCCCCTACTTCCACTTCAAAACTAACCTTCATTTTTTACCCCTTTCACTCCCATAAATTCCTCTATTTTTCATTTTCCCCTCTTCACCTTTCATTAAATCCCCTTCATAGAGTTTAAAACACCTTTTTGAACTCTGCCGAAACCCTCAAATCCTTTTGAAAACCATTGAAAATCAATAAAAAATTCCTTTCTATATTATAGACTTAAGTCCCCTTGGGCTAAGTCCTAACCACTTCCCCACACATGTCCGCGCCCTAAGAACTAGGCGCTAAACCCATCGAGTGCTTATCGCATCGAAACTTCCGAGAAATAGTAAGTCTTTTTGTGTGTGAAGCTTGAAACCTCCGATGCCGATTGGGTCCCATATGTATAAACCCCGCCCTCTGCTTTTTACTCCATATAACTTTAACCCAGGAGCAAGTGTTAAGGGTCCCGAGGCGCTAATCGCATCGCAAGTTTCAAATGGTTAGATTGAAAGAAAGGGCCCGACAGTTCTGATGTGATTGGCCCTCACATATATAAAGCCCCAGGCCTATCACATTCCATATAATCCATGGCCCCGCAGACGAGCGCCAGCCATTTCATATGTATACATCCCACTCGATAAAACCTTTGTTTTATATTAAATTTTTGGGTTTTTCATGTTATAAGGTTTTTCCGCCAGTGCAAGTCTTCAATGTTATCGACCATTGATCTTAGTCTGATCAATGATCACCGCCAAATCGCATCACAAGTTTTTCATTGAGTGCATTTAACATAATGCCTCCTCCGATTGACATCTCCTGATTCTTTCCCTGTCGTCGATCTAATCTGCAGATCGATAGCCCATAACTAATCGCTTCCTCACACTCCAAAGTTCATTGCCCCATCGATTGCGATCCTCCGATTGGATCTGGATCGTCCATGTGTCCAGATCAGACGGTCCCAAATCATTCCTGCATTACTTCATCGCCCTCCACCCTCGCCAAAGGTTTAACCTTATTTTTTCTCATTCTCTTATTAAATCCGAATAATGTGAATCCTTCACATTATTATTCCACCGCTTATCCCGACCATTGATCTTCTTGATCACTCATCCATCAACGGCTCTGACTTAATGATCCCTCCACTCTCCTTTTTTAACCTCTTCTACGCAGTTCTCCACCGTTGGATGATGCCATCCAATGACCACGCTCCTCCCCACAACCTCTAAAGCAGTTTAACCCAAAACGCAGTATTTCTTAATTGGTTTCGTGTTTTGCAGGTGATTGATCGTTTTTCATCATATTAAAGAAAAAGCCGAAGGCCAAGAATGATGATTCCCGTGCCTTTGATTCATAAAAGGAAACCATTCGCAGGGTTCAAACTCCACGTCTCGTCGATGCTACATGGGCATTGATGCCTTGTGAGCCCTACACAACACTGCACATCAACAAGACACAGTGAGTGAAATCACAATCAAAGAGTATCAGTGTCGAAGACAGAACACAGCAGAACATAAGATTGAAGACAATTTTGGGGATTATGGCTAAGATTGATTATCAAAAGCCTAATCCTCCAAATTAAAATAGAATTAAAGGTAAATCAAAAGATCTATCAGACAGAAAGGCCTCCACTGCCACATTTGAGGCAAATTGATTCCTCTCAGCTACCACAAAGCCACCTATAGCCACAAGAATTCAAATGGAGGCCGGAGTTATTGATAAAAATCATATATTTGCCTCAGCGCAGCCAGAGAGTTAATTCTGCCAAAGAACTTAATGCACAAAATATCAGCAGAGTTACTTTAACATAACACAGAACCTTAAAAGTCAACAAAATCTCCCATCAAGCTTGAATCTTAAATGTAAAACATTAATACAGACTGAAAACCTGTAAACTTCTCCATCGAGCCCCTCAAAGGCCGAGAATTCATCAATCTGTATTAATTATCTTGGGAGATATTTTATCCTCTCCCACCTCCTTATCCTTCTATAAATACTACTGTAGAATATGAGAAAATGTTGGTTGATGAACTTTGAAATATACTTGAGCTTGAGACTTCTACTTGTAAATAGTGTTCACTGGCTCTTGGAGCTCTGCTTGTGATAGATAAGTTAGTCTGGGAAGTGTAGATGATTGCTAAACTAAAGCATTGGACTTAAAGCTGTAACTGGTTTGGAGCATCAATACAAGTTGATTTATGGGATCCTGGTCTATGTCGACGGTGATGTTTTTCTTATTGTGAATTGTTATTTTACTTTTGTTTTCACTTTGTTCATTTTCTCTTATAAATAACAACATGCATAGAGTTAGGACCTACTGTATATCAGTACACTTCTCTGACTGAAAATCTTTATCTGTATGTTTTCTTCCAAATTGTGTTATTTAGGAATGATTTAATTCAGTTTAAGCAGTAGGAATGTTGGCGTTCCCTCATCCTCCTGTTTAGCTAAATATTATTCCTGAATGTTATTTTCATTTCATGTTAGGTAGAGATGAACTAAGGAAGATAAGGTGTGCCCTGGTCCTAGTTTTATCCCAAAAGATTGTCTAAAAGTTTCCCTTGGAATGTGTTAAAAGTTAGCTAGTTTAAAAGTACTTACCAGATCTTAGGCCATTCTTTGTTATCTTTGTGTTTGTCTTGAAAGTTACCAAGTAAAGCAGAGCTGGGAGAGGATTTGTGGTGAGCCTAGCCCGCTAGTTTCTTCTCCAAAAGTTTCCTTCAAGTTTCCCTTTGTTTTTAAATGTTTTCTATTGAAAGTGTATAAAAGGCTGGCTAGTTTGAAATTACTTACTAGATCCTAGTTTACTTTTATGTTTTTCTTAAGTGTGTGTCAAAGGCTGGCTAGTTTAAAACTACTTACCAGATCCTGGACTGCTCTTTGTTCTTCATCTGTTTTAATTCCCCTTCTTGTTGTATCATTTCATTCCATAAATTAAACTTTAGAGAGATCCTTAGACTTAGATGACTTGCCCCATGGACCACTCTTGCCTCTTGTTCTTTCAATTAAAATCTATTATGACTCCATAGCCCAATGGACTAAAACCTGCAATTATATATCTTCTTGGCCAAAGCTTGTTCTATTTTCTTGCAACTTCTCACCTTTGAAACTCTTTGCATTTAGAACTTTCCACTCAAATAATAATCATGCTCAACCACCCAAAAACAAACAGAACCCTCGGCCTTCATAACTAGCCTAACATCATTAACATAAACTTTCAAAGAAAAATCCAATATTTTCACTTATTGGAGAGATCCCTCTCCAGATTTAGGAGGGCTAGATCCTAGAATCCCAAAGTGGTTGAAATAATGTTGTTTCTGTGATTGGACTTTGCCAATCTTGCTAATTACAGATTCTTAACATTTTTGGCGACTCTACTAGGGAATTTGAGTCTTTTTCATTTTAAATACTGCTAATACTCAGAGTACCCATGATCTCTTTAGATTGGTACATGGTGGTGGACCATAAAACATTTTACCTCCTTAGGAGCTAAAAATCTTCCACCTGGTGACTCCACACTCTGAAACTCCCAAAAGACCAAATTACACCACTGGTATAAGACTCTGAACTGGTTGACCAGACACAATGACCTCTTTTCTGATTTACAAACATGGATTTAGATGTAGACCCAGAAGATGAACATATGATCATGATGGAGAAAAATATGTACATGCTTGGAAGAAGGATGGATAGGTTTATGGCTAATTTCAACGTTGGTTATCTAGCGCAACATATACCTTTCCCTAATAAAACACAAACCCTACCCCAACAAGACATGCACGATCAACAAGATTATAAAGTGAATAAACAAGAAATCATGATGGAGAAAAATATGTACATGCTTGGAAGAAGGATGGATAGGTTTATGGCTAATTTCAACGTTGGTTATCCAGAGCAACATATACCTTTCCCTAATCAAACACAAACCCTACCCTGACAAGACATGTACGATCAACAAGATTATAAAGTGAATAAACAAGAAATCATGATGGAAAAGATGATGTACATGCTTGGAAAGAGAATGGATAGGTTGATGGCTAATATGAATATTGATGATCTAGTGTGAGCAACGCTTTCTTTTGATCAAACACAAGCCAAATCACCTCAAGACCAAGACTTTAACCAAGACATGTAATATGATCAACACTTTATAAAAGATGATGAGAAAACCTATAAAGAAAGAAATGAAGAAGGTTGTCAAGAAATTCTTGATTGCCTACCTATGTCTTGTACTATGATGATAAGAGAACTTCATGACCTAAATGCAAAAAATGTTAGTGACACAAGTGAAGTTCCCCTAGAAGAGGTTGAAGAAGACATCGAGCCTCAAAATCAGCCAACACAAGACAAAGAGGACTATTGTACCTCTGTTCTAAGGAAAAAGAAAACTCCTTCTCTCTTAACAGAGGAAGAGATTGATCTAGTATTAAACAGAATGCTAGCCTCTAAACCTTCATCTAAACCAAACGGTTCCGCTCATCTACCTACTCCATCTTGTTGTCTTGAGACAAAAAGTGAACTTGTAGATCAGCTAGAAGAAAAGAAAGTTGATATCCCAATATGTTTGACTAATGAAAATGTTTATTCTGATAATTTTTCAAACTTTAATAAGTCTGATGATGATGATGATTTCCAAGCAGAAACTAATCATGCAAGGAAACCAGCATTTGATTGGTTTTATGAGTTTCACCATCGTCGGCTTCAAATCCGCAATCATCCATTTCGATCCATCATAAATGGCTTTCACATAATTGGGAATCAGCAGCCTTTCTACTCAGAAGGTGAAGAGAAAAGTAATGAAGAAGTTTTTAAGCAAGAGGAAACCTTTGAATACACCCCTGCTCAAGAATATAATAATCTCTTCACAGAGTTTAGCCCACTGAATCCAAGCACACTAGGGCTACAAGAGGACAACACTGCCAAATATGATGAGTCCTCCAGTTCAGATGATGATGATGAAGAGGGAGAGAAACAAATAGAAGACTATCCTACTGAGGATATACCGTCTTCTCAAGAAGAATATTTTTCCTTTTCTGTTAAAAATGATGATTCTTCCAAGAAACTTTCTGAAGATATAGTCCTCAAAGCTGAAGTCTTGGAAGCAGACAATCTACCAGACATGAAGGACCAGAAAGAAGAGAATCTTCATCCTTTCTTTGTTGATCCTTTGGACGAGTGTGTGTAAATCCCAACTGGCTCAAATTATCAAGCAGTGATCCTTTGCAAGAGCCAAATACATGAAAATATGTCAGCTTCTGTGATAGCCTTGGTTTTGAAGAATAATCTTCAAAATGTGATATGGTTACTTCTGACCAGTAGCCAAAATTTATTTTTCTTCTGGACACTACTCAACTGGTTACATTGGCACTTTTGTATCCTATGAATATGTAAATACTCCATGTTAGAATAGGTTATATAGGAATGTCAATAAAGCTCAGTTTTGAGCATTTAGATAGTTGTTGATTTCTGTTTTGAAGAAAAAATAAAAAAAATATACCAAAAACAATAGAAAAGAGAAAAGAGGGAAGATTGTAAAAACAAGAAAGGTACATCCCCATACCAAAAAGAGAAACAAAGTCTGAAAGTGTGCAAGCTTAAATGCCACTCCTGAAAAAACACACTTCTAATTAGTCATACAGCCTAATCTTGACTAATTAGCTTTAAATTTTCTGTTGATAGGATAGTGAATTCGATTTGCCAAACTGTTTAATCTTGGCTTATCAATAGGTAGATTAGGCTAGAAATTAAAGGTTCAAACATGCTCAAAATCTGAACCTAAGTTTCCAAAGAGAATGAATCAAATCTATTTCAAATTATGAGTCAAGAAAGATGTAAATCTGGTTCTAATTAGCTCAAAATCTGAACCAGAGGACAAGCAAAGAACAACTCAAGTAAGAGTAAAAACAGAGTTGTAAAAGATGAAGGAAGTGCTTGAACTTTCAGATCTTAAGCCTTCCATTTTTGTTTTAATTTTCTGCAAAATAATATCTATGTGCAGCTTGTTGTTTATGCCATAAATTAGCATCAGGTTATACTGTTCAATCCTAACTTGTATGCTTTTGAATTTCTATTGTAGAATTTAGAGAATAAAATCTGTTGGACCGTTTAATCCCAACAGATGGTAGATTAGGTAGAGAAGCATATGGACTCAACTGTTTAATCTTAGTTCATGGAGAGATAAGGAGTAGAATTAGATTAGTTTTATTCTTTCAAAAGAATAAAATGTTGTAAAAGATTTTGCCAATCCAAGTGCACTCTAATGAAGAAAAAATGTTAGATCAGTAGGATTGGTAGGTAGAAAGCTTGTTGATGAAAGATCCATTGTTTTTATGGTTGATAATATGTTTTCAGAGCAAGATCATCCCAGCAAAGGAATGACAGCCCAATGGATGAGGCACTAATCAACCTCCCAGAGAATGCAAGTCTGAAGTTCTTGATGCCTTCAAGAAGGCACCATCCCCAAGTGGAACCACTGTTAGCCACCTATAAAATTTGTCATATCAAATGGTGGCTAAAACATTTTTGGAGTCTTCAAGGAACAAATTTTACTGCTAAAACGTGTTATCTCTTGAAGATTCTTTAAGACATCATCTCCTCTATCCAAATCTTCATTGCTATTCCCATTTCAAAGCTCAAAAATTTTGTTGATTTCAAAGACAAAATACTGCTGCAAACACCATTTTCCCCTACTTCCACTTCAAAACTAACCTTCATTTTTTACCCCTTTCACTCCCATAAATTCCTCTATTTTTCATTTTCCCCTCTTCACCTTTCATAAAATCCCCTTCATAGAGTTTAAAACTCCTTTTTGAACTCTTCTGAAACACTCAAATCCTTTTGAAAACCATTGAAAATCCATAAAAAATGCCTTTCTGTATTACAAACTTAAGCCCCCTTGGGCTAAGTCCTAACCACTTCCCCACACATGTCCGCGCCCTAAGAACCAGGCGCTAAACCCATCGAGTTCTTATCGCATCGGAACTTCCGAGCAATCACAAGTCTTTTTGTGTGTGAACCTTGAAACCTCTGATGCCGATTGGGTCCCATATGTATAAACCCCGCCCTCCGCTTTTTACTCCATATAACTTTCGCCCAGGACCAAGTGTTAAGGGTCCTGAGGTGCTAATTACATCGCAAGTTTCAAATGGTTAGATTGAAATACTGAGCCCGACAGTTCCGATGCGATTGTCCCTCACATATATAAAGCCCCGGGCCTATCGCATTCCATATAATCCATGGCCCCGTAGACGTGCACCAACCATTTCATATGTATACATCCCGCCCAATAAAACCTTTGTTTTATATTAAATTTTTGGGTTTTTCATGTTATAAGGTTTTTGCGCTGGTGCAAGTCTTCAAACGTTATCGACCATTGATCTTAGTCCAATCAACGATCACCACCAAATCGCATCGCAAGTTTTTCATTGAGTGCATTTAACATAATGCCTCCTCCGATTAACATCTCCTGATTCTTTCCCTGCCGTCGATCTGATCTGCAGATCGATGGCCCATAACTAATCGCTCTGTCGCACTCCAAAGTTAATTTCCCCGCCGATTGCGATCCTCCGATTGGATCTGGACCGTCCACATGTCCAGATCAGATGGTCCCATATCATTCCCGCATTACTTCATCACCCTCCACCCTCGCCAAAGGTTTAACCTTAGCTCTTTGCATTCTCTTATTAAATCCGAATAATGTGAATCCTTCACATTATTAGTTTGCCGCTTATCCCGACTGTTGATCTTCTTGATTACTCATCCATCAATGGCTCTGACTTAATTATCCCTCCACTGTCCTTTTTTAACCTCTTCTCCACAGTTCTCCACCGTTGGATGATGCCATCCAATGACCATGCTCCTCCCCACGACCTCTGAAGCAGTTTAACCCAAAACACAAGATTTCTTAATTGGTTTCATGTTTTGCAGGTGATTGATGGTTTTTCATTATATTAAAGAAAAAGCCAAAGGCCGGGAATGACGATTCCCATGCCTTTGATTCATAAAAGGAAACCATTCGCAGGGTTCAAGCTCCACGTCTCTTCGATGCTACATGGGAATTGATGCCTTTTGAGCCCTGCGCAGCACTGTACATCAACAAGACACAGTGAGTGAAATCACAATCAAAGAGTATCAATGTTGAAGACAAAACACAACATAACAGAATATTGAAGACAATTTGGGGGATTACGGCTAAGATTGATTATCAAAAGCCTAATCCTCCAAATTAAAACATAATTAAAGGTAAATCAAAAGATCTATCAGACAGAAAAGCCTCCACCACCACATCTGAGGCAAATTGATTCCTCTCAGCTACCACAAAGCCACCTGTAGCCACAAGCATTCAAACGGAGGCCAGAATTATTGATCAAAATCAGATATTTGCCTCAGCGCAGCCAGAGAGGTAATTCTGCCAAAGAACTTAATGCACAAAATATTAGCAGAGTTACTTTAACATAACACAGAACCTTAAAAGTCAACAAAATCTCCCACCGAGCTTTAATCTTAAATGTAAAACATTAATATAGATAGAACACCTGTAAACTTCTCCATCGAGCCCCTCAAAGGCTGAGAAGTCATCAATCTGTATTAATTATCTTGGGAGATCTTTTATCCTCTCCCACCTCCTCATCCTTCTATAAATATTGTTGTAGAAGATGAGAAAATGTTGGTTGCTGAACTTTGAAATATACTTGAGCTTGAGACTTCTACTTGTAAATAGTGTTCACTGGCTCTTGGAGCTCTGCTTGTGATAGATAAGTTAGTCTAGGAAGTGTAGATGATTGCTAAACTAAAGCATTGGACTTAAAGCTGTAACTGGTTTGGAGCATCAATACAAGCTGATTTATGGGATCCTGGTCTATGTCGACGGTGATGTTTTTCTTATTGTGAATTGTTATTTTTCTTTTTTTTTCACTTTGTTCATTTTCTCTTATAAAGAACAACATGCATAGAGTTAGGACCTACTGTATATCAGTACCCTTCTCTAACTGAAAATATTTATCTGTATGTTTTCTTCCAAATTGTGTTATTTAGGAATGATTTAATTCAGTTTAAGCAACAGGAATGTTGGCATTCCCTCATCCTCCTGTTTAGCTAAATATTATTCCTTAATGTTATTTTCATTTCATGTTAAGTAGAGATGAACTAAGGAAGATATGGTGTGCCCTGGTCCTAGTTTTATCCCAAAAGACTATCTGAAAGTTTCCCTTGGAATGTGTTAAAAGTTGGCTAGTTTAAAAGTACTTACCAAATCTTAGGCCATTCTTTGTTATCTTTGTCTGTCTTGAAAGTTACCAAGTAAAGCATAGCTAGGAGAGGATTTGTGGTGAGCCCAGCCCGCTAGTTTCTTCTCCAAAAGTTGCCTTCAAGTTTCCCTTTGTTTTTAAATGTTTTCTATTGAAAGTGTATCAAAGGCTGGCTAGTTTGAAAGTACTTACCAGATCCTAGTTTACTTTTATGTTTTTCTTAAGGGTGTGTCAAAGGCTGGCTAGTTTAAAACTACTTACCAGATCCTGGACTGCTCTTTGTTCTTCATCTGTTTTAATTCCCCTTCTTGTTGTATCATTTCATTCCATAAATCAAAATTTAGAGAGATCCTTAGACATAGATGACTTGCCCCATGGACCACTCTTGCCTCTTTTTGTTTCAATTAAACTCTATTATGACTCCATAGCCCAATGGACAAAAACCTGCAATGATCTATCTTCTTGGCCAAAGCTTTTTCTATTTGCTTGCAACTTCTCACCTTTGAAAGTCTTTGCATTTAGAACTTTCCACTCAAATAATAATTATGCTCAACCACCCAAAAACAAATAGAACCCTCGGCCTTCATAACTAGCCTAACATCATTACCATAAACTTTCAAAGACAAATCCAATCTTTGCACTTATTGGAGAGATCCCTCTCCGGATTCAGGAGGGCTAGATCATTAGGGGAATTTTGAGGTCTAAAATGGGCCTCTTAAGGAAATTATAAAATAATAGTGGAAAAAATCAAATAAGATTTGATGACATCATCAAAATTTAGAGGGAAAAATGAAAAACATACTTTTTCAACTCATATTTTCAAATTATCTCCCAAAGTTTTTACTCAAATTTCAAGCGGGAGTATTCGTTGGATGCAAAATTTAATTTGTCATCCAAGGATTACCCATGTTGCATACTTTCGATGGGTCCTACTACACAAAAAATGAGAAATACATAAAACAACGTGATACAATCACATTTTTTTATGTATTTCTCATTTTTCGTGTAGTAGGACCCATCGAAAGTATGCAACATGGGTACTCCTTGGATAAGGAATTAAATTTTGCATCCAATGAGCACTCTCGCTCGAAATTTGAGTAAAAAATTTGGGAGATAAGTTGAAAAAGTAGTTTTATTATTTTATTATTTTTTAATATTTTTACCCTTTTATTTAACAAATGGTAAATCATCCCCCATGGTTGACATCATCATCTTGAATCCTATTGGTTGTTATAAAGTTTATTTTTGTTGTACATTTTTCTTAGGAGGCCCATTTTAGACCTCAAAATTCCCCTAATGCCTAGAATCCCAAAGTGGTTGAAATAATGTTGTTCCTGTGACTGGACTTTGCCAATCTTGCTAATTACAGATTCCTAACAGTGTATATAACTTTTCCCTAGATTGAATCACAACAACTAGAACTTCAGATACTTTTTTTATATGAATAAATGACACCTAGAGCAGCTCGCTCTTAGGTGTATATAACTTTGCTCGAGATTGGATCCAAAAGCCTGGAACTTCATATTTTTTTATATGAAGAAATGACACCTACAAAAGCCGGTGTACATAACTTTGGCTGGGATTGAATCACAAAACTTGTGAAACCAAACCTCCCAACCCATAAATTTGGCCAAAATTGAATCACAAAACCTGTGAAACCAAACCTCCCAACACCTCCCAACCCAACTAACTGTTAAACCACATCTTATTTTCAAAATTTCAAAAAAAACATTTTTAAGGCTACTATAAATGCAAGTACTCAAACAAATGCAAATACTCAAACACTAGAGCTTGGGGTCGGACTGAGACTTTATATATATATATATATATATATATATATATATATATATATATATATATATATATATATATATATATATATATATATATATATAATTTCTCAAAAAAATGTTGCAGATATCCATGATGGGTTTCCACATATTGGAATTCTGATTCACATAAATTAAATTAAAGGATTCCATACCTTCGTCTCGTCTCTTGTGAACACTTGTGAGAGCCCAATGGAGGGCGTATTGGAGGCTGCCTGTACCCAAGGTCAGTGGGATTTTTTTTAGTCGATACAACTAAATTTAATAATTATGGTATAGGGCATGGCCATGAGAAATTATGCCAAAAGTGTGAAAGCCTTCAAATTTATATTCAAATTTAGCATTATAAAGGAGCATTATAAAAAAAAAAGTGATGATCAAGTTATTGGTAGGGGAAGAAATTATGGAGATTGGTAGATAAAAAAATAGATTTATTTTAAGTAGTGATTTAGTATAATAAGGGTTAATTTATTTTGGGTTCAATTTGTATAGAGTGCAAAATGAAAATAAAAATTATGGAGATTGGTAGATAAAAAAGTAGATTTATTTTAAGTAGTGATTTAGTATAAGAAGAATTAAATTTTTTTGGGTTCAATTTGTTTAGAGTGCAAAATAAAAATAAAACAAGTATAGATTTATTTTAAATATTGATTTACTATAAGAGGAATTAAAAAATTTTAGGTTCAATTTTCTTAGGACTGTAAAATTAAAAAAAAAATATTACATCATTTTTTCTACATGATAGATCAAAATGAATCTCTAGTGATATCTTCTATATATATAATGTCTAATTTTTCATTGTTTAAATTTTATATGTAATAGATAACTTAAACTTGTAAGTTTAAAAAAACATTATTGGATTTGAAGGAAAATTCACATACACACTCTCATATATATATACTACTTCATAAGTTTTAACCATAAAAACTTATTTTTTCCAATTGGGAGTGAAATATTTTTACCATAATGGGTTAACAAAAAATCAAGTTGAGATTATTAATATTTTGTAATGATTTTAATTAAACCTAACTAAACATGCATGTTCATTTTTGTTTTTTATTATAGTGAATATTGCTTTTCTATTGAGAGAATATGTTATTTTTATTTTAAAAGAGATATGTGTCAACTCCACCACTTGAGCATAGAAAGAATAACTCATCAACTTCATATTAAATTGTATAATTCACTATAAAATTTATAAAAATTTTAAGACTTGAATATCTTTTTGATGTAGATATAATGAAAATATAATTTGTAATTAAAAATAAAGTAGAACAATGTAATTGTAATTGGTTTTTGAAGTCCAACTCATGATATAATTCACTAATGCAATGAATGAATCGAAGTGGAATTTTAATCTCATTTGGTACAAAATAGGTTGAACCAAAGTGAAATTTTAATATCATGTATACATATAAAGGTAAAGTGGTACAAAATATGTTATGCGTTTTGCTAGCAAAGCAATGCAATGATATAATTTTGTAATTTATACAAAACGTAAGACCCATAATTCATAAAATTGATTATTTTAATGATACTAAAGCTCTGAAAATAGTTTATGAAACCCTAAATTAGGAATTTAATAAGGTATAACCAATATTACTCTTAGAATATACTTATCTGTAATATATATGCACAAAATTTATCAATTTTACTATTGAGTACTAACATAGAGTTTTGTGGTTGAATATGTCTATGCTCTACCTTGACTCTCGATCCTGCTCTCATTACCAAATGACCAAAATATCCCTGCCAAACTGAGAACAATTTCAGTACCCAACTCTATAGTACTTCAAATTCTAGGT
Organism: Pinus albicaulis; assembly: GCA_034641835.2. Lineage (NCBI taxonomy): Eukaryota > Viridiplantae > Streptophyta > Pinopsida > Pinales > Pinaceae > Pinus > Pinus albicaulis. Next base: position 203,210,363 of record CM076576.1, read on the forward strand.
ACTCTGGCCCCAGTGCGCAAACTTCAAGAACATTTCAGCTCAAAATTCCTTCTATCAGTAACACTTTGATGATTTCCTATTGTCTGTGTAAATCTCCCCAAAATCCTCTCCCGTTATCATCTTCTTCACTCCCTTATATATTTAATTTCACCGTCTATTAAACTCCTTGTTGTCCGCCTCCTTCCTCCACCACTTCCCTATCCCTCTTAGTTGTCATCCTCTTAATACCTTTTCGGCACTTCTTTCCTTTTGGATGGAGGAGGTTATATTTTAAATTTAAATGAATCACTGAAATGATTTATCCATTTACTTTTAGGTTTTGATAGTTTTGATTAAATTTTAGTTTCTAATTTAATTATTATTTTTTAAATAAATCACTTTATTTTAACGTTTAATTAAATTCTTTTATTTATTTTAATTAAATATAAATTAATTAAATTTTAATTTATATATTTCATTAATTTTATTATATATATAGGTATCTATATTTCTTGATTTAAAATATTAGTCATATACATAGTTATAAGGGTGGTACACATATAATTTCACCACTCGGTATATTTATTATCTTCTCGTGAGTTTAAGAATTTATTTTGATAATCCATTCATCAACCTAAAATAAAACTCTCTCTTTTTTTAATATTAGCTAGTAGGTATACCAGTGCAACACATGTGGTTCATGCATATGTAGCTATCATATGAATGTCTCATACGTATGCTAATATTCACATTCTTTTTGTAATTGTAGGCAGGTCATTACGTACACCCCACATTCCGCAAAATTCATACTGAAGTTAGGGTTTATATAGTATAACGGTAATTACTTTAGAGTTGAGTATAATCATGTAGGTATTGTGTTGGATAATTGAATTTTCATTTACAATTGTGAGGACACTTTAAATTTTGTATTTTGAAAAATTATTGGTTATAATTTTAATAGCCAAACCCTACCTCAGCTAGCTTCCAAGATATTCTAGAATCATCATATCCTTCCTAATATCTTCCGCTCCCATCCTATCCATCCTCTACTATAATATTACATTGCATCAGTTATACTGATCTAATCATTCATAAATATTAAGGGTCTCAGCGTCGATTATATCGCCCTGATTTCCCATTAGGCATGAGGAAGTCATCATCACACATTTAGGGGAGCATGAATTTCACAGTCCTCCCATGAATCCAGGTTTTGGAGGATAAATGATGGGTAATACCTCCACCCGTCCTAGTGAGACCAGGGTCAACACCCTATTATGGAATCTCCTCGAATCTCAATTGTTCTTGAAGTTTTGTCCCATTGACCTTTTCAACATCCTGCCCCTAGGTCCCACTGACCTTTTTAGGTTATGGGACTCTGTACACATGCACAGGCCTGCAAGTCAACATCTATGGGGCTCTGGACGCATGCATAAGAAAACACGCCAATGTCCAAGGCCTAAATTTCCTATTGTTGTTCCAACGTCCCTAGGATTTGAGCCACTTTCCAGGCCCAGAACCTAGTGCAATACCCAAAACTTGATGACAAATTCAGAGATGAATGATAACAACCAAACAATGATACATTTGCAAAAATATTTATGAGGAATAAACTGGACCCCTACTAGCCATGACAGGAATTTTTCCAAACATGAAAGCTACAAGTATAAAAAATAGAACGAAGCATAGGGGTCTCATACTTATCTGAGAATCGCTAAGAAACATTGATCCCTTACATCATTAGCTGCAATAAGATCTATTTTACCATAGATACATTGTGCATTCATTTAAAAAAAACATAGGGAGAACCATACATCATCATTGTTAAAATACATGCTTATAACTAACACAATAAAAACATAAATACCATGGATACGACATCCATATAATCCACATATAAACCAGAAAAATTTGTTCATCAAATACCAAGGAAATGAAGCTTCAATTTAAAAATTTCAAAACCAACCGGAGATGGGACTACCACATTCCACCTGACCATAGATTAGTTGAGCCAAATATCTCTTTAGAAAATCACCCCCGTGCCATATTCCAAGCATGAATGTGGGACTCAAACCAAAAGAACCAACCAGGGAATCTCAAGGCTAAACCACCTCACCCTCTTCAATAGAAACCAAGATTTACCGTGGTCCACACTAGATCACTAGGCCAACACAATAAACATGTCATAACCATATTTACCATGATCTCCACCCGATCTCTAAGCCAACATAAGCATGGATACTGGCGAATTATCTCTGCCTAAACCATGAGGAATTTTACTATCTCCTAGTCTCTCAGGCTTTACCAAAATCTCTAGTCCGAGTTAGGGATCACTAGGCCCTAAACTGATACATAATCTTCAGGATTTACCGTATATCCTAACCCAAGATTCCTAGGCTTAATGGAGAGAAAACCACCTCTAGGTTTTACCTTATATCCTACCATTCACCGGTTGAGGATTCCTAGGCCCACCCATTAGGGGAATTTTGAAGTCTAAAATGGTCATCCTAAGGAAATAATAAAATAATAGTGTAAATAATAAAATAAGATTAGATCACATCATCAAATTTTAAAGGGAAAAAAAGAAAAAAAAACTATTTTTTCAACTCGTATTTTCAACTGATCTCCCTATGGGTTTACTCAAATTTCGAGTAGGAACACTTGTTGCATGCATAATTTGATTCCTCATCTAAGGAGTACCTGTGTTGCATACTTTTAATGGATCCTGCTACATGAAAAATGAGAAATACATGAAAACCATGATTGCAATAATTTTTTTTCATGTATTTCTCATGAAAAAATGGACCTCCTAAGGAAATTATAAAATAACAGTCCAAATAATAAAATAAGATTAGATTACATCATCAAATTTTAGAGGGAAAAAAGAAAAAAACTACATTTTCAACTTATCTCCTTATGGGTTTACTAAAATTTCGAGTAGGAACACTCGTTAGATGCATAATTGATTCCTCATCTAAGGAGTACCCATGTTGCATAATTTTGATGGACCCTGCTACTCGAAAAATGAGAAATACATGAAAAACGTGATTGCGATAACGTTTTTTCATGTATTTTTCATTTTTCATGTAGCAGAGTTCATCGAAAATATGCAACATGGGTACTCCTTGGATGAGGAATTAAATTTTGCATCCAACGAGTACTCCATATCGAAATTTGAGTAAAACCTCAGGGAGATAAGTTGAACATACAAGTTGAAAAGGTAGTTTATTATTTTATTATTTTTTATATTTTTACCTTTTTACCCCAAAAATGGTGAATCACCCCCCATGGTTGGCATCATCATATTGAATCCTATTGATTCTTATATAGTTTATTTTGGTAGTACATTTTTCTTAGAATACCCATTTTAGATCTCAAAATTTCTCTAATGTAGCTAACACACTATCTGAATTTACCACAACCCATAGTTTGGTTGAGGGGTTACTAGGCCATGTGTTATATCAATTTGGAGATATACCCCACTAGTCTTAGAATCCATCTGGAAATAAAACTAAACCAAAACATGAGAACTCCACAACATCATGGCTATTCGGAAATGACAAGGTTAGGCTAAAAACACTGTCACACCTGGAAAAATCCATGCCATTACAGAAAAAAACCACATGCAATACCATGCATCCTAGATCTAGCAAGGAAATCACACATGCAAATCAATAACTGCAAAGAATCCTATTGTAGATTCTTGATCATGATCTTCCTTGCTTTCTCCTTCCTTCCTCTTTCCTTCTTTTCCTTTCTTGATCCAATATCAAAGTGCTCTAAGAAAACTCTAAGTGTCCAAGAGTGAGTGAGAGAGAGAGAGAGAATAATGAGAGAGCTCCAAAACTGAAATGCTAAAAGGTTTGTTCCAAAAGCTTGAGCCAAAATCTTTCCAACTGATCCTTAGAATATTTTATCAATGAGGCCTTTATTTTCTTCATTTTCCATTATTTTCCTTCATTTTCCTCCTTACATGCAAGCTGTGACCTTTCACCTTCCTTTTCTCTTATTTTCCCATTATTTTCATAAATAAATGTGCCAAAAATACTTTTTTCCTCTTTAATGACTTAGCCATTTCCTTTTCCAATTTCCTTAGCCATAATAACCAAAATGAATACCCACTAGGATGATTTTTCCCAACATTCAACTTGGAATAAGTGTCAAATCAACCATGGTTATTATTTTTAACTTTTATTACATGAATTTTCATGAGGGCTGTTATGGAACCCCCCCCCCCCCCCCCCCCCAACCTTGGGGGAACACCTTCCTTGGTGTTCAATGACACCTACAAACTATAAAACCAATAATAACAAAACATTCTGCCTATGGAGCTTTATAACACAACTTATTGCATTATTTACAATGAATAACCCACTCAAAAGAAAAAACCATCATGAAAATCATACCATGTACTAAAGCTTATAACATAACTCATTACATTATTTACAATAACATCCACACATATACATATGCACATTTTCCCAACCAACAAATAAAATGATATGATGTCTGTATCAACAACATGAGAATCCACAAGCTCACACCTCCGGCCTCAAAGTAGTACCAGGATTCACTTCCTTCCCAAGAAGTCTAGAATCCATTGCCATAATCAAAGCCTGCATCCAATGTCCAACACTACAATCTTGTGCTATTGTACCCTCAGTGAATAGCTACCAGCTCATTGTTCCAGGGCACACTCTCAACATGCATATGATTCCATATTTAAATGCTAATTACCAAAAAAAATCCATCCCCGACCTTCCCTTCTCAGATACTTAGTCCCTCAGGCAATCTAGTCATCCCCTTTCGTGCAGTCACTCACCTTCCAAGTTCCTCGACGTCCCCTATCCTAGGCAATCCATCCCTTGGCAAGGATTCCTCACATTGAAATTTGAAATAACCAAGGCATATTCCTATCTTAAAACCATCATACCGGTCATAGTATGCTCATGGAAATCAATGGAAACTATTGGGTACTAGTGTCCCACAATGGCCCTGCTCCTAAAGTGCTTTACCAACATACTGTTGTCTATTTCAATTAATTTTTTTGTTTCTACTGATGTTTGAAAACAGTTTCAACCACCCAACCAAGTATTTTTGTGCTTCCTGTACTAAGCACATTACTGCCATTATATTCAAAATAAATTGAAATAACTTCAAATCATACCTTATTGTTAGCTCATCAATAAGGTATTATTACAATTCTATTCACTTCCTGTCACAACAAGTCAAACCAATTGTTTGATCAAATCATCATGTATAAACATATCGCATTCGGTTACCTCAAAACAAAACCATCATAATTCAAAATCATTTATCACATGTAACCATCATACCATAATCATAAATCACACGCATAATAAAGTTGGAATAAAATACTGATACTTATCCTTTAATCGATCCTTAGTTGTTAACTTTATCCTTTGTCTTTTGTATACACACTGGATCAGTTACCACACCCAGCAAGCACCTAGTGCCTTCACTTCTCTCGACATGTACATATACACACTATGTACATCACATCCATATACATCCACACATGACCACATACAACATATGACACCATACAATACACACACCCACACCGTCATATGACACATACACCTACACCCAGTGTACAATACAAAACAATAAATATGCCTACATCGATATGAAACACATAAACCTACACCTATTCTATAATACAACACAATACGTATATATATACCGACATACAACACATACACCTATACCTAGTGTACAACACAAAAAATACACCTGCATCTGATGTACAACAAAATACATAGACCTACACTGAGTGTAGGACGTAATAACTACACATATATAGAGTACAACACAACGAATATACATGTCACAATACCACAACTACACCATGCACATACATAGTACCGCATGCTCGCAACACAACATGTACGACATGCAGACAAAACCACATGTATGTCAGTACCATATGCACGACGTACACAGAACCACTTGTACACAAAAATACCCGCACACCGTGTGCACAACATCACATGTACAAGACACCACATGCACAACATGTACACAATGCCAAATGTACACCACACCACTTGTACAATGTGTACACAATACCACATGTACACAACACCACATGCACAACATGTACATGATATCACATGTACATAACGCCACATGCACGATGTTGGGTGTGGAGCCTAATTATCTTGTTTATTTTGTATCACAACATTAGACCCCTGTACCTTAAAAGGGCCGGCAACGCCGCCTGTAATTAATCGCTGTCGTGGGAGCCCCCCCTGGTGGGGGTTTTCGGGGGTAACGCCCCCGAAGCTAAAAACAGATGTAAAATTGCCTTGTAAAAGTATAGTAATTTCTAGTCAATCTGGGCCATTCATTAGGCAAATGATCTGACAGTAGAAGTATGTTTAGATTAGGGTTTTTTTTCCCTAGAAGGCAACCCCTCGCTTTTATGAGGGCATTGTATTGCGGCTGTGTATTATGCGTGTATTATCGGAGTGAGAAACGGAGAGGGAGACTGTGAGAGAGAAAAGAGGATATTATAGCGGATCTGCTGTAGGTTTTGTCTCTTCATTTTTGCTGGATAATAGAAATGAAGGACTGGCTATTTGGGGTGGACGTAGCCCAAACTGGGTGAACCACGTATATCTGTGTCTCTCTAGTTTTATGTGTTTTGTGTGATTTTTATTTTCCGCATATTTTATGTGTTGCATTGCTCCATAATATATAATTTTCTAACACATGACATGTACACGACACCACCTACACACAACACCACATGTACAACATGCACACAACACCACATGCAACAACACCCCATCTATAATCATACACACAACACCATATGTACATAGCACTGTCTGTACAACACACACACAACACCTATGTACATAGCACTGCATATACAACATGTACATAGCACCATATGTACACAACACCACATATATATTATGTGCACAACAACACATGCACACAACACCATATATCCAACATGTGCACTGTACGATATGTACACAACACCGCATATCCAACTTGTACATAGCACCATATATAAATAGCACTATATTTGAAATATAAATACAACACCATATATACAATAGACATACAACATCATATTTACATAATAATACATATGTTACATGTACACATCACCATAGGTACAATCACTGGATATACAACATGCGCAACATATACATAACAATATTACTGCACATCCATATAACACACACCGATCCTAGAAGAAAGCTTGCTTCCAGTGACTTTCCACTATCCATGCTTATCTTAGCATGTCGCAGATCAGACTGCTTTAATTTCTCTGATGTACCCCATTAACTGTCTATAACATAAACATAGGCATACTGAAAGAATATAATATCAATTAATTTCCACATGATAATGACCTCATAGATCTGTAAGGACTACTCTGCCACTTGATTCCTCATATCCAGAAACCTCTTCATGCCATTCACCTGAATAAGCAATCATTCATACACAAGAATGATCCTTGAAAACCATGTCACTACAGTCATATAGATACATACATACATACATATACAATCATTAAAATAAAACAATCATCATCTTGTCACAAAAATACATACATATACACATATATTAATATAAACATTTAGCATTTAACAATCATGATCCATGATGACCCTGTCAGACATGACATACATGCATATATGTATACATATATACATTAGCATAAAAAATCATTATCCATGATGAACCTTTCAAAAATGACATGCATACATACATACATACATGTATACATATGTAAACATCAACATAATCATGATCGCAATACAATTATGGAACGAAAAAAGTTATTTCTTCAAGTTAAATACTCCAGAAGACTTGGAATATGTAGATCTCCATTGAAATACGAGAATATAGATTAAAATGTATGAACAAGAATGATGATACAATTGAGAGTGAGGGTCTTGTATATATAGCCAGGTAAGCACCCTTTATGAACAGTCGTGTCTCCTTAGACATGCCTATTTGTTTAACTAATTATTACTTATTTACATATTATTATGTTTATTATTTATGATCTATATTTATTACTTTTACATAATTATATTTGTAACGTTGCCTTCCTCTTCAAAAAATTTGTCATCAAATCTTCTTAATGAAAGGGCTTGATCTCTTTTTCTTCTACGAATGTCTTATCCTCTCGAGAAAGTCATCTTTGTCAATATAGGTTGATATGATACTCCAAGTGACAAACAAAACTATCGCATTGAGAAGGGATCAGACCATCCTAAATTAATCTTCTGTCGAACCTTACAGTGACTCGAAACATGTGATGAATTGTTATCACATCAATGGATTTCACTGACATTAGTGTTATTTGGAACATCAATTTGTTTTTTCTATTCTAAATGCGTAGCTTGATTAAGTTTTCTACTCTCATGGTTCATATGTTAATAAGGAATTCTAGTGATTTAATTTTCCCTTATCTTGTTTGTGTCGTCTTCTTGATTTATCTAAAGTACCCGATTTCCTTTAGTTATGGAAGTTGAATGGTTAATTTTGGGATCTTCACTTGAATATTTTTTTGTTCGAACTGAAACTTTTGATTACATCTTTACTTTAACTAGTTTGTCCTCTTATTGAGTTGTGATATTGACTGGATCAATATTTGTTGTTTTTTCGTCAACTTTAATTTCTACATTTGATTCTTCCTTATTGATAAGTTGTTGTACCTTGTTTTCCAATGACTTCTTTTCCTTCTTAATCTTCTTAATTTGCATCAGTAATTTTTCACTATGGTCTTTATGCCGAGAAACTTCTTCATTTTTGTTAGAAATGATCTTGTAAACTTATCTTTGAATATTTTGTAGAACTTTTTTACCTTATTGAAAAATTACTTTTGAAATATCTTGTATGTATTCGTGTGTTACTGAATTTGGCTTCAATTTAACATCTTGTAATGTTATCTTTTTATTTTTGTATGAAATTGTCAAAAATTTCTTTTTCGTATTTAGGATGAAGGACCCTAGTGATTCCATCTAAGGTGAACGCACAATTATATCACTATTGTCGCAAAATAAGGTTTTAATGGTGAATTGCGAGACAAAAGTATTATCCCCAATACTTAGGTGTAGATTGCCTTATATGTCGTATTGTTTGTCATTTGTGTCAACAAAATTTGTTCCAATTATATTTTATTCAGGGATCACTAATTGGTTAGCACATTCAGTACTAACATATTCATTTTTTTGAGTAGGATTGATAGTGCACAAACACATATTCTAAAAGTTTTAGGAAATATTCCCTCTTTCATTTCTGAATTAGACTCCATTTTTTCTCTTTTTAAGAGATTGACTCTATTTGTATTAGTCAATAATTTTATTTTTTTCCTCCTTTTACTTTTTAAAAAATGCTTCCTTAATTTTGATATATTTTAAATTACTCCTTTTATAAATTTAATAACGCTTCCTTTTTTCCGCTAATTACTCAAATCTCTTTCTTTTTATATATGAGTTCTTTATTTATTTTTATGATTATTATTATTATTTATTTATTTTTTATTTGTAATTTCCACTTATACTTTAATGTAATGATGTTCCAACTTTTTCAAATTAGATTAATTGATTCCCTCATTGCAATGGTAGGAAACTAACCGACTTTACTGTAACGTTGTGAACCTCAATTGGATTTTTCTCTCAATAATAATTGCCGCAACCAAGTAGATCATTGAGCAATGTTTCTTTTTTTAATGGAAAAGTTTAGGTGCTTGTTACAACTTCAGATTTTGGCAAGTTAAAATAGATTGTCTCACGACTTGAAATTTCCATCGTTGTGTGGCTAACCACTATACGATATCAAAAATTTGAGAAACACAAGTTCGAACTGAGCACAAAATACATGTTGATACAAATATTAGAGGTGAAGTCTGATGTCAACGACTGCGATGATTTTCTCCATCTTGTGTAATTATATTATTTGTTTAATAGCTCTTTCAACGGATTTATTATTTTTCTCAACTATCAAAATTCAAATAGCCAAGGCCTGTGGAATGGTTGAATGCAACAGTTGGTAGGAATCTTGTATGGTGGCTTAGAGTGAACATCAACAACTACGATGAAGTTTGTGGTAGTCATCAACGGTTGCAAGTATAGTTATCGCCGATGTTGACAATTGGTAGCATTGGCGACAACTGTAGACAGGGAAGCGACAAGAGTAACGAAATGTGAAGGCGAATGTGGTGGTTGTTGGCGACATAAGATAAGGTCACTGCAACGGGGGAGGAGAAGGAAGCCTGAATAGGTAGAATTAATTGGTCAGCTTAGGTGACAGTGGTAGTGAACATCAGGTGGTCCCTGTGGCTAGCAGCGGTGGCGGTGACTCGGTGACATCGGATGGAGTAGTCTCGGCAGAAGTTTAGTCAGTGGTGGAGGAAAATGCTCGGAGGTGATGATAGAGGTGTGATCACTGGTAGAAAGAATTCGATTTCAGCTATGTGGTGGTGACGATAGCCGGCCGTGGGGATATAATACAGACACGGCTATAGTGGCTCATTGGGAGCAGGGAGAATGCCGATGAATGGCAGCTAGAACGATCATGTTGAGCTGACGAATAAGGGCGTAGGCAGAAGGTATATTGTTATATATATATATATATATATATATATAGATATATATATATATATATATATATATATATATATATATATATATATATCTATATATATATATATATATATAGATATATATATATAGATATATATATATATATATATATACGTTGACTTAATTTTTTTTTTACTTTTTCTTTTAATTTCTATTTTATTTTTTAGTTATTTATTATTTTTATTAATAATCTCTTTTTTTTCATATTTCGATTTTTTTTTAAGGTCAAGGGCCTCTGACGAACTCAACAACAGAGAAACTCCAATAGTGTAGTGAAACTCTTCAATCTTGACGACAACAATGTTGACGAAAATTTGATGGCCAAGGGCCTGCATAGGAGAACGCGAACCTATGCGGTGGTGAAGCGACCAAAGGATCAAAAAAAATTTATACCAAATGGAACTAACAAAGTTCGTTCTTCAAGTTTAATACTCCAGAATACTTGGAATATGTGGATCTCCATTGAGATACAAGAATGTATATTAAAATATATGAATGAGAATGATGATACAATTGAGAGTGAGGGTCCTGTATATATAGCTAGGTAAGCACCCTTTATGAACGGTCATGCCTCCTTAGACATGCCTATTTTTTTAACTAATTATTACTTATTTACATATTATTATTTTTGTTATTTATTATCTATATTTATTACTTTTACATAATTATATTCATAACAGATTACCATATATTATAAGGTCAAGGTTAGGAGAACTTCCTTATCCATGCACAACATTGAGAACAACATTTCCTGACATAGCTAAGGCATCTAACATGTCAGATCCATTTTATTCATTGGTTATGTTTCCTTTCTTATGTATGTTCTTCCACTGTCCATTTACACCAATGGACTCAACCAATCCATCCTGTTGTCATATTCTTACCTTCTGTCACACTTACTCATGCACCAATATTCATACGGGCCTTACATTACCTATTGGGTACCACACTAATCTTCCCTAGATCCATTAGCTTTAATCTTTCCCAACCAATTCCCAAGGCTCTCAAAACATAAAATGCAAGAAAAATCAAACAAGAAGAAGACCATGAGAAACCAACAACAATACAACACCGGAACAAAGTGGCATGATCATGCACCAAACATAACTAAAACTGCAAATCAAGCACAAACAAATCACGAAGGCCGAAAGCATAAAACTATCAAAAAACACCATGACTCAATCCCCATGGGTTCCCAATTCTTTCAAGGAAAAGCTCAACCTGAGCCTTCTTCAAGATTTCATGGTAGTCTCTTGCCATGCAATCCCCTGCATCATACTGCCATAACCACATAACTGTCAGGGTATAAATACATATGAAAATATATTAGTTATCTTACCTTCTTGTTCCAAACACGCTACCTTGCAATTAAACACAGACATATATCATCTCTCAAGGGATTTGAATCCCTTGACAAATCTAACCATAACTAGAAACCAACTGATATACTTGTCCAATACATGGTCATGACTATAACACATATCCGCATAATGCCAGACAAAATCTAGGTTAATAAGACTTTCAGTATGCAAAGTACTCATTCGTTTGGACTTAGGGTTTCCAAGCATAGCCAAAGGAATTATTACCCAATTCCTTTATTTTACCATTTACCTTGTTGCAATCGAGTCCTACTATGTACTGTCATATCACCCATCTATTAGTTATATAAACACACAAATTATTACCTTGTCATGCTAATACCAAGCATGTTTCCCCACAACTATTCACACAAGTCAGTCACATGTTCCAAATATCAAGACATCATATCTATTAACTAAAAAAAGCCTCTATGAAGACTAAAAACCATGTCATAATCAACTAATAGTGAAGATCATAATACTACAAGTATCACCTACTTATACTCAAGTACACATCATCTATCTCAAAACATAGTGTTTTAGTACAACCATCCTAAAACAAGATCATTACTTAATGAAATCTTATAAACACATACCCATGTCATGCGATCAATCAAAAATTCAAACAACTATAAACATGCCATGTTAGATAAATCAAATAGACGACATAATAGACATCAAACACTCAACACCGGATATACCAAACTCTTACCTTAATGTATCTCAGGGGAGGATCTCTTGTCTGCAAAATCAATCTAATTTAGCATGATATAACTTTACATCAGATAAACTCAAACACAAATAATATCATGATATCCATAACATTAACTAACTATCATGTTCACATCATAAGCTCGTAAACAATTTTCGTTCATGCATAACAATCACATATGTATGATCAATCTACATTAGAACAATACAATGTCACAGATAAGTCGACTCATACCCGAATGTCATAAACCTAACCATCTGCATAGGCCAATCCAATTTAACATTATACATATGAAATCAAGATATTTATGCTATAACCCTAATCATCAAGTTAACTAACTTATAACAATAGTAATTTAACATATAACATGATCATCAACAACATATAACATAATCATCGAACTAGCTATAAGTTAACATATAACATGCTCATCAACAACATATAACATAATCATCGAGCTAACTAAAATTTAACATATAACATGCTCATCAACAACATATAACATAATTATCGAGCTAACTACAAGTTAACATATAACATATTCATCAACAACATATAACATAGTCATCAATTTAATTAACATAAAACAAAAAAAAATGCATATAACAAGAAGTTACTATCATTCATGACTATTCGACACATGTGCATATGACCACACCGAATCACTAAAATATATCATACATGTAACCACAACAAAAATAGACCAAAAAAAATGTACATAACCCCAATGCTTATAACAATCCATTAACTAACATACTTTCATGCCAATCATATAATACATGTATGACGATCTGCTCTTACCCCAAATTCTAGTGCCACAATTTCACTTCGAGGATCTACATCTCCTTCTCTATCTCAACCAACACATCAACATCATAACACACCAAAAGAACCACGATGACCTAAAATGCATACAATGACCTAATGTACAACAACTATAACCATGCAAATGCATTCATAACAACATATATAAATTGACATGCATAAAAAATGCATAACCAACATGCACTCATGACGACCACGCCCAACAATAATACCATCAACTTTTACATGGCGAAACAAATGCAACCATGAACACCACCATGCACACAAAAGAAACACACAAACCACAAGCATGAGGAACACATATGAAACTGATATGTATGCATATACAATACACACCGCCCAAGGGGGGCACAACTTGGCTCTATTACCACTCTGTAACACCCTCTTCCCACATCTACCCAAGTAACCAACCAATCAAGTAAACATGTAACAAGATGCTACTATGATCAGAATCAACCACCTAGGTGACTTTAAGGAAGTGGAATCGATGGAAACACATCACGCACACCTTGTGCATCAACAATAACACCCCCAGGAGCCAACCCAACCATTCAGGCATCCTTCCCTTGAGTCCCACTAACCTTTTTAGCTTGTGGGCATCTAGATGCATGCACAGGACTATAAGCTAGTGTCTATGAGGCTTTGGACGTATGCATACGTCCACATGATAACATCTAGGGGCTAAATTACCCAATGTTGTGCCATCGTCCTTGAGATTTGAGCCACTTTTTCAGGCCCAAAACCGAGTGCATTGCCCAGAACTTCATGACAAGTTCAGAGATGAATGATAACAACCATTTATTCATCCTTTTATTTCCATCTCATGAATCATGTCGATATGCATAAATAAAATAAAATTATAGGTATCTTCATCCATAACATAATTTATGATTTATATTTCATAGCAAGGTTAATCAAATGCTAAACTTCATATTGTTATATATATTCCAACAATGTTATTTAAATAACATATTTCATATTGCTATCCACGTACAAGCAGAGTCAAGAAAATTTTATATACCATGTATTAGAAAAATAAGAATTCATTTTTACATGTATCCAAAATAATAGTCTTAACTCTCGATGCAAAAATAAAGTAAATATATACAAGATAAGGTTTTAAATTCCTCAAAATTAGCACAAGTCGGGGTATTTCCGACATATGGTCTTTGTATCCTCCCAAGTAGCCGATCCAGGGTTTTACTTGTCACATTGGACCTTAACTTGGTCTACCAAGTGATTTCCCTATTGTCAAACCTTACGTTCCAATATACGTAATGGTTCGACAGAAATGGTTCACTTGTCCGATCCATGCAATTCCTTCCATTGAAGGTTATGAGATTTTTCATCTATGTAATGTATTAATATAGATACATGAAATACATTATGAACTTTATGCAAGTAGGGTGGCAGTGCAAGACAATGGACGACAAGTCCAACATTTTCCAAAACATTTGAATGACCCGGCCAATAAATCGGGGTGACAACTTTGTTCCTTTTCCAAACCAGATGGTGCTTTTGTTTGGTCTGATGTAGATGAAAAATTGATCCCCTACCTCAAAATTTATATCTGTCCTCTAAGCATCAACATAAATTTTATGTCTATCTTGTGCCTCTTTTAATTTTTGTCTAATTTGTTTTACTTGTTCTTCCATTACTCGAATTAATTCTAGACCCACTATCACTCGATCCTCTAACCTATACCATATTAATGGTGTTCTGCAAGGTCTGTTGTATTATGCTTCAAATGGAGGCATCCTGATTGAACTGTGGTAACTGTTATTGTATGAAAATTCAACTAAGGGTATGTACTTTTCACCCATAACATACATCCTCAGCATATCTAATACTACTTGGTTCACCCTTTCTGTTTTCCCCTCAATATCAAGGTGATAAGTTGTGCTTAAATTTAGTTGAGTTACCAAGGTTGATTACATACGAGTCTAGAATTTTGAAGTTAATATTGAGTCCCTATCTGATATGAACTTCTTAGGTACTCTAGGAAATCCTATAATTTCATTTATAAATACCTGGGCTAGGTCAGCAACTTCGTAAGTATCTCTTACCAGAATAAAATAGGCACTTTTTGTTAATTTATCCACCACAACCACAATGAAATTATGCCTTTGTGGCATAAGATGTAGCCCAGTGATAAAATCCATAGAAATTATCTCTCATTTGGTCATAGGAATTTCGTGAGGTTGTAGGAAACCTGCAGTATGAAAATGGCCAAGCTTCACTTGTTGACATTCGAGACACTTTGCAACGAATTGGACAATATCGTGTTTCATGTCTGTCCAAAAAAAGTGTTTCTTTGTATCATTGTACATTTTATTTAAACCAGGATGTGCACAATAAAATTCTCTGTGGACTTCCTCAGGGATGGTGTTTCGAATATCCCCACTATCAAGAATGTACATCCTTTCATGGAATAAAAAAATTCCATCATCTTCTAGTTCATATCCCTCAAACTTAGGTTCTTTAGGAATTTTACCATCAAGCCCAAATCTCACTTTTAAATACCAGCTGTATCTTAAGATATTTTCTAGTACTCACTTTCTTAGTCTACCTTGATAGGTATGAGGAGAAATATCTCAGGTATTCTACTTCAATCATTTTCTACTACATTATCTCTTCCTTTAATATATGAAATTCCAAGGTCATACTCACTTAATCATTCACTCCATTGTATTTTCCTATCATTCAACTTTTTTTGGGTAAAAAAATATTGTAAAATTTGGTGGTCGCTTTTGAGCATAAAACTTCTCCCTACTAGATAGTGTTTCCATATCTTTAAATCTAGCACTACAATGGATAACTCTAAATAATGTGTGGCGTAGAGTTATTTATTAGGCTTTAACTTCCTTGAGGCATACACTATTAATCATATGTCCTGCATTAATACTGCACCTAATCCTTGCTTGGATGCATCAGTACACACAGTAAGTATTTTTCCATATCAGGATCTCGTAAGATTGGTGCAGTGGTCAACAATAATTTAAGTTCAAAGAATTCTCTATGAAATTCTTAATTCCATTCATATCTAACTCATTTACGATATAGGGCCATGATAGGATTTTCAATTTTGAAGAACCCTTCTAAAAACCTTCGATAATATCTAGTTAAACCCATAAATCTTCACACTTCATGGGAATTTTTTTGCATTTTCCATTCCATGATTTTTTTTACCTTCTCAGGATCTACTGAGATCCCTTCACCAAATATAATATTACCCAAGTAATGAATCTTATTCCGAAAGAAAGAACACTTGGATACATTTCCATATAAATGGTGTTCCCCGAGGCAAGATAATACTATATGCAAATGTTCTTCATGTTCTTTCCCATTCTTAGATTATATGAGAATATCATCTACGAAGACTTTTACAAATTGGTCGAGATATTTTTGGAAAAAACTCTTCATAAGGTTCATCAATACTGCTGGTGCATTAGTCAAGCCAAATGGTACCACTGTGAACTCATAATTCCCGAAGCATATTCAGAATGAAATATCATATATATCACTTTCCTTAATTCTTAATTGATGATAACCTGATCGTCGATTGATTTTTGAAATGACAGAAGCTCCTTTCATTTGGTCTAAGAGGTCATCAATTCGAGGCATTGTATAACGATTCTTTACTGTAGCTTGATTTAAGTCTCGGTCTATGCATAGTCATAAATAACCATCCTTTTTCTTAACAAAAATTACAAGTACACACCAAGGCGAGGTACTAGGTCGGATTTTTCCTATATCCAATAGTTCCTTCAGCTGTATTTGTAACTCTTTAATTTTAGGAGCCATCATTCTGCAGGGTGTTTTCGAGATTGGTTTTTTACGAGGTTTTAATTCTATTGTAAGATACATCTCTCTTTCTGGAGGTATTCCTGGTATTTATTTTTGAAAAACATATGGAAACTCAAATAACACCAGATATTTCTTTAAGGATGGTTCTTTCTCCTTGCTTACTTCTTGAACTACATATACTTGACAACCTTTTCTTAAGAAACAATTTATTTTCATTACTAAGATGAAGCATAAAGATACCTTCCTCTAGATTTGGATCATCTCTCCTTCATCATTTATACAGAGAATTGTTTTCCCGCAACAGTCTACCCATGTTTGATGAGTTTATAACGAATCCCTCCCTATGACGAGGTAATATGTTCTTAGGGTTTTGACATATACTTTTAACTTAGTCGAACAAATCCCTAGATCAACTTTGCATTCCTCAACACTTGAATCTATGGATTGAAGTTAACCTGAAGCCATTTCCACCTGTATTAAATTGTTTTGCTTACATGCTGACAACCCACATTTATTTAATGCATATGATGAAATTAACTATCATTCACACTAGTATCAAATAAGATTTTAATTTTTATGTCATTAATAGTACCTAAGGATTCCACTACAACAGACTAATGTTCCACCTGGTTATTGTTAACTACTACATGGATTCTATGATTTCCTTGAGTATTTGATGATGGTTCTTTTCCTTCTATATACATCACACTTGATGAAGCTTCTGGATAATCACGTTGAAAATGCAGTCCCCCACATCCCCAACAATTAACATGGCTCTAATACCAATGTGTAAGACCCAAAATTGATAAATCTGATTATTTTAATGATATTAAATCTCTAAAAATAGTTTATGAAACCCTAAATTAGGAATTTAATAGGGTATAACCAATATTACTCTCATAATATACTTCTCTGTAATATATATCTACAAAATATATCAAATTTACTATTGAGTACTAACTTGAAGTTCTATGGTTGAAGATGTCTCTGCTCTGTCATGACTCTTGCTCCCACTCCTGTTACCTAAAGACCAAAAATTCCCTGCCAAACTGAGAACAACTTCAATATCCAGCTCGAGAGTACTTAAAATTCAAGGAAATCAAGCCACTGTGCCCAAAACTTAAAGAATAATTGAGCTTGGAATTCCTTCTATTAGTAATGTTGTGAGAATTTCCTACTGTCTTTGTAAATCTCCCCAAAATCCCCTCTCGTTATGGCCTTCGTCACTTAATTATATATTTATTTTCATCGTCTGCCAACCTCCTTTTTGTATGCCTCCTTCCTCCACCACTTCCCAATCTCACTTCGCTATCCATTTACTTTTAGGTTTTGATAATATTTTATCAAATTTTAGTTTCTAATTTAATTAAATTGTTTTTAAATAAATTACTTTATTTTAACATTTAATTAATTTTCTTTTATTACTTTAATTAATTACAAATTAATTAAATTTTAATTTTTACATTTCATTATCTTTATTAGATATATAGGTATATATATTTTTTTTATTTAAAATATTAGTTTTATATCTATATATATATATATATATATATATATATATATATATATATATATATATCTGTGTGTGTGGTACACATATCAATGCTCCACTCAGTATATTTATTATCTTCTAGTGAGTTAGGGAATTTATTTCGATAATCCATTCATCAAACTAAACTTATTATTATTATTATTATTATTAATTTTTTTTCGATATTAGCCCGTAGGTATATTAATGCAATGCATGTGGTTCATGCATATGTAGCTATCATACGAATTTCATGTATTCATGTTAATATTAACATTCTATTTGTAATTGTATGTGGTTCATTACACAAAATATGTCATACATTTACCTAGCCACACAATGCAATGATATAAATTTGTAATTTATAAGTAAATGAATGTAATATTCCAAAATCGGGACAGCTCAGCAAGCCTGCTGAAATAACGCACTTCTGAGAATTCTGTGCATAGAAATGAGTTTGAAGCTCCTAGATACCTTAGATCAGCTCATCTATGATCTAAATCCAAAATAAGAGAAAAAACAAATCAGACTAGGTGGGTTAAACATATCTCCCACAAACTAGTCTAGCTGAAAATCACCCAAAGAGAGGGGTTGCAGCTATATGCAAAGGATTGTTTCAGAAATAATGCAGATCCACTGAAGCATAGTAGGAGGCTGATATAAAGGTTCCGGAATCAGATGTATAATATAAAATCAGATGTACATTACGGCCCATACATTATACAAGAGAAAGAATGAGACATTACAGTAAAAATCCTCAGAAATAAGGTGCTACAACCATAAGAAAAGACTGCATAACCATGACAACATTATTTTTAGGGGCTGAAGTAGCAGTTTATTAATCTTCAGATCTAGAGTGGATATGTAAATAAAATGTTAGATCTAATACAGATCTGTGTACAAGAAATGTTGATCTATACATTCCCCTTGAGGTTTTGTGCAAAACATGAAGCACATAGAGTAGATCTGAGATCTAAGGTTGCAGATCTGCAGAATGATTCAGAAATTTTTGAATAATACAATGGTACAACAGATCAGATCTGAAAATAACATGGATTGGATGGCCAATCCATGGATCACCTCAATGAGAGGAAGAATCCTAACACCGGAGAACTCTCCTCCAAAATGTAGACAAAACACCCTATAGATGCCAATCTGCAAATAACGTTGTCCAGGGAAAGAAACAACATTGCAGCCTCTGAGAATGATTTTTCCTGATGCCAATATGTATATATGAAGCACAATCAGCTAATGAACTCTTCCAGGAGGTTAAAATACACACTCACTTAGAAGAGCCACTAGTATAAGCTAGATTTAAGCAGATCTAGTGTCTTCCACTACTGCAAATCACAAGGACAACCCAACCCTCAATAGGATCAGCGCTGTAGGTGTAAGGTGAAGCTTGGCCTTAAAGCCTGAGGTGGAAAATATAGCACAAGTCTACTCCAAGAGTTGCTCCAGGAAGGAGGTGGGAATCCTAAACAGGAGAGCCCAACAAGGGATGTCTGAGCAGACAATACCTTCAGAAAATGATAGTCTTCAACAACCCTCTCTTGTTGGTCTCCTCCTCCTTTTATCAGATTGGAGTCTTGGAAAAACCCTAAACCACTTCATTAGTTTAGCCTCTTTCACATTTAGAGTCTTCTTCTAGAACTGTGTTGTCCCTCAAGGAAGTTCAATGCATCTAGACTGTGTTGTTGACTTGGTCAAAGGTGACCCACTCTTGTGATTTAGACCCACTCACACCTACAGGATTTTATTTACATAGCCCAGATATGTCTCTGTTCATGTAGGCATTTATTTATTCTTGGTTTTCAGGAGTTTTACATGTCCTCCTTCACAATTTATTCATCAATCATGAAATGAAAAAATAAACAAGGCAAAATTAATATTCATATTAACTGCAACTAATTTAGGAATATTACAGTCTCCCCCTCCCAAATGTTTCTTGTCCTCAAGAAACTGCAAGGGTGCTACAAAATCTCCCTTCTTATCTTGTGGCCTCCTCATCCAATATTATCCACCAGTGTTCTGAATTTTCCGCAATAGTTCTGTCTTCCACTGGTCCCTTCTCAATGTGCAAGTTGGCCTTTGGTGAATAAACCCAATGGCTCTCATCATGAAGAAAAGGAAGGTATATGTGGAAACCCTCTTGCTGACCCATGGCCTCCTCAAGAAAGAAGTGATGACAATCATGGGGATTTTCATGATTCATGAAAGTCTCCCACCTCCATGCTATCATCCAAATGAAGTGGATCACCTCCTAGCTTGGCAATCCATAGAAAAAATCCTCCCCAACACATATGAGAGGCATGTTACCCACAAAAATATGGCTCACTCCACAAAGAGACAAGTGATCTATCATAGTGGCCATACAAAATCTCATGCTCCCATTGAAGCATGCAATGCAAAAAGAGTGGGGAACTCCTTTCCCCAAGGACACATCCCACCAATGTGCCTCTCCTCCAACCATGTTCCCAAGAGTAAGAAAATTTTCAACATATGGAATCATGATTAGAATCATGCTAGCTTCCATGTATGATAAATGAGAAGGAAGATGTTCCCTCATGTGCAATCAGCACAGTTTTATCCTTAACTTCCATAGAATAGGATATGACAAGTGCCTTCCCCAACACTTGTTTGCTGCCTCATCCCTTATGAATGCTTAGAGAAAATGCATCATAGTTGGTGTAAAGGAATCGCACCATGAAGAATATAATAGCTTTCCAAGATCCTCCAAGGAATGACTTGCATCAACATAGTTCATGGCCTTGAGTAGCCCATGAAACCCATCATAAATAGTGCCCCCCTTTGGAGCAATGTTCTGCAAATGAGTGTTAGAAAAATATAAGCATATAGGAGATACATGATAACATTTAGAAAGGCAAGTCCCTCTATATACTTGTTTTACATCAGTGGGGTAACTCATGGATGAGCTCCCTCTTACACTCAATGAGTAAGGAGATGTGAATAATGGCTCTTCCCAAGAGCTATGTCCCTCATCATTTACCAAGTAATCCTTGCACATATTCATATGAGAGTGCATCTCTTCCTTGAAACCTTCCCATATGAATCCACCCAAAAGAGTATGATATGCTCTAATAAAACCAATGGGTTTGGAAAGCATGACCTCATAGGTGGCATCTAGTAGTCTCTCCTTGAGCTTGGAGTCACTAACCAAAAGAATAAGATTATAAAAATAGATAACTCCATCAACCACCTTGAACCTTTCATCCACTAATTCCCCATCAAGAACCCCAGATGTGAAAAGGTCCTTGGAGTACTCCATCATGAGTTGGGAATCCCAATAAGGATCCAAGCTCTCCAAGAATGACAACGTTGTAGAGGTTTGAAATTCTGCCTTTGTCATATCATGGCTCCCTCCTTTGACATTCTTGATGTCAAAATCACATGTTGTAGCTTCATAATCTCCCCTTTGCTGCCCCATTTGTAGTTGATCCTACTTAACACAAGATTGAAGCATAAGGAATTCAACTTCCCCTCGGAAATTCCTTGTCTTCCAAGACTTCCTCATTTTGGCCCATATATACAAGAGGGCTAGCATCCCCTTGCCATGTTTAGAAATATTCTATATGAATGAATAAATAATGGGCTGCCCCAAATATATGGAGTTACCATGTGTCCTTATTCTCATGCCATCATAGATCTCTGATTTCTCCTCTCTCAACACAGATAGTTGAGTGGGAGTTAGCAATGTCCCTTTCAGGAAATTTCTCATCTCTCTTCTGAATTCATGAGAGATTTTCTGTGCTGCACTAGCTTCTCCCAAGGCTCCCTCCTTAGCCAAATATGCATATGCTGCCCATAGTTGAGAGAACACTTTAGACTTCTTCCCATCAAGAGGTTCTCTTGGTAAAATACCTCCTTGCAAAGAGGTGTCAAGGCATAGAGTAGAATGCGGATGTAGGTAGACAGATTTTCCCCTACCCTTATTGCATAGATCCTCTTGCCTTCTTTGTGCTTCCAAGCTTTGAAACGGAGAAGGGTTCATGCTCTTCATCTTGTGATGCCCTTCCTCCTCCTTTCCTCCTTCTATCTTCAAGATCTCATCATTGGTCAATAAAGGTACATGTTGCTCATGTGTTATGCCAAGAGCCCTATGTGTGAGACCTTGTGGAACTCCTTGCAAGTGTGCAAGAATTTCTTTCCTTGGAGCAAGTGCTCCATCCTCCTATTCATGAGGTGCTTGAGGTGCCATTGTCATGACTGCGTTATCATCTCCTTCCTTCCCATCCTCCTCTTCAATAACTGAAATTGCCTCATCATCAACAAGAGACCTTAGATCTTGGTCATCTATTGAAGGAGGAATCTTCATGCTTTCTTTTTTAGAAGAGAATCCTTCATCCAAATTAAGGAGATCTTGCCCTTGGAAAGACATCAAAAAAACTTACACCTTCTTCCATTGTCTTCAAAAATGGAGTTGGATTCATAGACCCTTCCAACTCATGCAAAATATTTGTCTGATATGGTTTGATAGTATCAACAGAAGATGTTACACATGGGGCTTCATCACACCTCTCTATCAATCTTGCAATAAACCTTGCATAAGTAAGTGTATTTGCATTTTTTAAGGAAAATGACTCAAACAACCACCAAGCATATGCTTTACCTTCAAAATGCAACGCTGCTACTTTGATGGCTTCAATCTATGAAACTTGATGTTGTTGCACAAAGTTTTCTAGCTCGTCCACCCGAACCCTAACTGGACATTTAGGTGATCTATCAAAGATGGATAGATAGAATCTACCCATACCATGCTGCTCCTCCTTTGTGCCTTTACTCTCCTTGATCTTGTAGAACCCTTGGAAGGTCAATTTATCTTTGAACTCCTTGGATTGAGCTTCATACTCCTGCAAATACTCTCTAAGAGTCTCCTTCTCAGGTACACCTCCTTTCTTCCTCTTCGTGAAGAAATCACAGACAGAACGCTGAAGCTTTGGTGATATGGCTGAGTTCATATATCCATGAGATGAGGATTAATAATTTTACTCATGTATAGATCTTGTAGATCTGATCGGAAGCTCTTCCTGTTCTTGAAACCCTCTAGGAGTTTCACTACTAGTCCTCTTTTCCTCTTGTTCAACCTCCTTGGAGAGGTTCTTACTACATTTGAAAAGTGATGAGATTAAACTCATCTTCTTCATCATTCTGACCTTACTCCTTGCTTTACAACACTTTGGCTTGAATCCCACAGGCTGAGCCAAAGATCAAGCTCTGATACCACTGTAATATCCCAAAATCGGGATAGCTCAACAAGCCTGCTAAAATAACACACTTATGAGAATTTTGTGCATAGAAATGAGTTTGCAACTCATGGATCCCTTATATCAGCTCATCTAAGATCTAAATCTAAAAGGAGAGAAAAAACAAATCAGACTAGGTGGGTTAAACAGATCTCCCACAAACTAGTCTAGCTGAAAATCACCCAAAGAGAGGGGCTATGGCTATATGCAAAGGACTGCTTCAGAAATAACGCAGATCCACTAAAGCATAGTAGGAGGCTGATATAAAGGTTCAAAAATTAGATGTATAGCAGCAAATCAGATGTACATTACAGCCCATACATTATACAAGATAAAGAATGAGACATTACGGCAAAAATCCTCAGAAATGAGGTGCTACAACCATAAGAAAAGACTGCATAACCATGACAATGTTATTTTTATGGTCTGAAGTAGAATTTTATTAATATTCAGATCTAGATCAGATCTGTACATAAAAATTTAGATCTAATACAGATCTATGTACAAGAAATGTTGATCTATACATTCCCCTTGGGGTTTTGTGCAAAACATGAAGCACAGATAGTAGATCTAAGATCTAAGGTTGCAGATTTGCAAAATGATTCAGAAATTTCTGAATAATAAAATGGTATAGCAGATCAAATCTGAAACTAACATGGATTGGATGGCCAATCCATGGATCACCTCAGTGAGAGGAAGAATCCTAACACCAGAGATCTCTCCTCCAAAATGTAGACAAAACACCCTGCAGCTGTCAATCTGCAAATGACACTGTCTATGGAAAGAAACAGTGTTGTAGCCTCTGAGAATGATTTGGCCTGATTCCAAGATGTAGATCTGAAGCACAATCAGCTAATGAACTCTTCCAGGAGGTCAAAATACACACTCACTGAGAAGAGCCACTAGTATAAGCTAGATCTGAGAAAATCTAGTGTCTTCCACTACTGCAACTCACAAGGACAACCCAACCCTCAACAGGATCAGCGCTATAGGTGTAAGGTGAAGCTTGGCCTTAAAGCTTGATGTGGAAAAGATAGCACAAATATCCTCCAAGAGCTGCTCAAGGAAGGAGGTGGGAATCCTAAACAAGAAAGCCCAACAAGGGATGTCTGAGCAAACAATACCTTCAGAAAATTATAGTCTTCAAAAACCCTCTCTTGTTGCTCTCCTCCTCCTTTTATAATATTGGAGTCTTGGAAAAACCCTAAACCACTTCATTAGTTTAGCCTCTTTCACATTTAGAGTCTTCTTCTAGAACTGCGTTGTCCCAATGCATCTAGACTGCGTTGTTGACTTGGTCAAAGGTGACCCACTCTTGTGATTTAGACCCATTCACACCTGTAGGAGTTTATTTACATAGCCCAGATATGTCTCTGTTCACATAGGCATTGATTTATTCTTGGTTTTCAGGTGTTTTACATGTCCTCCTTTACAATTTATTCATCAATCATGAAATGCAAAAATAAACAAGGAAAAATTAATATCCCTATTAGCTGCAAATAATTTAGGAATATTAAAATGAAGTAAATATCGATGAAGTGGCATAAAATATGTTATATTTTTGGCTAGCAACACAATGATATAATTTGAAACTTATAAGTAAATGAAAATTTTGCAATTTGTTTTTAAAGAAACGAATAAGAGATTATATTAGTAAAAGAAATAAATTACAGTGAGTGGGTAAAAATATTGCAATAATCTCTTAAGATTCAGGCTAGAACATGCAAAAAAAACCTAGAATATTGCAGATATTTCATATACTACTCATTGATGAACCGATCCACTTGTAAGTTTTCCAAAAAACAATAGAATCGTTATAAATTTGCAAAACATTCCTTAATTTATATTTACTTTTACCGCATTTTCTCCTTTCCTGTAGAGTTTTTTTTTTATCTTTCTTTTGAATTCCGTATAAGCCCCATTTGCTACTGCTTCTCCAATCTTATCCATGTTTGATGGAAATTCACCATTTAAGTCCACCTTGCATTCCAGAGGGGGAGAAAAACCTCTTATTTATTTTCCCATGGTATTACTGTCCCTTTGTTGATAGGAGGGGGCACGAACTCATATGGTTCTATAGGTTTTTTACCTTTATCCAAAGTAATAGGATCTCACACTTTAGGCAAGTTCTTTGGATATATCACCGGAGAGGCAACAATTTAATCTACAGGCTTCAAATTATCCATATCCTTCTTTGAATTAGGTACCTTTGCAGAAATTTTGAATGAGACGTATGACACTTGGGATATTCCATCCATTGATTATGGAGTTTTTACACCATTTGGAACTGTGATGCACTTGTTACATGTAGTAGAAGAAGGAGCTTCCGAGGAGATTGAATAATGATCGAAGGTTACACCAGACCATCATTTAGGCTTCTTGGAGGAGGAATTTGACTTTTTTTTCCTCACATTTTGGCAGGACTTGAGGGTATGACCAGTTTGATAGTAGCCTCTACAGTGAGAGGAAACATTTTCGAAGTCCAAGGGTTAAACCCAAAGGAAGTCTAGATTGGTGAGCTTAATATCAAGAAGGAAATCCTTACTGAAATCCATATCCACACATATACAAGCATTCATTGGTTTGAGATAAAGTTTGGTGTCTTCACTATGATAGTGAAACTTTCCTAAAGCATTAACAATATAAGTTAAAGAAGTGAGAGTCCACAAATGTTGAGGAAGATTAAGGAGCCTTACCCAAATATAATAAATTTTGATGGAAGCCAAGCGAGCATCGAACGAGGGGAACCAAGGTTGTAAAAAGAGACTGGAATAGCCCCAAAACCATGGAGTAGCTTCCAAAATCCACGCCGAATCACTAATTTTATTGAGCACACTCATAAAGAGGTCTCTAGCCAAAGGGTGGATGCTTAGATCAATAGAGATAAGTGGCTTCCAATGCTTGTTAATCTGGGAGTGAAGATCAACAAGCTTTGGTCATAGCCCAATGACCCTACAAATTAATCCAACTTCAAAGAAAAACTCAGCTTCACCGAAAGCTTCTTCTCCCATAGAAAATTCCATTGTAGGATCCCCACTAACGGGGATCATTTTAAAAATAGAAGGGAGACTACCATATGTTTCTTTAACAACATCTCAAAAATACTTCAAAGGTGCTTAGGAGGATCCCAAAACTGAGGAAGAAAGAGTGGAACCAATGTGACCAAAAGCATTTGAAATTGGCAACAAATCAGACACCAAGGGGGCATAATAACTCCACTCATATTTCACATGAAAAAAACGAAGGGATGAGATTCATAAGAAATAGGAGGGATTTCAAAAGATATCAATGAAATTGTTCAAGACATCAAATATAGTGACGCAACATAGCGACAAGGGATTTTTCCCCCATTTTGTAGCAATCTGGATATGGGCGATGAAGAGAAGGATCAAAATCAAAGTCCAAACTTCTTTTGGATTGATTTCAGTTTGGTTTTTTATTTTATTTTATAGACCATAACAACTTGTTTAAGAGTTGCTCATTTCGTTGATTTTATGGAAATAACAACTTATTTAAGAGTTGTTCATTTCTTGGTGATTTGGGCATTGGACTAGTTATTTTTCTCTCTATATTTTCAAAACCGACCTGTAAATTATGACGGTGGCTTGCGTATGTTTCCATTTCATTCTTCCTAGAATAAAAATGGACAACTTCTAAGGGGTTTTCATAACCTCCACCTCGTCACTTTTCCCAGCTGATTATTTTTTTAAATTGTGTGCTAATGCTAAGAAGTAGATGGATCAATTATTGTGCAACATTCAATTACAACTACAACTGTGGCTGGAAACTGTAAACTACACAATCTTGTCATACTGTCCAATTCCAATTGTTTTGTAATCCAAGGGTGTTCTAGATACCTCCCTTTACATTATTTCATGGCATCTTAAAAAAGGATTGGACATAACGTTACGAGATATTCAGCAGCAAACAACAGGTTGCCTTTACATTATTGCATGGCATCTTAAAAAAGGATTGGACATAACGTTATGAGATATTAAGTAGCAAACAAAAGGCTCTGAGACGTTGTTTCTCAAATGCACATCGCAAAATTCAATATTAGTGACTGACTTGCAATTGATAAAGTTCACATATGACATTTCCAATACTTTACAAGAAAAATATCTGAAACAATTTTTCCAGCTGAGCTTAATGAGGTGATCTGAATGGCACTTCCATAATTATAATGGTTGTTTACTCTTAAAACACATTTCCAATGGCATTCTTCACAATAATAATATGGAATTGGATTGATACACTGGTTAGTGGCTTGTCTTTGTTGTTGATATAATGTACCTTGAAAATTTCACTAGTAAACTGTACTTTTTGAAATGGACTAAACTGGTTTTATGTATCGAACTAAAGCTTGTTTGAAATTTTACAACTTGCTTTGGCATGCCTCCTCTTATGTTTTTGTTGAAATATTTTTTTGCATTAATTGAATACCCAAATTCCCCATCTATTGAGTACCTGTTCTTGTTATGATATACACCTGGTAGTAATGATTGTCATCGTATGCCTTCGTGCAGTGCATGTTTGTTAATTAGACATCTCCAACCACTTGAATGTCTTGTCTCTATTGTCCAACTTGCAGTCGTCAAGGAAACTATTATGTTATTGGCGTCCTGTTGAAACTTTCGAACAATCAGCTTGATTGGAAAGTTATCATTTTTATTCCCCCTAGAGAGGATATCAATTGGAAACAAATCCATTTTTTAGTTATTTTATTTATAGCCAGGTTAGGCAGTTTAGTATATGAGACCTGGTTTAATCTATGGAAAAAAAAATGCAATGTCTGCTGAAATTCAACGAACATTTTATCTCCTTCCACTATGACTCCTAAGCATTCGACCTCCAATATTTCAACTATTTTCAAGCATTACCTTGAGGGAAATGATGCTTCCCTTGATTTTCTTTTCTAGAGTAGAGTAGCATTATTAGTTGCAAAGGTTGTGTGTGAAAGGATGCTTCCCTTGTTTTTCTTATCTTGACTATACTAGCATTATTACTTATAAAATTTGTGTGTGGAGATAGAATCTAAGTTTTATTCATTCTCACTGCAATTATTATACACATATTCTCTATTTTTTTGGTTTACAGGAGCATGGACTAAAAAAAATTGTGACTAGGAGAATGGACTAAAAAAAATTGTGATTTTAATAGTCAGATGGTTGCATGTCCCTCTAGAACAAATTCGTTTCCAAATCTTCATGCTTTAATACATTCATATGATTTATGACTGATAAGAAGCTTGGGAAATATATGAACCTGTAAATGTCTTAATTAAGTGCAGTCGTGCGTTCGTATGGATTAAAACCCTATTTTTCTATTTAATTTCAAAGTATGTACATTCAATGCTACAATACATCAAATCTTGGTTTTCGATTATATGAGTTTTATAATTGATAGCTTTGCTGAGTCATACTCTTTCTGATTATTATTGCTTAATACATTTTTGCCTTCTATTTTGAAAAACTGCATGGTTCTTACTGCGATACCTATAAAATATGTGGCATGGTTCATGGGAAACCTGGCAAGACAAATTCAAAACTAGGGGTTCAGGCCTAAACATAATTGCAATACCATTAAGGAAAGAGAAAACACAAAATTTCCCAATCACAAAGCAAGGGAAATATGATGATGAAAAGAGAAGACTTTGTTTCACCATATTCAGATTTAGTTAGACTATGCCTACAAATGAGCAAGGGAAGGGGCTTACCTTCTAATAATGCATGTCACTGTTTTTCACCCCTCCTTGTATGAATTTATATTTTTCCTGTGATGTTACATCCACTATTGTCAACTCCAAAATTTGTTATTAAGTTTCTTTTAACATCCAATTCACAGGTGTAATAACATGGGTGAAATCATCATGCACATCGTCAAACATTAGCAATCACAATAATGAGTGAAGTTGTTTAAGTTGTTTCATCATGTAACCACAATATATGAGTGAATCTTTTTAAGTTGTTTCATCCTGTAACCAGGGAGAAACTCATACCTAAGAAAATCCCTCTGCAAATATCAAGTTTGTGTTAATGAAGATATGTGCAAAAAACCCTTAAAATACACTTTGCATTTTGAAGAAACATTCATTTCCCCAACATCTTCGAGCCCTTAATATATGCCAATTGCCTAAGACCTAACAATCATGTTACTGTCCTCAGATGCGGGTCCTAGCCAGTGAGATCGCAGGCCACAGGGCTGTCATGTTGAAGGACACTTGGCTGCCCCACGTGACCGCATAAGGATACCAGCACTGCGTTAAATGTTTCCATGAGTGAGACTAAACTCCACCTTCACCACCTTCATTTCGACATACCCAGACTACAGCGCATTAAGGTCGCATGCTATGGCCATTAGGCCAGCCTTCTCCATCTATTCTCCCTCACTTCGGCCCTCTCTCCTGCTCTCGATGCATCTTTCTGTTAATCCTCCTCTGCCTCTGGTGCATGGTCCTATTCAGCGAACCTTAGCCTTCCCTCTGGTGGAAATTCCTCTCCGGTGCTTTCCACTGCTCCCCCCTCTTGGTCTTGCACTTCTACTCCTCAGACAATTATGCCTCAGCGTCATCGAATGAGATGCAGAACGACAGGAGAGCGTGGCCACCCGTCCAGACCTCCTCTGTCGCAGTCTCTGGGTAGTGATTTGGATCTTTCGGTTGGCTGGGCAGAGCAGAACAGGAATTCCCCTATCAATCTGACCACCCACCTTTCCTTGTAGCTTCTTGCTCCTCCTATGGCGCCATCCAGCTCTCGCAGCAAGAAGAGGCCATGCAAATCAACCATTCCGCTTGAGCCTGCTT
Organism: Pinus albicaulis; assembly: GCA_034641835.2. Classification (NCBI taxonomy): domain Eukaryota; kingdom Viridiplantae; phylum Streptophyta; class Pinopsida; order Pinales; family Pinaceae; genus Pinus; species Pinus albicaulis. The sequence goes on from CM076576.1 coordinate 203,241,275, forward strand.
TCATCCCTCGCAAGATGAAGGCTCTCCCGGTGCAAAGTGCCTCGAGTGGCAGTAAGAACACCATCGGCAACACAGGCAACAGTGATGGTAGCAGTTCAGACTTTGGGGCAAAAAACAAGTCGGAGCACTCTGGTCTGCATGATGCCTCCTCTGAGAAGCTTGAATCTCCCGAGTTGCCACGTCCCCAGACTTCACGCCACGCGCCGATTAAGGAGAACAATGACAAGTTCTATGTTTGCAAGATTGAAGAAGAAGCTCCCACCTCTGGCAAAAAGGATGAAGGTTTTCCCTAGTTTCAGTTTTTTATGCTCTCTAGTCTGCTCATGTTTTGGCAATGTCTGCTATATGACTCTTGTTTATTTTTGGCCACTAAATTTACTGGTTTCCCGCTATGGGTGGCAGTGACTCTATGATTTTTGAGGGCTGGTTTCCCCAGCCAGGGCAATCCAATTTATGTTGGCAAAGTGATGAAACTTCCCTCTAGATTTGGCTTGCCAAACCAAGAGGAAGAGACCTGTAATTTTCTGTTTTTTATGATATAATAGAAGTAGTCAAACTTAGAAAAAAAAAACAATCACGTTACCATAGCCTACCACACTTTCTTGCAAGACACATCCTTATGAAAAAAATGTTTGTAACATCTTTTAGCATCTCGAACTATTCAATCAAACATACCTACAATACATACTAACTCTTCAAACTTCAATAGTAGACTCTTCAATTTTCCAAGATACATGACCTTGCTACATCACTTTTTCTTGGATTCTCTAGCAAAAGACGTTTCAATTGTTTACACAAGATGCACCTCTTTCATTTGTAAAATTTACCATTTGTAAAATCTAGCATCGTCCCATGATTGTTGTTGTAATGCCAAACTTTAATATTAGTTGCACTATCATGCATATATACAGCTCTCTTGGATGAAAAGTTATCTTCTTAACCTGCTTAAATCACTTTTTCCCATTTTACCTTCTACCTCTCTGCCTTGCCTTGAAACACCTTCAAATTTGATCGACCTAACAACTCCTAGTAATTTGAAAACACAGCCGGGTCCCACATTTCAATCCTCTACTTTACCATTTCCATCCCTTTCTCCCCCCTCGCCAAATATTTCCCGATAACTTCCATATCCATGCCCTCGTTTCCTCTAGAACTACCTTAGCAACACTATACATTCCACTACACTTCTATCAATGTGTCTTTGCGCCCTCTCGATGTAAACGCTAGTATGTAGAACTATGTACACTGAACATAAAGAAACTCTGATTTATTGTTGAAAAAAGAACAACCCAATACAAGCAAACTAATGGAAAATAAGATTTTCACATATTTCATCTGAACATAATTGAATTGAAATTTTTCACGGATTTTGAAAAATTTGATGGAATAGTAGATTTTCATAGATTTTGAAATAATTCAAAGATAAAGTTGACTTTGCTCGTGCATATCAAATTCCCAAAATAGTTTGATATCTATTCAGACTTGGGATTTACGTGACTGGATTGATTATTTGCAAATGCATATTAAAATTTTAAAATAGTTTGAAATCTATTTAAATTGGTAATTTACATAACTCAATTAAATATTTTGAAATTATTCAAATTTGTTAGGTATATGATTTAATTGACTAACCAAAAAGACACATTATACAATCTGAGTATGTGTAATTTCTTTCATATTCACTCATAATCATATATGTCTCTTTTACAAAAAAATAAATATTTTTTAAATAATAAATAATGTTTATTATAATAAAAAATAAAATGAATATATAATTGGTTAATTTTAGTTAAAGTATTATAAAACATCAATAATATTTCTCATTATGCTTGACCCACCTATTATGTCAAATATGAAATTCCTTCTATGTTCAACTCGCTCCATGTTAATTAAATAAATTATTTGAATATTCATATTTATTAATTTATTCTAATATTAATTTTATATATAGAGAGGAGTTGACCATAATAAAATATTTTAATAGAAAAAAGTAAAAAAAAATTAAAATTTTTACACCTTATAGGTGTCCCTTGTTGGAAGTGGTTACTTTAATGATTTTCATAATTAATATTTTTGATTGGACAGTGTAAAATTCAAGATGCCAGTATATTCTCGTAGTAGCCACTACATCAATGGATGAAATTCACAACATTAACTTCTTGCATATCTAAATCATATATATTTAAACCTTACTTAAATTATTTTTTTACAAAACACCATTAAACATTTATTGTATAAGTTATTTGTCACCATGTATGAAGATTAGAGATATGGAATTAAAAATATAAATGTTACAACTTAGATTATTGAAACATGATTGCATTGAAATGTTCCATTCTTGTCCATTACATTTTTATAACCATGTTTTTCAAAAATCCTAATGGACCAAATATGTGTCCTCTATTCATTGTTTATACTTTTATCAAACCACCAAAATATTAACATGATTTTATAGAAGAAAATAATGGTTTTAAGTTATAATAGTCGTTTTAGATTTTAAATTTTAAATTGTAATATAATTTTTATATTTTAAGTTTTAAATTTTAATACAATTTATATAATATTAAGTTAAAGTTTTCTTAAAATAATATATAATATTATATTAGATTTTAATACTACATTTAATATAAAGAATATATATATATATATATATATATATATATATATATATATATATATATATATATATTATGTAATTTTTTAATAAACACTCTCTATATAAATTAAAATAATGTTTATGTCCTTTTAGCCAGGGTTGAATTTTCAAAATGCTTGAAGATTCACATTATATAATTAATCATTTTGGAAAAATTTCAGGTAAAAATTAAACAATTCCACATTAGATTGACAAATTGCTTTAAAATTCTGCTAATTTATTATATCATTTTCCAAATTTAATGTGATTAACAAAAAAAAATGAAGTTTACACACCAATGTTCAACAATGAGAAATTTGTCAATTTTAGCCAACTATGAAAAATATGAATTGAAGTTTAAGGCACTCATTCATAAATCTTTAATTAGGAATCTATGGATAAAGGAGATAACCTTTGTGTGAGGTTCATTTACCATCATATTTTTTTTCTTTAAAGTTGCCTCAATCACAAATATTCATTTACCAAATAGAAAATGAGTATGTTATACCATTATAATTTTTTTTCCTTTTAAATTACCTCAATAGTATCAACCACATTGGTATATATGGTTGTAGATATATTTTATATACTTCTATCCACATATATCAATCAAATTAGTAAATGTGATTGTACTAGTTATAAATCCTTTAATTTTTAATACAAAATTAACTAATAACATAATAAAACTATGATATTCAAATTCCTATAAATAAAACAACAATAAAATAAAATTCTTAATTTAAAATTAATATATAATATTTAAATAATAATAATAATAATAAATTCAATATATGATAAAAACAATTAAAATAAATTATTTTTATGATCAATTTTTCTAGCTATGTGATTCATCTTCAACTCAAAAATGAGCTACACTAAATAGCTTTCAATGTGGTATTCAGGAAATAGAAAATAAAATAAAATTTATTATATAAAATAAAGAACTTAATAATAATGAATTAGACTTAATAACTTTCAAGGTAAGTATACGGGAAATAGAAAATAAAATAAATTTATTATATATAAAATAAAAAAACTTGATAATCTTCGATGTGAGTATTTTGGAAATGTAAAATAAAATAAATTTATTGTATATATATATATATATATAAAAGACTTAATAGTTTTCAACCTGAGTATTTTGGAAATACAAAATAAAATAAATTTACAATATATAAAATAAAAAATATAATTACAAATTTGGTCCTGTCACAATTACCAATTCACTGGTCGAAAAGCAAGAGGAAAAAACGATAACCGTTTATCTTTTCATTCTTTTCGTTTTTTGCACGTAGAGGCACCGTTTGTTTTTATGTTCTATACCACTGATCTGGTTTTAAATTTTTGCACGTACAGGTACGGTTTGTTCTTATGTTAAGTACTATTGATCTGGTTTTAAAGAAATTTTTAAGATTCACAAATATTTATTTTTATTATTATTCGTTTGGTTTTAAAAATATTTGTAAAATTAACAAATGTTTGTTTTTATTATTACTGGTTTGGTTTTTAAAAATGGTAAGATTCATACATATTTATCTTTATTATTATCTTTATTATCATTATCTTTATATTTATCTTTATTATTATTTTTATTACCGTTATCTTTATTACCATTATCTTTATATTTATTTTTATTACCATTATCTTTATTACCAGTCTTGTTTTAAAGAAATTGGTAAAATTCACAAATATTTATTTTTATAAATGAATTGCCTTACCTTACCCCGCTACTAATCCTCGAATCAAATATGGAACATTTGATGAGATTTTTCCATTAGAATCAGATATCCCTGGAGTTTCCCAGATAGATATCCATGAGAATAATTTTTCCCATCATGTCCATCAGAATATAGATATCCATGAGAATAATTTTTCCCATCATGTCCATGGAATAATGTAACAGAATAGTGTAAAGACTAGATATCCATGAGAACAATTCCTAGTTTGTCCCATCATGTCCATCAAAATAATGTAAGGACTATTACCTTGAATTTCCCAACGTAGATACCCATAAGAGGAGGTGAATTTCTAGCAGAGGCTTCTCAAAAGCTTGCTTGCTGTCCAACGGGCAGACTTGGCCTTGTTAAGTATCTCTGAACACTGCTTTATATGAACCCAACTGTGAACCCCTACACGAACCTACTGAAGCTTCACGCAACTGACGACCTTCTCAACGGCTTCCCTCGCCTTCACACGGCCTTGGCGTCCCTCACTTATTTCGCGAACCTCGAGCGAACTTATGGCGAACTTTCAAGCAATGCAAGTATCTTAACAACAATATGAATCTCAGAGTAAACAGTACTTAAATGCGGAATTGAGAATTTCTCTCTTTATTAATCTTTCAGAATGATTTCACAATCAGATTACAGACTTTCTGGACTCGTATTCTCTATCAGAGATCGACTGTATTGGCATTTACCAGACTAATGCAACTCAGTAAATGAGCGTGCGATACCGGAGGCTTCTTGGCCAAAATACAGACTCTGTCTTAGAGATATTAACACACAGACATGAATATACAGACTCAATCTAAAGAACTGGCCACTTTAGGTTCTGATCTATGCCGAGCACATAGACCTGCAGGCTTCTCAGTTCTACTAAGGACTGTGAGTTGAGACTCCGTGATGCGAGCAGATCGCAAAGATTGCGCAGACGCAGAGCAAGGAGCAAAACTCGGACTTTAAAACACAAAGACTCAAACTCCAAATGCCGATGTTTGTAAATGAGCCTTACTCCTCCTTATATAGAATAGAGAGGGGGACAAGCATTTCTGTAAACCGTCGGATTATTGACACTTGGCAATTGGATCATCGTTTTCGGGTAACACATAATGTGACATCCGCACGGAGATCCCAATTACCGACAAACTTTTAGTGATAGTGGGTGAATGTACACTGTGGATACCTTACGAGGCCCACGAGGAATCAAAATTATTGATTTACAGAGTGGATGCTTTTCGGACAGAGGAAAAGCCCACGAGAAAAGCTCTGTCACAATAGACCCGTGACTGGGTATCGTTATTACACTGGGAAGACCTTTTTAGTGGGGCTCCTGAGGACCACTTGTGCTTTCAGATGGCATGTCAAGAATTTGTATACCAGGGTATTTGTATTTATAGTTTAAATCCCATGCCTTAGTATAAATTCTTCTGACTATCATTGGTTTATTTAGAATCATTTGATGTTTTATTTTAGTCATGACAAGCCATTCATTATGCTGGACCATGTGCTGTTTAAGGATTAATGTATCATCAGCATGATGAACCAACGTTCTGACACAGGAAAAGGGTTGATGGTCACATTCATCTTCATCACAGAAATCACAACGACTCTGGTACCAGTTTTCATAGAAATTAGGGTCCATAGCAGTTGAATTGAGGCCGTAATCTTTCCACCATTCTTGTATCCAACTTGACTGTCTACAATTTTGCATTAAATGGACAGCTCCAAACTTGATCTTAGTGTAGTGGGTTTCACCACGTCCATCTTTGTTCATTAAATCCCACCAAAGTTTCTTATATCCTGCAAAATCATAAACGGTATTAGGAAAAATCAGGCTAGGATTGTTACCTGGCCATTGGATATATCTCATTCCTGTCCAGGATGGATCTCTGGTCCGGTGAATGGAATAATATTTATGATAGACACGAGTTCTATCACTGCCTTCTGTTGCTATGACCGCAATATCCATGAAGTTATCATGGAGAGCTGACTCAGCTTCATATGCAGCTCTCATACTGTGAGTGTACATCATGTCATGTATCCATGTGCTACCTTTTGGGTACACTCGCCTTTCTGGTACAAAATGTTGTAAATCATTATGGCTTTGCAAATTGGCATTTAGTACCTTGGTGTTGCAGAGTTGCCAAGTTGGTCTCCACTTTTCTTTGTAGACCTGCCATGATTCATCATCAGATATATGCTTTAAGGTTTCTCTCTGCATGGGCTGGTCCCATTCGGTGATGATGACCATAACATGGGGTAGCTCTTCTTCCGGGTCATTCATCTGTTCTTGATGCTGGATATATTCCCTACTGAGAAAATCTGGAGGAAAATTTTCAGAGCCTTTAATATGTTCAACTTTGAAACTAAAATATGCAAACAATGCCTGCCATCTTGTAAACTTTGCATCTTCTGGGCTCTTGATCACCTTAGTGATTACTTTTTCTAATGCTTTTGCATCAGTTCTCAGTAAGAAATGCTTATTAGCCAAATGAATTGAAAACTTACTAATACAATTCCAGGCAGCTTTTACTTCCTTCTCAATAGGAGCATAATTTAATTCATATTTACTCCATACTCCTGAAACAAACTGCACTACCTGTTCTTGTTCTTTGGGGCTCTTTTCATCTGGCTTCTGTTTCAGTACACCTCCCCAACCAATGTTGCTTGCATCTGTTTCAACAATTTTAAAAGCATTATCGTCTGCAACATAAAGAATAGGGAGATTGTGAACCTTGGCTTTTATCTCCTTGATTGCTTGAGTATGTGCCTCTGTCCAAGGTTTCGGATTCTTTCTGAGTCTTTGATTGAGCAGAGACCTGTCAATGGCACATGATGGATAAAAATTGCTCACATAATTCAGACATCCTAAAAATCTTTGCAACTGAGTTTTATCTAAAATAACATCAGGAAACTTGTCAGCAAACTCAAGTGCATGATTTTGAAGAGCAATTTGTCCATTTTCAATGGTGTGCCCAAGAAATTTTTTCTTGGTTTGGCATAGCTCCATCTTATTTTTACTCAGAACCAAACCATTTTTCTGGACCAGCTTCATAAAGATCTTCAAATGCCTAAAGTGGTCTTGTAAGTTCTTGGAAAAAATAAGCAGATCATTAATGTAGGCAAGCAACCAATCAGCATAGGGTTTAAAGATAGAGTCCATTACCTTCTGGAACTTTGAAGGTGCATGCTTTAACCCGAATGGCATTACATTCCATTCATAATGCCCATGTGGAATGCTGAATGCAGTTTTCCATTTATCTTTTTCTGCAACTGCAACTTGCCAAAAGCCAGACTTGAGATCAAACTTGGAAAAAATCTTGGCTCCATGTATCCGACGCATAAGATCTCCTTTGTGTGGGATCGGATATGTATCATCTGCTAAAACATTATTCAGAGGTTTGTAGTTTATTACCAATCTAGGAACACCCCGAACTTGCTCGCTTCTTTTGTTTACATAGAACCCATAACAGTTCCAAGGGCTGCTGGATTCTCTTATCAGCTTTCTTTCTAGAAGCTGATCAATTTCTTTCTGGCAGAGCTGTCGATATTCTGCTGACATGGGAATGGCTCTGCTTTTGCATGGTTTGCCCTCATAACCTTCCTTATAGGGAAATTCAACATAATACTGTTTTCTGTGCCAAAAGGCATTCGGTTCTTCGGAACAGCATGTTCTTTCAAATTCTGCTTTTAGTTCAGAAATTTGTTTCTGAACTTGTGGAGAACTCAATTGGTCTTCGATTCTGATGGTAGACTTGTGGTCCTTGAGTTCCTCCAAACTGTTAATGACCTTTTGAAGTTTCTGTTCCTTTTCTTGCATTGCATGAACCATGGTTGAGACTCTGGTATTTGAAACATATGGAATCTCAATTCTTTCACCAAAAAATAGTGATAAACATTCCTGCAGATTTATCAGGAAATCTAACAGAACCATGGGGCTCTACTGCTGCCAAAGATATATTTCCCAATATACAGTCTACTGGAATATCAGCGACTGCAAATGAGAGTTTAACACATCTTGAATTAAAACAAACAGCAGCTTTAGAAACTTCAAAGTCTAGAGTTTTCTCACCTAATCCCAAAATTTTTCTTTTTGCAGTTGTCCAGTATCTGGATGGGATTATCTGTTTGGAAATGATATTCACATCTGCATCAGAATCTATTAGTGCAGTCATATTATACACTCTTCCTGCAACACAAACTTTAACTTCTATGTGGTGTTGCTGATACTGAATTGCCATCACTTGCATGTCATTTAATTCTCTGAAACCAATTGAATCATCAAACCTTCCTTCTGCAATTCTAACTTCTTCTTTAATTGGTTCAGGGTGCAAAGTATAATTGACATGCCTACCTGTAGTAGAAGGTTGTTGAGCAGGAACAACCTTGCCTGAATGTGAAGCCTGGTTTTTTAGGGCAGCAATTTCTGCTTTCATGGCAGAGATTTCAGCTTTTTTATGATGTATCTCCCTACTCACCTCCCCCAAAGTGAGTGTGCGAACTTTGCTACTGTTGTGCTGGAGATACGATTTAGTGTTTCTTTCGTAAGAAGCTTCAACAAAATTCGGCTTCTTACCAGAGGAATGACTGGAAGTACCAGTCCCATGTTGCATCTATGTCTTAATCATAGCAGCTTTGAGATCACCTTCCTCAAGGGCATGGATGTGAGCAAAAAGCTTCATTTCATCATCTGCAAGTTGTGCCATGAGGACTTTTAGCTTGGGCTAAGGCTCATCTGGACAAGAATCATTTGATGAATAATCTGACACAAAATCTGAACAACCACAGTTATCTGGGTCAGAACACTGACAGTACATATGAACTTCTTCTTCAAAAGAGGATGAGGAATAGGAGGAAGAAGATTCAGCAGAGGATTCAACATGATGTTGTTGAAGATGAAGAGTAGTTGGGCGGTTATGGCATTCAGAGGATTTATGCATAGTAGAGTGACAGTGGGCACATCTGGGTTCTGTCTTGACAGTGACACTCGCAGATGGCTGTTTATTTTTCTGAGACCTCTTACCTAGACCACGTTTTGACTCTAGGGCTGTAGGACACATATTTGAAGTGTGACCAGGCTGACCAAAAAGCCAACAAGTAACTTCATTCATTTTAGCCATTTTGACATCTTTGGGATGGATGTCATGGGGCTGATAGTAATGGGTCTTAGGCTTGTAGCGATAATATCCCCTTTTTCCTTTATGTTGTCTTCTCTCCTTCGGCTTTCTGAGTTCTCGTCTCTTTTCTGAACTCAGTCTGTAAGTAGAGGCTCTTCTTCTCTTATGAGCCTTCTTTTCTCTTCTTTTGTACTTTCTGCGGGTGACTAATGGATCATCAATGGTGATTCCATACCTTTGACAGAAAGACTTTGTACCAGGAAGTCTGTTCAACTTCTCAATAGACTTCGTCATCTTTGAGCTGGTACACAAAGTAATCAAAACTTTAGTAATAATTGAATAAAAATCTCCCCACACATAAACTTCCAATGGCAGGGGGAATGCTTCCTGAAGCTTCAAAATGTCTACCAATTTGGATGGTAGGGTTGCAAGATAAACTTGCTTCCACAGTATATTCTTAGGATCTTTGACTAGGAAGATCCTTTCAATCCAGTCCCGGTGGAAGTCTTCATACTGGTTTATATTGTTACACTTCAGATTCATCAGGATAAGTTCATTCTTATCTGATAGTGCAAATTCTGCTCCACAGAAATGTTCTTGGATGAGTGATGTAAGGGCACCAATCATATTGTTCTGAGGAGTACCATCATCATTGAACTTAATATCTCCTTGCTCATCTTTGAGCACTTCTTGCTCCATCTTAGTGATCATAGCAGGAGATGATTCCAATTCTCACCATCTAGCCAATGTTCCAGTAAAGCATGCAATGAGATTTTTGCAGGCTTGAACCTCAGACTTCCCTTCAACACACATTAGTCTATATTCAACAATAATTTGATCAAGCACTTGCCTGATCTGTGCTGCAGAGAGGCCATCAATGTTCCACTCCTTAAGACTACCTTCATGAAATGAATCTCTTGGTGGAAGTTTACCAGCACCATACAGATCAGGGGCTGCCGGTCTTGTGAATTGAGGCTCTAACGGCTCATAGATGGGGAATGCATGTTTTTCAGATTTGTCTGAGTCTGATTCTCCTATAGCTTCTGCAATAGTTATTCTTTCAGACTTTTCTTCAGTCTTAGACTCAGATGGCTTGATAACTTCTCTTGGAAAGAAATAAGGAAACTTAGACACAGGACTGCTAAGCTCATGAGTATGGATGCTCTTTCCTTTAGTCAAAAATGCCGTCGGAATCGGCTTTTCCGACTTCTTCAAACTTAATCTGTCTAACTTATCAGATAGATTAGAAACTGACTGCCGTGTGGAGATAGATTGCTCTATTATACAGTTCTCCACATCATCAAACTTCTGTACAGAATTCTCTGAAATATGTCTTATAACAAACAAATCACACTGAACTGAATTTAAGACATTATTTACATCATTTATGGACACTTGGACATTATCAATCTAATCTTTTACCAAAACTGTCTTGGCAACATTCTTTTCAAGACCAGTTAAAGCAGTATTTGTCCAATTTATCTGCTCACTGACCTTCTGTACTCTATCTTCCACTCCGACTGCTACAGAATCCTTGGAAACCAAAGGATATGCAGTAGCTGAATTACTACCTTCACCTAAGACAATACTCCTGAAGGGAGGATAGGTCGTGGATGTCTCAATCTTGCTTCCATCTGGTGCGTTCCAGGCATGTGAAGAAAAGGCGACTGTATCTGCCATCAAAACTACATCTTCTTCCATTTTATTCTTCCAGGAATGGAATGAAATCCATACATTATTTTCCTCCATGTATGATTTCCATTCTTCTGCCATTTTCCTTTTCTCCTCTCCTGGAAAAGTTCTTGCAAACTCCTCAGCCTGTGGATGGGTAAACAAATCCCAATTAATCATGTGCTTCATCCATTTAGCATGGATTTGATGTTTGGAACAACCATCCATTAAAGCATAAAACTTTTGGATTTCTGGGACTGAAGGTTTCTTAACTCCTGGGGGCAGATCCTTGAATCTGCATTCTGGGATTAGATTATCTTTCTGTTCTAAATACCCAAGGCCATATCTAGGGCTATTTGCTGACCTCATATTTGCAAACATGGAAGTCAATCTTGGATCTTCATTTTCTAAATTTGGTACAAGATGCATCATCAGGACATGATCATCCTCATGAGGAAATGGGATGTCAGAACACTTAGGATTAGGACATGGATTAGATGAAGTTCTTGGAGGAGCTTCTCCGGTTCTAGTGTTATGGTTCTGATGTATGACCATGTAGGAAAGATTCTGGAGATTGACTTGCTGTTGACATTGAGGGAAAATGACGCTCAGGGGTTGGAAATTTACAATCTGAGCATATTCAAATAAAGAAATATGGTTACAACTAGAAACAATAGAGGAACAACTTGTATCTATACAATCTGGAGCTATATATCTAGGTGACTTTTTAGACTCTGCTTCTATTCTTCTTCTGTCAATGGTTGACCTTCTGGGGAATGATAGGGTAGCAGAAGAAGGGGTTTCTGTAATATTTGCAGAGGTAATTTTTTGCACAGAGAGAGGTCTAGGATTTGGGACTGTCCAGTGTTCAGGGAAAGTCAGATCCTCCCACTTGATAGCCTGATGTTCAATCTTTTGATTCTTAGGATCTGTGAGAACTACAACACTGGTCTTAGACTCTCTACTAGGTGCATGGAGGACTGCGGGAAACATAGTGGAGGTGTGACGAAAACATCCTCGAAACTGAATGGCAATATTTTGTCTCTTTTTTCTCATATCAAATCCCATTGTTTGGATTTGAAGCTGTAAAATGTCTACCAATGTTTCATCTGTGATTGATACCGAAAAGTTCGGATAACAATCAAACCACACCGGTCCATTTGACAATGGAGCAACAATTCCTCCAATTAAAGAATCAGTATACTTATTATGTGTCAGATCCCTTACAGTGGCTAACACATATGCATCAACTCCCGGATGCACAAGGGCATGGATACCGACTCTGACACAACCCAAATGTAAAAACTGTGTTCCCGGTTTTTTGGCTTCAACTTGCAACTCTTTAGGATTCAAGATCGGGATTAATTGTACATGATCTGAATTTTCTTCTATACTACTGACAGACTCTTTAATGGTAATTCTAGTGGCAGCTTTTAGGTGCCAGATTCCTAAATCATTATATACTTCAGAGGCTGAGATTCTGGGTAAAACCCATCTAGCTTGTGGTTCGACCTCTTCATACAAATGGTCAGACTCATTAATGACTCGACTACTACTTGACGCAAACATATCTCTAAGAGGATTTTGTTTTGCTCTATCCTTCTCCTCAAGTTCTCTGAATGATACAGACTTATTCATAGAAGAGTCCATTTCAATTTTTCTTAAAAGAGAGAATTGGTTAAGTACTATCCCTTTCACGAACCAGGCACTCAAAGTGACTTATTGGCTCTGATACCAATTTCTAGCAGAGGCTTCTCAAAAGCTTGCTTGCTGTCCAACGGGCAGACTTGGCCTTGTTAAGACACTAAATCAGAATATTTATTCATTAAATGAATTTCAATGGTAACGTAAGGTCAATCGCTAGCTCCAAATTAATCATAATTTTGAAATCCAGGTTCACAATAGATTTATGAAGGTCGATCTAGGACCATAATTTTTTTTGAAGCTTCGTTGATATTGAGTGTATTTCATAGAAATGAATCTATTTGAGTGTATTTCACAGAGATAAGTCTGTTAAAATAGATTTATGAAGATTAATGTAGGACAATATAATTTTTTGAATTCTCGTTGATATTGAGTGTATTTTATAGAAATAAGTCCGATATTGAGTGTATTTCGCACAAAAAGTCCAATAATGCCCAGACCCGACCGTTGTGGAACATGAATAGATGCCACCGGACATCTTTTGTCCAGGTGGCCTTCGAGGGTTGGCCCATTTTTTTTTTAAAGTGAGAAACCTTATCAATACTTATCAGAGTAATAAGTGAGTTGAGTCTTAGTTGTAACTGAGTTGTCACAATTTGACCATTTGTAATAATTCAGTTGTCAAATAATCTAATTTAGCTGGTAATAATTTAGATGTCACAATTTGTAATAATTCAGTTTAGTTTGTAATAATTTAATTGTCAAATTAGTAATTGTGAACCTAGTAGTAGGGTTTACTCAATTGTTTTGTGTTAACGCACTTGAGAACAAGTGAGTAGTTGTAAAACTAATAGTGGGACTCACTTCTTTGTGAAATAACTTAGTTGTCAGCCTAGTACTAAGGTTCAAGTTGTTGTTAAACCTATAGTGAGGTTCACTCCCTTGTCAATCAATTTAGTTGTCAAACCAGTACTAAGGTTCATTCAGTTGTCAAAACAACTCAGTTGTTGTGAAATTAGTAGTGAGGTTCACACAATTGTCAAAACAACTAGTGGGGTTCACACAATTGTGAAAACAACTTAGTAGTTGTGAAAGTAGATATCCATATGGTAAGATTCATACATATTTATCTTTATTATTATCTTTATTATCATTATCTTTATATTTATCTTTATTATTATTTTTATTACCATTATCTTTATTATCATTATCTTTATATTTATATTTATTATTATTTTTATTACCATTATCTTTATTATTATCTTTATTACCGGTCTTGTTTTAAAGAAATTGGTAAAATTCAAAAATATTTATTTTTATAAATGAATTGCCTTACCCTACCCCGCTACTAATCCTCGAATCAATCAAATATGGAACATTTGATGAGATTTTTCCATTAGAATCAGATATCCTTGGACTTTCCTAGATAGATATCCATGAGAATAATTTTTCCCATCATGTCCATGGAATAATGTAACACCCATCATGTTCATGGAATAATGTAACAGAATAGTGTAAAGACTAGATATCCATGAGAACAATTCCTAGTTGTTGGAATATTGAGAATTCCAAATGGAGAGAGAGTAAACTCCTCTCCTCTGAACACAGAGAAATTAAAATTTTCCAGGAGACAGAGTTTTCAGACTTTTAAAACAACTTCTATTTCAAAAAAAACTTATACAAATCTTCCTCTAAACAGAGGGATAAACAACAATGGTGACTGCTTCAAACGCAGTGCACAGAACAACTCTGTTCTTTCAAACAATGCTCTCTGTCTCATGAAATCCACACTGCTGTGTGTTTCTTTGTTTCTTTCGTGCTGCTGTGCGAACCAACCAAAAACTGCAACAATACAATACATTACACAGGCTCGCGGGCCTTTTTGGCTTTTTATATGCCACATAAAAAAAAAACATTACATAAGAACTATATGAAACTTTAAAACAAAACCATTAAAACAAATATGATACAGGACCTACAATTCAAACAACAAACAAAACTCCGATTGCGATTGACAATCGGACGCGATGACCAAATATGAAATTTGGCTCATAAACCAATCGGGTCCGAACTTCAGGTGGTGCGATCGGGACATGTAATGAAGAAGTCCCGATTGCAATTCAAATAATAAATTGCGCCATAATAGGTCCATCGGGTCTGCCACTTCAAAAAATGCAATCGGGCCCAACACATAAAACCTTCCGATTGTGATTGAACAACCGGATGCGATTGCCCATTAAACTCCTCTTCATAAACTCCATCGAGTCCGTGCTTTAACAATAAACGAACCTCAAAAAAAAGTTCCGATTGCGATTAAGGAACCGGATGCGATTGGAACTTATTAACTCCGGCATATAACTGGATCGGGTCCGGCCTTCGATCGGAGCATATAACAAAACCGCTCCGATTGAGCCCTGCGATTTGGACTTGCGATTCCATTGAGTTTCCGCCACGTGGTCAAGTGGACCCACGGGCCTCCGCTGCTGTGGGGGCGATTTATAATATGTTTCAATGTATTAAAATGTTCCGCTTGCGGAACTCTTCCATCAACAAGACACTTGGTTTTAGAACAGATGTATTGCGATTGCGATTTGCGATTGCGATCGCATCGCATTGCGACTCCTCATCAACAAGACACTGCTTCAAAAATAACTTGCGATTCTGATTTAGAGCTTAAGTGGTGGGAACCACTTGTCCCGCCAAATCAGAAATAAAAGTACTTCTGCCTGTTTAAACAAATTTCTCCATTTTTGGTTGTTGAGGGCTTTAAATCCCGAAATGACTGTTTTTAATTTACTCTGCTCCTCCGTAGAACAGATCTACGAGAAATATTCATTCCTCTGCAAAAAAATCGACTTCGCCCATATCCATATTAACTTCTCATCTGTAATCTGTGGCTGCGGCCCATCACAATCTAAATCTTCCTTACGGATTTCTCCATTATTCTTCTTAAATACAGAGTGTTGTGCACTCAAAATTCTGCTGCTGCTGCTGCCTTTGTACTTTTTTCTTCTTCCTGCCCAAGGCTGGCAGTGACTTTAATATTTCAACACTCCCCCTTAAAGTCAGCTGCTGGGTTATCCATCATACCCAAGCATCCTTAAAAATTCAAAGGTCTTCTATCCCAATGGTTTAGTTAAAATATCTGCATATTGCTCCTCTGTTTTACAATGCTGCAAAACAACTTCACCATTGTTTACAAATTCTCTGATATAATGAAACTTTGTGTCTATATGCTTCGTTCTTTTATGAAACACAGAAGTCTTTGACAATGCAATAGCTGAGCTATTGTCACAAAAAATCACAGTGCCCTTTACCTGTTCTTGGCACAAACTTCTCAACATCCTTCTCATCCAAACTGCTTGACACGCTGCTGCTGTAGCTGCCACATATTCTGCCTCTGCTGTAGATAATGCTACAATAGGCTGTTTCTTAAAAGCCCATGAAATGGCTCCTGAACCCATATGAAAAACATAACCGGCAGTGCTCTTCCGATCATCTACACTTCCAGCCCAATCACTGTCAGTGTATCCAACTAATTCTGAATTTTCTGAAGCTGTATACAAAATACCAAATCCTTTTGTTCCTTTCACATACCTCAGAATTCTCTTTGCTGCTTGCCAATGTGCTTCTTTTGGCTTCTCCATAAATCTGGAAATTAAACTAACATCATACATAATATCTGGCTTAGTTGCAGTCAAATACATGAGGCTGCCAACTATGCTTTTATACAAACTTGGATCAAAATCCTTACTGCTGTCATCTTTACTCAACTTCAATCCCATTACTGTGGGAGTAATTGCAGCTTTGCACTCCTGCATATTAAATCTTTATAAAATTTGATTCACATACTTTGCTTGAGAAATAAAAATTCCTTTTTCACCTTGTTCTAATTCTATTCCCAAGAAGTATCTTAACAAACCCATGTCAGTCATTTCAAATTCATCTTTCATGACTGTTTTAAAATTCTCAATGAGGTAATCATCATTACCTGTAAATATTAAATCATCAACATATAAAACAACAATCAACAGCTTACCATCTTTTTCTTTGATGCAGAGGGTGGGTTCTCTCTCACACTTTTCAAATCTATTCTCCAATAGATAGGAGTCTATTCTGCTGTACCATGCTCTTGGAGCTTGCTTCAGCCCATAAAGAGCTTTCTTTAATTTGCAGACCTTATGCTCTTGGCCTTTCTTCTCATATCCGAGAGGCTGTTCCACATATACCTCTTCCATTAAAACTCCATTTAAAAATGCAGATTCTACATCCATCTGATATACCTTCCATTTGTTTTGTGCTGCTATGGACAACACTGCTCTTACTGTCTCCATTCTTGCAACTAGTGCAAAAGTTTCTTCATAGTCAATCCCTTGCTTCTGCTTGTATCCTTTGACAACAAGTCTGGCCTTGTGTCTCTCAATCTTTCCTTCAGCATTGCTTTTGGTCTTATAGACCCATTTAACACCAATGACTTCTTTACCTTCTGGGAGATCAACCAACTCCCATGTTTTGTTCTTCTCTATGGTTTTAATTTCTTCATCCATAGCTTCTATCCATTTTCTATCTTTAATAGCATCTTAAAAATGAATAGGATCATCAACTTGACAGTACAAAGCAAATAAGGAATTCATACCTTCATTTTCTGCTCCTTGCTCATAGATTTCTCTAATACTTCTGAACCTTGTTCCACTTTCACTTGGTGTAGTCGTGCTTGAAGAAGCACTCAATTCTGCTCCATGTGGTGTGCTCGGTGAACCACTACCGCTTCTTCTCAAGGGTGTTCTCACTGCTGCTTGAGGCGTCCCTTGCTGTCCTTGCACTACTAGAGGTTGTGCAACAAATGGGTTGTTGATTTCAACCACATCTCCCTCATCCTCATCATGAGATAAACAGTTTTTAACATTGATTGTTTTCTCAATGCTTCCATCCCACGCTTCCTCTTCAATGAATTGCACATCTCTGCTTATCACAAACTTCTTTGTGGATGGGTTATATAGTCTGTATCCTTTGGAATCTTCACAATATCCAAGGAAAATGCACTTCTCCCCCTTAATATCCAACTTCTTTCTCAATTTGTCTGGAATGTGTGCATATGCCACACATCCAAAAACTCTCATGTGGGTGACTCCCTATTTTCTGCCACTCCACGCTTCTTCTGGAACCTTGTTCATTACAGCTTTTGTGGGGCATCTATTCAAAATATATACAGCACAGTTTGCTGCTTCTGCCCAATACTCATTCGGCAAGTGTTTTGCCTTCAGCATACTTCTCACCATCTCCATTATGGTTCGATTCTTCCGTTCAACGACTCCATTCTGTTGCGGCGTGTACCTGGTGGTAAATTGCTTGTGTATGTCGTTCTTTCTGCAAAAACGCAGAAACTCCTTTGATATGTATTCTCCTCCTCTGTCGGTTCTGAGGACTTTAATGTGCAGTTCGCTCTGTTTTTCTACGAGAGCTTTATAGTGGAAAAATTTCTGAAAAAATTCACTCTTATATTTCAGAAAATAAACCCACACTTTTCTTGTGAAATCATCTATGAAGGTCAGCATGTAAATGCTGCCTGAGACTGATGCTGTCTGCATCGGCCCACATAAATCTGAGTGGATTATCTCCAAAGGTGCTTTCGCCCTTATGCTTTTCCCTGAAGGAAAATTTTCTCTGTGTTGCTTTCCCAAGATGCAGCCTTCACATAGGCTGTCAGGTTTCTCAATCAATGGTAAACCTTTTACCATTCCTTTTCTGTGTAGCAAATTTAATCCTCCGAAATTGAGATGTCCAAATCTCAGGTGCCATAACCAGTTTTCATCTTTTTCTTCCTTCTGAAAGGCTTCTTGTGTTACGGCTGCAATGCTCTTTCCTTTTCCCTTCAAGTCAGTGTTGAGCTTGAGAGGAAACATTCTATTGCTGGTTATTTGTATTTTAGCAATGATTTTCTTGCTTGGAGGTATATCTTTAATGGTGCACACATCATCTTTAAAAATTACATTGTAACCTTTGTTTATGAGCTGCCCAATGCTCAAAAGGTTACACTTCAAACCTGGAACATAATACACATCAGGAACAAATTTCTGCTCCCCATTTCTTGCTCGAATACTTACTCTGCCTTTCCCTTTTACAGAGATCTTAGTATCAGTCCCTGTGGTCACTTCAGATTTTACTTCTTCATCTACATTGGAAAACATTGCCTTGTTTCCAGTCATATGATAACTACATCCAGAATCTAAGAACCAAACATTATCTTCTCTATCCTGTGCTACATTACAAGCTAACAACACATTACTTGGGTTCTTTTCTTCTTTTGCTACACTAGCATTCTGCCTATTTTTCATGTCATTTTTATTTTTTCTACATTCATTGGCATAGTGCCCATATTTCTTGCAATAATGACATTGGACATTGGATTTTTCATACCTCTGTCCATGAGCATGTTGGTGTTCATGTCCACCTTGCTGATGTCCACCTTGTTGGTTGTTACTTTGGCTGTGGCTCTGACTTTGATTGTTGCCCCTTCCATGTGAGTGTGAAGGGCTGATCCTTCCACCTCTATTTTGGCTTCTGCCTCTTCCTCTTCCTTTTCTTTGACCTCTTCCTCTTCTTGAAGGCATCTGGGTCTTGAAGGCGTGCTCAAGAGATGAGTGTTCATCTCTGCTCAATCTCTGTTCATGAGTTATCAGCGAGGCATGAAGTTCATCCACTGTGAATTGTGAGAGATCTTTGGTCTCTTCTATGGTGGTAACGATAACATCAAACCTTGAGGGTAAGCTCCTCAAAAGTTTCTCCACAATCCTTCTTTCTTCAAGAGTTTCTCCATGGGATCTTATCTTATTTACAATCCCAAACACATGTGTAAAGAATGTGTCTACATTATCTGACTCTTTCATGCAAATATTTTCAAAATCTCTTCTCAGCAACTGAAGTTTTGTTGTCTTAACTTTCTCCATGCCTTGATAGGCTACTTTCAGAGTTTCCCATGCCTCCTTGGATTTCTGGGCTGCTGCTATCCTTGGAAACACAATTTCATTAACAGCTTGATACAATAAGAAGAGAGCTTTTGCATCTTTCTTCCTATTTTTCTTCAATAGGTCATTCTCTGCTTGAGTCAAGGCATTAAAATCCTGCACATCAGCTGGTTCAACAAAACCATCTTCTACAAGTTCCCATAAGTCGTGTGAGACAAACAGGGCTTTCATGGTAATGGCCCAATAATCATAGTTCTTTCCATTAAATTGTGGAAGTTGAACATTTTCTATGTTCATTCCTGTACTTGGTCCAGCCATTGCTCTTAAACTGAACTCTACACTTAAAAAAATTGTCTTTCCTTCTCTTGAAAGAACAGACACTATTAGACAATATACAATAGCTCTGTTATCTTTGAGAAATACCTGAACTTTGACTTCTGTTGAGCTTTCACGCTACTGGAGAAAACGTTGCAACAAGTCTTCTTCTTCTTCAGCTTCTTTGAGAACTTCAAAGAGGCTAAACTAGCTCCGATACCATGTTGGAATATTGAGAATTCCAAATGGAGAGAGAGTAAACTCCTCTCCTCTGAACACAAAGAAATTAAAATTTGCCAGGAGACAGAGTTTTCAGACTTTTAAAACAACTTCTATTTCAAAAAAAACTGATACAAATCTTCCTCTAAATAGAGGGATAAACAACAATGGTGACTGCTTCAAATGCAATGCACAGAACAACTCTGTTCTTTCAAAACAATGCTCTCTGTCTCATGAAATCCACACTGTTGTGTGTTTCTTTTGTTTCTTTCGCGCTGTTGTGCGAACCAACCAAAAACTGCAACAATACAATACATTACACAGGCTCGCGGGCCTTTTTGGCTTTTTAGATGCCGCATAAAAAAGAACATTACATAAGAACTATATGAAACTTTAAAACAAAACCATTAAAAAAAATATGATACGGGACCCACAATTCAAACAACAAACAAAACTCTGATTGCGATTGACAATCGGACGCGATGACCAAATATGAAATTTGGCTCATAAACCAATCGGGTCCGAACTTCAGGTGGTGCGATCAGGACATGCAATGAAGAAGTTCCGATTGTGATTCAAAGACAGATGCGATTCAAATAATAAACTGCACCATAATAGGTCCATCGAGTCCGCCACTTCAAAAAATGCAATCGGGCCCAACACATAAAACCTTTCGATTGCGATTGAACAACCGGATGCGATTGCCCATTAAACTCCTCTTCATAAACTCCATCGGGTTCGCGCTTTAACAATAAACGAACCTCAAACAAAAGTTCTTATTGTGATTAAGGAACCGGATGCGATTGGAACTTATTAACTCCGGCATATAACTGGATCGGGTCCGGCCTTCGATCGGAGCATATAACAAAACCGCTCCGATTGAGCCCTGCGATTTGGACTTGCGATTCCATTGAGTTTCCGCCACGTGGTCAAGTGGACCCACGGGCCTCCGCTACTGTGGGGGCGATTTATAATATGTTTCAATGTATTAAAACGTTCCGCTTGCGGAACTCTTCCATCAACAAGACACTTGGTTTTAGAACAGATGTATTGCGATTGCGATTTGTGATTGCGATCGCATCGCATCGCGACTCCTCATCAACAAGACACTGCTTCAAAAATAACTGGTGATTCCGATTTAGAGCTTAAGTGGTGGGAACCACTTGTCCCACCAAATCAGAAATAAAAGTACTTCCGCCTGTTTAAACAAATTTCTCCATTTTTGGTTGTTGAGGGCTTTAAAGCCCGAAATGACTGTTTTTAATTTACTCTGCTCCTCCGTAGAACAAATCTACGAGAAATCTTCATTCCTCTGCAAAAAAATCGACTTCACCCATATCCATATTAACTTCTCATCTGTACTCTGTGGCTGCGACCCATCACAATCTAAATCTTCCTTACGGATTTCTCCATTATTCTTCTTAAATACAGAGTGTTGTGCACTCAAAATTCTGCTGCTGCTACTGCCTTTGTACTTGTTTCTTCTTCCTGCCCAAGGCTGGCAGTGACTTTAATATTTCAACACTAGTTTCTCCCATCATGTCCATCAAAATAATGTAAGGACTATTACCTTGAATTTCCCAACGTAGATACCCATAAGAGGAGGTGAATAACTAGCTACACACTAAATCAGAATATTTATTCATTAAATGAATTGCAATGGTAACGTAAGGTCGCTCGCTAGCTCCAAATTAATCATAATTTTGAAATCTAGGTTCACAATAGATTTATGAAGGTCGATCTAGGACCATAAATTTTTTTGAAGCTTCATTGATATTGAGTGTATTTCATAGAAATGAATCTATTTGAGTGTATTTCACAGAGATAAGTCTGTTAAAATAGATTTATGAAGATTAATGTAGGACAATATAATTTTTTGAACTCTCGTTGATACTGAGTGTATTTTATAGAAATAAGTCCGATATTGAGTGTATTTCGCACAAAAATTCCAATAATGCCCAGATCCGACCGTTGTGGAACATGAATAGATGCCACCGGACATCTTTTGTCCAGGTGGCCTTCGAGGGTTCGCCGATTTTTTTTAAAGTGAAAAACCTTATCATAACTTATCAGAGTAATAAGTGAGTTGAGTCTTAGTTGTAACTGAGTTGTCAGTGGTCAATAACTCTCTTCAATTTGACCATTTGTAATAATTCAATTGTCAAATAATCTAATTTAGCTGGTAATAATTTAGATGTCACAATTTGTAATAATTCAGTTTAGTTTGTAACAATTTAATTGAGAACCTAGTAGTAGGGTTCACTCAATTGTTTTGTGTTAACTCACTTGACAACAAGTGAGTAGTTATGAAACTAATAGTGGGACTCACTTCTTTGTGAAATAACTTAGTTGTTAGCCTAGTACTAAGGTTCAAGTAGTTGTGAAACCAATAGTGAGGTTCACTCCCTTGTCAATCAATTTAGTTTTCAAACCAGTACTAAGGTTCATTCAGTTGTCAAAACAATTTAGTTGTTGTGAAACCAGTAGTGAGGTTCACACAATTGTCAGAATAACTAGTGGGGTTCACACAATTGTGAAAACAACTTAGTAGTTGTGCAAGTAGTAGTGGGGTTAGTTGTGAAAGTAGTATTGGTGTTCACCTATTTTTCAAAACAATTCAGTAGTTGTGAAAGTAGTAGTGGGGTGCACTCAGTTGTCAAACAAGTGGTGGGGTTCACTCTCAAACAGTAGTTGTGAAAGTAGTAGTAGGTTTCACTCAGTTGTCAAACGAGTGGCGGGGTTAGTCAAACGAGTGGTAGGGTTCACTCTCAAATAGTAGTGGGGTTCTCGCATTTGTCAAAACAACTCAGTGGTTGTGAAAGTAGTAGTGGGGTTAGTTGTGAAACCTATAGTGGGGTTTAGTTGTGAAACCTATGGTGAGGTTAGTCAAACTAGTGGTGGGGTTCACTCCCTAACAGTAGTGAGGTTCTTGCATTTGTCAAAACAACTCATTAGTTGTGAAAGTAGTAGTAGGGTTAGCTGTGAAACCAATAGTGGGGTTCACGCATTTGTTAAAACAACCTAGTTGTAGTGGGGTTCACTAAGTTTCAAAACAAGTGGTGGGGTTCACGTAACTCAGTTTGACTGGTGGGGTTCACTCCATAACAATAGTGAGGTTCTTGCATTTGTCAAAACAACTCATTAGTTGTGAAAGTAGTAGTTTGACTGGTGGGGTTCACTCCCTAACAATAGTGAGGTTCTTGCATTTGTCAAAACAACTCATTAGTTGTGAAAGTAGTAGTAGGGTTAGTTGTGAAACCAGTAGTGGGGGTTCACACATTTGTCAAAACAACTCAATAGTAGTGGGGTTCACTAAGTTTCCAAACAAGTGGTGGGGTTCACGTAACTCAGTTGTCAAACAAGTGGTGGGGTTCACTCAGTTCACTCCCAAACAGTAGTGGGGTTCACTCAATTGTGAAACTGGTCGGGTTCATTCCATTGGTTTATAGGGACAACTGACAAATAGTGAGTTTCACTAGTTTTGTGTGGACAATCATAACTTGCTAGTGGGTTTCACTAGGTTTGTGGGAACAATCATAACTCGATACTATACGTCAATGTAGTTTATATCTGCCTGAAATTACCCACTACCCACTATGATATAGGCTTTCACTCCTACCAAATGTATGTGTGGATGCATGGGCAAGTTGACTTATCACTCAGACTCGGGCTGAAATTACCCACTACCAACTGGTGCACTCGTGTGGCAAATGTGTAGTGCAAATTACCGACCACCCACTAGTGCACTCCTACTAAATGTGTAGATGCACTAGGTTTGTGCGGACAACCATAACTGAATGCTATATGACAATGTAATTTATCACTGTTACCCACTACCGAGTTACCCAGTTTATTCACTCCTACCAAATGTGTAATGTGTGGATGCAAAGGCAAGTTGACTTATCACTCAAACTTTGCCTGAAATTATCACTCGGACTCTGCTTGAAATTACCCGCTACCCACTAGTGCACTTCTACCAAATGTGTAAATGGACGAGAAACAGTTTGAAGGTATACTCAAGGCCCAATCAGTAACGAGGAGAAGCAAAGCGAGTTTGAGAAACAGTTTGAAGGCCCAATGAGAAGCAATTAGAAGCAGTTTGAAGGCATACTCAATGAGAAGCAGTTTGAAGGCATACTTGAAAGGCATAATTAGTAACGAGGAGAGGAGAAGCAAAGCGAGCTTGAGAAGCAGTTTGAAGCAGTTTGAATGTTGGAACGTAAATTCCAACTGCGGTGAACAGTTGCAGGCGACAGCAAACAGCGCATGGCGAACAGGTTGGAACAGCGCGAAAATTAAACCGCCGACAGGTTTGCTGAGATGAACGGTTTACGGGGGGTCGACCAGCTCGACAGTTAACGGGAGTGTACCCCCCGTAGTTGACCCGCAGATCTGAGTTGACCGGGAGATCAACGGTTGTCGTTTAGTGCGGGGGGTCACCCATCCGATGGGTACGGCCAGTTTCTTACCCCCCGCAACCACCAAGGCTGTGGTGGCTCCGCCACATGCGCTCAGCGCGCCACCGTTCCGCCACCACCGCATAAAAAATTGCCGCTGCCAGCAAATCAAATTTGCCATTAATTTTTTTTAATGGTGCTGACAGAAGTTTTTAATGCCATTAATAAAAAATATAAGCGGTGATGTTTTTGGCAAGTTTGTCAACAAATAGCTTTTAATTGTTTTAGATATTTTGTTTATATATAGAACAGTGACATAGTGTAAATTTTTTTTTACACACAGAGTGTAATACGCACAGCAGTTTTTTTTTTTTGAAAAAAAACAGAGAGTGCAGATTTGAAATATACACAGCAGTGTGTATTTTTTTTTAAAAACAGTGAGAGCAGAATTAAATTTTTACACAGAAGTGTAAGATTTATAGAAACACAGTGAGTTTTATTAATAGACAGAGAGCTGTTTATTTTTCTTCAGAGAGACAAAATTTTTTTTTTATTATGAGACAGAGGTCTTAAGTGTGCACTGTGACAGCAGCAGTCACAATTGTAAATCCCTCTGAGTGAGGAAGAAGAATTGTATCAAGTTTTTTACTGAATAGAATTTTTTTTTATGTGGAAATTTTGTCACTGTGTATGCAAATTTATTTCTCTGTGTTAAAGAGGAAGAGTTCTGGAATTTTTCAAATTTCCAACATGGTATCAGAGCCAATCCAGGCTATTTGAAGGTCAAATACGCTGAAGGAACAGAGTTCGTTTTTGCAGTAGCCTCTCCAGCAGAGTGAAGGTTCAGCCAAGAAGAATTCGAAGGTATTTCTCTATACATTATTGTGTCACTGTTGCAGAACAGGTTGTTAATTAAAACACACAGTCAAGTGTTTTTAGATCATAGTTAAAAGTGTAGAATGGCTGGAGGCAGCACAGGTATGAGTTTGGGAAGTGTCCATCTCCCACAATTCAATGGAAAGAATTATGATTACTGGTCAATAACTATGAGGGCTTTATTTGTCTCCCAAGAGTTATGGGAATTAGTTGAGGATGGCTTTGAAGAGCCAAAAGATGATGCAGAATTTTTTATGTTAAATCAAGCAGGGAGAGAACAGTTGAAGAACAATAAGAAGAGAGATGCAAAGGCTCTTTTCTTCTTGTATCAAGCAGTGCATGAGAGTGTGTTTCCAAGGATAGCAGCAGCCAAGAAATCCAGTGAAGCATGGGAAACTCTCAAGACAGCTTACCAGGGCATGGAGAAAGTGAAGACAGCAAAACTTCAGTTGTTGAGGAGAGACTTTGAGACTCTCTGTATGAAAGAGTCAGATAATATTGACTCATTCTTCACTCATGTGATTGGAATGGTCACACAAATTAGATCACATGGAGAGACTCTTGAGGACAAGAGGATTGTTGAAAAACTCTTGAGAAGTTTACCCTCAAGATTCGATGTGATTGTCACCACCATAGAAGAGACAAGGGATCTCACAAAGTTTTCAGTGGATGAATTACATGCATCACTGATTACCCATGAACAAAGATTGAGTAGGAGTGAAAACTCATCTCTTGAGCAAGCCTTTAAGGCCCAGATGTCTTTTGGAAGAGGAAGAGGGCAAGGCAAAGGAAGAGGAAGAGGCAGAAGCCAAAACAGAGGTGGAAGGAACAGTCCAGCAAATGCTCAAGGAAGGGGCATCAATTCAAATCAGCATCAAGGCCAAAGCAGCCAGCAAAGTGGACAGCAGAATGATCAAGGACAAAGGTATGATAAATCCAATGTTCAATGTTACAATTGTAAGAAATATGGTCATTATGCTAATGAATGTAGAAAGAAGAAACAAGATATGAGAAGTGGAACTAGTGCAAATTTCACAAAAGAAAATAGCAGCCAAAGTAATTTGTTTTTAGCTTGTAATATGGCTGAAGAAAAGAATGAAGACTTATGGTTTCTAGACTCCGGTTGTAGTAACCATATGACAGGAAACTTAGCAATGTTTTCTATGTTAGATGAAAGTGTGCAGTCACAAGTCACACTAGGAACTGATAGCAAAGTTTCCGTTATGGGAAAAGGAGATGTAAATGTTTTAACAAGATTAGGTGCAAAGAAATCCATAGCAGATGTTTATTATGTTCCATGAATGAAGTGTAACCTCTTAAGTATTGGACAGCTTGTCCATAAGGGGTATAATGTTTTCTTTGATAATGATGTTTGTACCATCATGGATAAACCACCCAGAAAACTATGTATTGCTGAAGTGAAGATGACAAGGAACAGAATGTTCCCTCTCAGAATGAGAGAAGATTTGAAGAATGGTGAAGAGAAAGCAGCAGTTGCACAAGAGACTTACCGAAGTGAACCAAAAGATGATAATTGGTTATGGCACTTGAGATTTGGACATATCAACCTTGGAGGTCTTAATCTGTTGAACAGAAAAGGAATGATAAGTGGTTTACCATTGATAGAGAAACCGGATAGCCTTTGTGAAGGTTGTATTCTTGGGAAACAACACAGAGAAAGTTTTCCTTCCGGGAAAAACATAAGGGCAAAAACACCCTTAGATATTGTCCACTCATATGTATGTAGACCGATGAAAACTCCATCACTTGCAAGCAGCCACTATGTGCTAACATTTATAGATGATTTTACAAGAAAAACTTGGGTTTACTTTTTGAAAAACAAAAGTGAAGTGTTTGAAAAATTTTGCAATTTCAAAGCACTTGTTGAGAATCAGAGTGGGTTGCATATCAAAGTCTTAAGGACTGATAGAGGAGGTGAGTATATATCTAAATATTTTCTACGGTTTTGTAGAGAAAATGGTATTCATAAGCAGTTTACAACTAGATATACACCGCAGCAAAATGGAGTAGCCGAAAGGAAGAACCGAACCATAATGGACATGGCGAGGAGTATGCTTAAGGCAAAGCATTTGCCGAATGATTATTGGGCTGAAGCTGTACATTGTGCAGCGTATATTTTGAACAGGTGTCCTACAAAAGCGGTAATGAACAAAGTGCCGGAAGAGGCATGGAGTGGCGCAAAGCAAAGTGTCACACATATGAAGGTTTTCGGATGTGTGGCTTATGCACACATTCCGGATCAGCTAAGGAAGAAGTTGGACAGCAAGGGGGAGAAATGTATTTTCATTGGATACAGTGAGAAATCCAAGGCATACAGGTTATATAACCCATCCAGCAAGAAGTTTCTTGTGAGCAGAGATGTTCAGTTCATTGAAGAGGAAGCTTGGGATGGAAGCATAGAGAAAACAGTGAATGTAAAACACTGTTTATCTCATGATGAAAATGATGATGAGTTGGCTGAAATACATCCCCAAACAGCAGCACCAACACCGCAAAGTACACCCTTGAGGAGAAATGAAAGTGCTTCTCCAAGCACACCACAAGGAGGAAATTCAAGTGCTTCTTCAAGCACTAATACACCTACTGTAAGAGGTAAGAAATTTAGAAGTTTGAAAGAGATTTATGAACAAGATATAACAAATGAAGGTATCAATTCTTTGTTTGCTTTATATTGTCATGTTGATGATCCTGTTCATTTCGAAGAAGCCATCAAGGATGAGAAATGGATAGAAGCTATGGATGAGGAACTTAA
Organism: Pinus albicaulis; assembly: GCA_034641835.2. NCBI lineage: Eukaryota > Viridiplantae > Streptophyta > Pinopsida > Pinales > Pinaceae > Pinus > Pinus albicaulis. The sequence continues at coordinate 203,269,608 of CM076576.1, forward strand.
TGCCATAGAGAGGAACAAAACTTGGGATTTGGTTGAACTCCCAAAAGGTAAAGATGTCATTGGTGTTAAATGGGTCTGAGACCAAGAGTAATGCTGAAGGCAAGATAGAAAAGACACAGGCACAGACTTTTCGTCAAAGGTATAAACGAAGCATGGGATAGGTCCTGGAGACTTGTAGGTTGCCGGAGATAGGCAAGTGAGAGAAGCGAGTGTTGTCAATAGCGACACAAACAAAGTGGAAAGTTTACTGAATGGACGTGATGGGCATTACATGAATGGAGTGTTAATGGAAGAGGTTTACATTGATCAACCTCGGCTATGAGAAGAAGAGGAGAAGAAACTGGGTATACCAGAGCCTGAAGAAGGCTCTTTGGGCTGAAGCAAGCGCCAAGAGCGTGGTACAGTAGAATAGACTCTTATCTACTGGAAAATGGATTTGAGAAGTGTGAGGGAGAACCCACCCTCTACATGAAAGAAAAAGACGGTAAAATCTTGATTGTAGTCTTATATGTTGATGATGTTATTTTTACAGGTAATTATGATTGCCTTATTGAACATTTTAAAACAGTCATGAAGGAAGAATTTGAAATGACTGATATGGGTTTGTTGAAATGCTTCTTGGGAATAGAAGTAGAACAAGATAAAAATGAGATTTTTATCTCACAGGAAAAGTATGTTAATGAGGTGCTTGAAAGATTTAACATGCAAGAATGCAAAGCAGCAATCACTCCCACAGGGATGGGATTAAAGCTGAGGGAGAGGACCTTGACAAGGATTTTGATCCAAGTTTATACAAAGAGCTTGTTCATGTGACAATAATAACACTTGTTTACCTTCGTGGGACATAATGCATCTTTGTTAGTTTTGATTTCAGGGTTCATGGAAAAGCCAAAGGATGCACATTGGCAAACGTAAGGATTTTTTGAGGTATGTTAAAGGTACTAAAAGTTTTGGTATTTTTTATACTACTTCAGAATGTTCAGATTTAGTTGAATACACGGACAGTGATTGGGCTGGAAGTGTAGATGATCGGAAGAGCACTTCCGGTTATGTTTTTCACATGGGTTCAGGAGCCATTTCATGGGCTTCTAAGAAACAACCCATTGTAGCATTGTCTACGGCAGAAGCAGAGTATGTGGCAGCTACAGCAGCAGCGTGTCAAGCAGTTTGGATGCGGAAAATGTTGAGAAGCTTATGTCAAGAACAGGTAAAAGGGACAGTGATATTTTGTGACAATAGTTCAGCTATTGCATTGTCTAAAAATTCCGTTTTTCATAAAAGGACTAAACACATTGACACCAAGTTTCACTTCATACATGAATTGGTTAGCAATGGCGAGATCGTTTTACAGCATTGTAGAACGGAGGATCAATTTGCTGATATCCTCACAAAGCCACTTGCGCAGAAAAGCTTTGAATATTTTAGAAAATGCATGGGTATGCAGGAAAACCCAGCAGTTGAAATTAAGGGGGAGTGTTGGAACGTAAATTCCAACTGCGGTGAACAGTTGCAGGGGACAGCACACAGCGCATGGCGAACAGGTTGGAACAGCGTGAAAATTAAACCGCCGGCAGGTTTGCTAAGATGAACGGTTTACGGGGGGTCGACCAGCTCGACAGTTAACAGGAGTGTACCCCCCGTAGTTGACCCGCAGATCTGAGTTGACCGGGAGATCAACGGTTGTCGTTTAGTGCGGGGGGTCACCCATCCGATGGGTACGGCCAGTTTCTTACCCCCCGCAACCACCAAGGCTGTGGTGGCTCCGCCACATGCGCTCAGCGCGCCACCGTTCCGCCACCACCGCATAAAAAATTGCCGCTGCCAGCAAATCAAATTTGCCATTAATTTTTTTTAATGGTGCTGACAGAAGTTTTTAATGCCATTAATAAAAAATATAAGCGGTGATGTTTTTGGCAAGTTTGTCAACAAATAGCTTTTAATTGTTTTAGATATTTTGTTTATATATAGAACAGTGACATAGTGTAAATTTTTTTTTACACACAGAGTGTAATACACACAGCAGTTTTTTTTTTTTGAAAAAAAACAAAGAGTGCAGATTTGAAATATACACAGCAGTGTGTATTTTTTTTTAAAAATAGTGAGAGCAGAATTAAATTTTTACACATCAGTGTAAGATTTATAGAAACACAGTGAGTTTTATTAATAGACAGAGAGCTGTTTATTTTTCTTCAGAGAGACAGAAAGTTTTTTTTATTATGAGACAGAGGTCTTAAGTGTGCACTGTGACAGCAGCAGTCACAATTGTAAATCCCTCTGAGTGAGGAAGAAGAATTGTATCAAGTTTTTTTACTGAATAGAATTTTTTTTTATGTGGAAATTTTGTCACTGTGTATGCAAATTTATTTCTCTGTGTTAAAGAGGAAGAGTTCTGGAATTTTTCAAATTTCCAACATTGAAGGCATACCCAAGGCCCAATTAGTAACGAGGAGAGGAGAAGCAAAGCGAGCTCGAGAAGCAATTTGAAGGCATACTCAAGGCCCAATTAGTAACCGGATCTAATTAACCTAACCTATCCTATCTTGAACACTTTGTAAATTACCAGAAATACTATCTTGAATTTGTAAATTACCAGAAATACTATATTGAAGGCTTTGTAAATTACCAGAAATAATTCTACACAGTAGGAAAAAATGCAAATGAAGAACGCAATATCTGCATAATTCCCACGCTAAACTTTCTAGATGGAGACACTTAAAAAATTCGAAATTCGAATCTCCAGCCCACGTTAAACTTTCTAGATGGAGACACTTAAAAGATTCAAAATTCAAATCTCCAGTCTGTCAAATATGACAAGTATCACTTGGAGACACAGACTATCGTCTTCAGAGTCTCAAATTCTGGTTATTCATTTCCTTGTAATTATAATTACAAAGTATAAACTATTTATTACAGACAGAAATGCTAAAACTACTACATTCTTGCCTTCACAAAGAAAGCCGAGGTAAGCCAATGTACAGAAATATAGTCTCATCATGGCACAACATGCCTCCTCACTTCTTTTGTTTTCCCTCGCTGCCCCCAAAGGGGCTGTTAACAGCGTCCACACCACTCTGTGTAGCACCATTCACTGTGCCCCCGGCCTGCATTGGCGTTTAACATGGTCCACATTACTCAAAAAGTTTTAATACATTCAAAACCAAAATCAACTTCCAATTTTGATACTTAATATTCAAAACCAAACCAAAATGAGCTTTCAAATTTATACTTAATCGACTTAATCAGCTCTTAAAACCTGTTGCAAGACAGAACCAGTTTGTTCCTTCCCCTGTTGGCCTATACCCTTGGTCGCGTCCATGGCTGACTGGCCCATTCCAGTGGTCTTTTTGGTTGCCTGAGAAGCCTTCTCCATTGTCGCGTCTTTCATCCCCTTCACATTACAAAATATACATTAATACCATCAACACCACAATAATATCAATCAATGATAACAAGTTTTTAATGCTAGATACTCCAAAGAATGATAAACATTAGAGAGATTGTTACTTGAGCTGTTTGAATAATATCAATCAATAATAAGAAGTTTTTAATGCTAGATACTCCAAAGAATGATACACATTAGAGAGATTCTTACTTGAGCTGTTTGTTGAGCTTGTCCAGCCTTTTCATCGGCCATGTTGATGAGAATAAGAATATAGATCAGCGGACCTCTTCAACTTTTATGCAACTCTGCAATGCTATTCTATGGTAATGCGGCAATAAAATTGAGTTGAAAACAATGGAGAACAGATACCTTATAAATATCAGTGGGCGGGTCGCTTGAGATTGATTGACACTTCCCATTAAGTTACACCGCACCGCGTTGGACAGACGTCATGGACTCCTTGAAGGCGTGTCCCATACGAATTGAGATGGGTGCGGAGACCTTAAGGAATAATATACAGTGAGGCGTGCTCTCTACGTTTGCCTCATTTATGATTTATTTCGGGTAAAACAAAGGTTTTTTCCAAAGGTCGTTTAAATCGGAGTAGTTTGTTCAAACTATGTCTACATCAAATGAATGGAATAAAAAAGTGACTAAACGAAATCTATATGAGAAAGAGAGATATTTATGCGAATAGGTTTTTGTTTTTTCTATCATTTATGCTATAGGTTAAGAGATGGATAGATATTTATGTTAAGAGATAGATATATATTAAATTTGTGATATAATACATGTCTTTGTGAAATATTAAAAAATATTTATATTTTTACTAGATATTAATAAATATTTTTCAAAATCCTTTAGTCAAATTTTCTAGTACATCTTTCCAATTAAAAGTATTCTTATTTATACTAAATACCCATAATACTGGTAAATCCGTCTGTATCCACATCCCTAATACATATAAAATTAAAAAAACCCTTATAAATAAAGAATGTAATAAAAAATTGATCAACTAAAACAACTCCAAATTAGTGTCATTTTTAAATATTTTTATCAAAGTGAAATCATACTAATCTAACACCAATTAAATTTATTAAATGAAAATCTAATATAACAACAAAAGCTTTAAGTTGTATGAGGGTTTAAATCCTTAATGAAAAGCTAATATAACAACAAAATATTTATGAGGTTCAAATCCTCACATTACTCTATCGAATAACATAGTTAATTATAAAATATTCATGACATGATACTTTGTGAAAATCATTGTAGAAATAGAAAAAAAAAAAAAAAACCAATAACAAAAATGTTATATTTTTAATCTTCAGTTAAATTCCAAGAATACAATGTATAAATGTACTAAAGGGGTGAGTTTGTAAATCCTCAAAGAATTGACAATCATTACCCTGGAGAAAAATTTCTTTTATAATAGAGTCTCTTTTATTGTACAATAAAAAAATATTATTTTCTAACTCACTCCGAGATAAGTTAAACCATCTTCAATATCTATGGTTGACAATATCATGCTATATGTGAGCATAAATCTCTCCAAGAAAACTCACCCTTATTGAAAATAGGAAGAGAATTACATCCAAAAGTTTCTAATTAAGGGTGTATAATTTAAAATGGCATGATAACCAAGAAAATATGAAAAAGAAAATCCATATAAAATATGCTATATAAGAAAGATGTATGCAAAAATAGACTTCAATAATAGTTTTAACATGATGTGCTCAAAGGTTCACCCAAAAAAAACCACAAAGTAATTCCTTTAAGGTGCATGAGAGATAAAACAATTTAATAATTATGCTAGTGAATGCTCCATAAAAAATAACCAGTGGTCCACAATATAAATGGCACCAATCCACATGCCTGGATCCTAAGGAAACCAATTCCGTGGATGAATGTGCAAACCATTGACTATATGGATTGCTTCACTAGAAAGGAAAAAAGTGGTCAACAACCATATCCACAAGTGCATAATCCAAGATGCCATGCTTGGAGAGAATAAACAAAAACAAAGAATAAAAAAATACCAAACAAAAGTATGCAATGTGCCACATGTGATCTTCCAAATATTCCATACACTCAATAAGATCCTCCATAGCCACCTCAAATAAAATAATACATGTGAAAGTCAAAGATATTCCAAATATGTCATATGCTCAATAAGATCCTCCATAACCACCTCAAATAAAATAATACATGTGAAAAGTAAAATACATGAGAGTGCTATCCAATAAAGATAAAAGAGATGACAATTGTAGCTAAAATGTCCATGTAATAATAAGATCCTCTATAACCACCTCAAATAAAATAATACATGTGAAAATTCAAATACATGAAGTGCTCTTCAATAAAGATAAAAGAGATGACAAATGTAGTTAAAATATCCATGTAATAATAAGATCCTCCATAACCACCTCAAATAAAATAATGCATGTGAAAATTCAAATAGATGAGGATGCTCTCCAATAAAGATAAATGAAATGACAAATGTAGCTAAAATATAATAATGATGGGAGAGCAACTAAGAGAGAAGCACCCTAAAAAAACTATACCATGTAAATGTCTCAACCACTTAATAAATAAGAAAATAAGAAAATATCTTTATGCTAAGTGTGTCATAGAAAGAAGTGCCAAAAGTGGGTAGACATCATCAATTCTCATGCTAAAACCATGTGTTATTTTCCAATAACATCAATTGATTTCACAAACCATGTGCACTTGGGTGTTTCTCATGATTATAATCCTATCACAGTGCGCTCTAGGTTCAAGCATAAGTGGAGCTTCTATTTTTATCCTGATGAGTTTTGTAGAAGATGGATCTTATTTGCATGGTACAACAATTATGGGAGGGCACACCACCAACCACCCCCCTCCCCACCTTTTGGTGCATATGTTCATGTTGATTTAATCAATTGGTGACTATGGGGAGGTTCCACTATGATTTTATTAAAATAATTAAAGTTTATTTAACCATTCAATTGTTAATTTAATCCATTTTATTACTTTAGAGGTTAATACTTGAGTGCCCTACTTCACTTGCTAGTGTTTCACATTTGAACGAGTTTAATTGTAGGGGATTGAAGGTTTTGATGGAGCACTCCTTTCTCAGGCACAATTAATTTAATTCATTTTATTACGTTGGAGGTTAATAGATCGAGTGTCATACCTCACTTGGCAATGCTTCATATTTGGAGGGAGGAGTTAAGTGTAGGAGATTTAGGGTTTTGAGGTAGCACACGTCTCTTGGGGAGAATTATTAAGAAATGCATGCATGGTTATTATTTTATTGTTAGAGAGGTTGGCACACTCTCTCTGGTGCTGATATAATGTTAAATGTTTTTATTGGATAGTTGAACTATAATTGGCATGGCATGTGAAGTAATGTTATGTATGATATAATCAAAAAGTTTTTAAAACTCAAGTTTTGGATGGTTTCAATCTACATTTCGCATGTGATATTTAATGTTTTAAATGTTTAATATTTTAATGTTGCACAATATATAATCAAAAAGTTTTTAAAACTTAAGTTTTGGATGGTTTCAATCTACATTTGGAACATGTGGTATAATGTTAAATGTTTCTATTGGATAGTTGAACTATAATTGACATGGCATGTGAAGTAATGTTGCATGATATATAATCAAAAAGTTTTTAAAACTTAAGTTTTGGATGGTTTCAATCTACATTTGGCACATGTGATATAATATTAAATGTTTTTATTGGATAGTTGAACTACAATTGGATGGTATGTCAAGTAATGTTGTGATATAATTAAAAAAAATTTAAAACCCAAGTTTTGGATGGTTGAAGTACATTAATCATGTGAAGTAATGTTGTGATATAATCAAAAAGTTTTTAAAACTAAGTTTTGGATACCATTTTAATCTACATTTAATGTAAATCCCTTTAATTTTGATTTAATGTTAAATGTTTTAAATGTAAATCCCTTTAATTTTTATTTAATGTTAAATGTTTTAAATGTTTTAATATAATGTTAAATGTTTTGATCTAAGTTTTTGATGGTTTCAATCTACATTTGACCTATGGAAGACCCCATGCGTAGACAACGGATGCGTTGCAGAAGGGGAGGTGGGGGTAGGGATGGAGGGGGCAGGAGTGTTGGCTCTCGCCCTCCTCTTTCCATCCATGACACAGGCAGCCACCCTCCTCCAGCAAACAATGAAGCACAATTTCACTTCACCAGCGCTATGGTCAGACCGCGAATTACGACGACCATTTCCATCTCTTTTCAAGAGGAGCCACAAGATGAAGGTGCTTCTAGTTCCAGGAAGCAGCAGAGAAAGTCCACCATCCCAACCCATTAGCCCCAGGACACCAAGAAGTCGGCAACTCTTCCAGTCAAATCCGACTCGATGAGCTCCAGCAGTGATGGCGCAAGTAGCGACAACTCCTCCCAACACTCCAAGGGAGTAGATGATGATCTAGAGGACTACGGTTGTCCAATTGTGGAGGAGAATCCTCCTACACACATCGATAGCTAGCATGATGTCAGGTCCTTTTTAGCTTTTTCCCGGTTATGGGCAGCCCCTTTTTTGTTTTTTTGATTCAGACCCCCTCTGGTGTTGGCTAGTTAGGAAACCCAGCAGACGGGTCTCGCTATGTACATTACGCTAATTATAGTTATATATATGTAAATCTTTTAATTTTGATTTAATGTTAAATGTTAAATGTTTTGATATAATGTTAAATGTTTTGATCTAAGTTTTGGATGGTTTCAATCTACATTTGGCCTAGATGGAAGACTCCCATGTGAAGTATTGTTTTGATTGAATAAAAAAGAGTAAAGAAGTAGTTGTATATGTAAATCCCTTTAATTTTGATTTAATGTTAAATGTTAAATGTTTTGATCTAAGTTTTGGATGGTTTCAATCTACATTTGGCCTAGATGGAAGACTCCCATGTGAAGTATTGTTTTGATTGAATCAAAAAGAGTAAAGAAGTAGTTGTATATATGTAAATCCATTTAATTTTGATTTAATGTTATTTAAATGTTAAATGTTTTGATCTAAGTTTTGGATGGTTTCAATCTACATTTGGCCTAGATGGAAGATACTCCTATTTGAAGTATTGTTTTGATATATTCAAAAATATTAAAGTAGTTATATGTAAATCCCTTTAATTTTGATTTAATGTTAAATATTAAATGTTTCAAGATATAATGTTAAATGTTTTGATTTAAGTTTTGGATGATTTCAATCTACATTTGGCCTAGATGGAAGACTCCCATGTGAAGTATTGTTTTGATTTAATCAAAAAGAGTAAAGAAGTAGTTATATGTAAATCCCTTTAATTTTGATTTAATGTTAAATGTTAAATGTTTTGATATAATGTTAAATGTTTTTATCTAAGTTTTGGATGGTTTCAATCTACATTTGGCTTAGATAGAAGACTCCTATGTGACTTTTATTGTTTTGATTTAATCAAAAAGTTTTTAAAACTCAAGTTTTGGATGGTTGAAGTACATTTGGCATCTTAATATTGCTTTTGATCTCTACATAGTCTTGTTTGAGTGAAAAAATTTCCAATAGGAAGAACATAGCTTTTTAATGCAACTAACCATGTACCAATTGAGCTCTAATTGAAAAAAGAGTTTAAAGAAGTAGATATATGTAAATTATCCCTTTAATTTTGATTGGAAATATAAGAATTACATATATGTTTGTTGAATTTGGTAGTGTCATTAATGCACTCAAATAGATAGCCTTGTTGATTTATAATTTGGTAAATTGATGACATTTAGTTAATTGCATTCTAGAACATAGAACATATCTGACCATTGGACAGACAATTTTTTTACTAGATTTTCAATCAGGAATAGAGATGTGGGTCAAATCCCACCAAAAGTTGGAGAAGTGCTCCGAGTCTCTTGTCTGAAAGGAATCTTCGTGCAAAACTATACTGTGGATGATTTATTTACATTGCACAGATACTTTTTACCAGAAAAGCTCACAAGAAAAATTGGGCACATTCAGTTTGTGTATATATCCAATACGTACAACATTTTTCATCAATGCACATAGAAAAACTACTTTCAGTTAAAATTGCATTCTAGAACATATATATTGAGTACATTTAAATCATTTTTCATCAATGCACATAGTAAAACTACTTGAACAATGAATTTCATTCTAGAACATAAATATCCAATATGTAAGTAACATTTTTCATCAATGCACATTGAACATATCCAACCATTGGACAAACAAATTTTGTACTAGATTTTCAATCAAGAATAGAGATGTGGGTCAAATCCCACCAAAAGTTGGAGAAGTGCTCCGAGTCTCTTGTCTGAAAGGAATCTTTGTACAAAACTATACTTTGGATGATTTATTTACACTGTGGATACTTTTTACCAGAAAATCCAACTAGTTTTCATCAATGCAGATAGAAAAACTAGTTCCAGTTAATTGCATTCTAGAACATATATATTAAGTACGTGAATCATTTTTCATCAATGCACATAGTAAAACTATTTGAAAAATTAATTAAACCATAAATGTGGTAGGAAAAATAAAATTATTACAAGACTATAATGATCACGGATTTCAGTATGACAGAGGGTCTATTATACTGAAAGGTTATTTTTTCAAACAAACTCGTCAAAGTGGAGACTTTGTTTACTTTGAAGACTATGAACCTGATTCCATAAGTTGTCAATATAGTCACTTGGTCTGTGCAACACGCATAAAGTTGACAGAGGTTCAATGAAAGAAAAAAACGAAAAATTAAGAAATGGAAAATGTCAAAATACGATCATGAACGGATTATTGAAGATGGCATTCCACTGGAATTTTTTTGATTGAATTGCCCAACAATTTATTCTCTTTGGATTAAATATGTTTTAGAACTTCCAGTACTCAACTAAAAATTGAGATGCTTATGTTATTTGTGCAAGTGTTTGCACATGTGCAAATTATTTTGGTACATGCACGTGCTCTAGTATCAACTGAAAGTAGCTTTTCTATACATGTGCATTGATGAAAAATGTTATATATATATATATATATATATATATATATATATATATATATATATATATATATATATATATATATTATAGAATGAAATTAATTTTTAAAGTAGTTTTACTATGTGCATTGATGAAAAATGATTCACGTACTTAATATATATGTTCACAGAATGCAATTAAGCACAGGAACTAGTTTTTCTATCGACGATGATGAAAACTAGTTGGATTTTCTAATAAAAAATTATCTACAATGTAAATAAATCATCCACGGTATAGTTTTGTATGAATATTCCTTTCAGACAAGAGACTCGGAGCACTTCTCCAACTTTTGGTGGGATTTGACCCACATCTCTATTCTTGATTGAAAATCTAGTACAAAATTTGTTTGTCCAATGGTTGGATATGTTCAATGTGCATTGATGAAAAATGTTACTTACATATTGGATATTTATGTTCTAGAATGAAATTAATTGTTCAAGTAGTTTTACTATGTGCATTGATAAAAAATGATTTAAATGTACTCAATATATATGTTCTAGAATGCTATTTTAACTGAAAGTAGTTTTTCTATGTGCATTGATGAAAAATGTTGCACGTATTGGATATATACACAAACTGAATGTGCCCAATTTTTCTTGTGAGCTTTTCTGGTAAAAAGTATCTATGCAATGTAAATAAATCATCCACGGTATAGTTTTGCATGAAGATTCCTTTCAGACAAGAGACTCAGAGCACTTCTCCAACTTTTTTAATTTCAAAAAATCAATTTGTAATTTGTAATTTCAGAAAATCAAATTATTGACAATCATTACTAAATTACAAATTGATTTTCTGAAATTTATTTTGTGTAAACGTCCACCAATAGATATATATATATCATGGAGTATGGACGACGAAGATAAACAGAATCCCATATGGGGGATCAGGGATCGGGGGATGTTCACAGTTTTAAATGTAATCTTAAATCTCCATACATCTGTATACATATGGAATTGATTTTTTATTAACTTTGTGAGTTAAATTAGTTGTTAATAAGTTTTATTTTTTATTTTTTAGGAGCTAAGAAGAGAAGGGTCTCTACTCCATCCATGGAGTGTGCCCATGGTTCACCCAGTCGTGGTATGGTTCACGAAATTTAATCAATGAATATGTACATGTATTTAAATGTACACATGAATGTATTTTTCAAGTGATTATAAATTCATATATTTTTATGAAGCTTCTCTCTCGTCTCGAGAGGTTGTTGGTGGTTCAAATCCCCTTAGAGGGACATCAATGAGTGGTAGCAGGTTGCGTGAAGGTGGTGATATTTATTCCCCCAGAGGCCAATCAACGGCTGGTGGTGCTAGTTCTTAACAGGGTCGTTATGGGTCTAGTTCTCAGCAGGGTCGTTCTAGGTCTCAACAGTTTCAGGGTGGAGAAGATGCTAACCAACCACGTCAAGGTTGTCATCAATTTCAATATTTTTTTCATTGAATTTGTACAAATTTTTTTACATGTGTTTTTTTTAATATACGAAATTTTATATATATTGATGCAGAGGCTAAAAATGTTCCAAATATTGGTCAAAACAGATGCAGGGAAGAATTCTACATTCAAGAAGAAGGTTGTCTGCCCACCACAACTTATCCGGCCAACATTTCTGATATACCATGGGAAATAAACATGGTGCAATGCACCTTACAAAGGTGTGGAAAACTTCATGCAAAATTGCGGAGAGATCTCGTGGCTTTGACTCTACCTGTTGAGAGTCGACAAAGCCTCGAAATAGTTACACATTCATTGGGCGAACTTGTAAATGTGTACAAAAATCTTGGGCCAATGACTGATACATTTGTAGAAGTGATGAGAAAGAGAAAGGAAACAGTAATGGGTCCAGAAAAATGGGAGGATGTAAAACAAAAAGTTACAAAAAATATGGCGAAGTCAATGTTTAATTTAAAGGAAGGGACAAAAAGAAAAATGTTGAAGGTGCAATATTTCAAGCACCCAAATATAGCTCATTATTTGTATGATAGGCACCTTGCGGCCTATGGAAGGCTCCCATGGAATGACCAGGTTCCTGTTTATTTTGCACAATTTTTTTACGAACAAATTTTTTTGGATATGAAACCCAACTACAATGACTTTTCGTTAGAATTTTTTGGTCCGGGGAAAGGTCGATTGTATGACCGTAAGGGCGCTAAGCGAGATGTGGAGTTGCCTCGCCCTGAGCCGCCATTGGTGAGTCGACCTTTTCGGGTCGGAACTCTGCGGTCAAAGATGGATGTGACTTCTCAAATAAGTCGAGAAGCAAGGGATGTCATGATCGACAATGTTTACAGCAGATTGGGTGGAGTCGATGTTTGTCTAAATTGACAAAGAACACGTGAAAATGCACGTGTCAATTTTGTGTATTTTACAGATGAGATTGAAAACATGAATGTTGAAGATCTCCGAATATATGCAAAAAATTGTCGCAATGGTTTTCAAGACTTAATTCTTCATGAGAAAGAGGGCACGGGAATGGTATGTGTTAATGACCTTAGGGTTCAATTATTTTAACATGTATACATGTGTACAATTTGTAATCAATACATGTGTATGTACATGTATACATTTATTTGTATGTACATTAATATAACAAAAATGTATCATTATATGTTAAAACACCATTTGCAGTTGTCACGCATGATGAATGATGAAAATGTTAATATCACGTTCAGGACCTCTGGTTCAAACACAGATGGGTCTCACCATCAAGATATGTTGGCAAATGTTAGTGCTTTTTAAGTGATATTTTAAAATAAATAATTGTGTACACATGTACATGTATGTATACATAATGATAAAATGTTTTAATAGATTCTGATTCCGTCCAATGTTTTTGGGATGGCGGTACCTTCTTCTTCCTTGGGAAATGTACCTTCTACTTCCTTAGGAGATGAGCCACAAGTATGGACAATTTTTCACTTTTAAAATTTATGTTTAAGTTATATATATATATATATTCCACCTCAAAAAGTTCCATTAAAAATTGAGATATATATATATATATATATATATCTATATCTTGAGTTATTTTAAATTTTTTGAATTTAGGTTCCTATAAAAGATTTCTTTAATCCACGGACTCTAGCGACGGAGATAGGAACATCCACACCATTTCAACCATTTGAACAAGTTGTCTAACTTTTTTTTTAATATTATTGAAAATAAGTTTATATATGTACATGTGCATTTTCATTTGAAATTTTTTAATATATATATATTTAACGGGCGGAAACGTGAAGCTGGGTTACACTTTTGTGAGAATCGGGGGCGGAAAATTTTTTTCTACAATAGTTTGGCTGAACATTTTTCAAAGTTCGGCCGAACTTTGTAAGAGTTCGGCCGAACTTTCTTATAAAGTTCGACCGAACTCATGATTCCGTTTAGATTGACGGCACACTGACGGCGCGGGCAAACATAATTTTTGCCGGAGGTTGGAAAACCGACAACAAAAGTTCGGCCGAACTTCTAAAAAACTTCGGCTGAACTATGAGTTCGGCCGAAGTTTTACTTTTAAAATAGTTCGGCCGAACTATTTTCTATAAATAAATCGCCCGCGAGTTTTCACAGTTTACAGTTTTCGTTGTGCGCACGTGTTTTTTCGCTGTGTCTGCGTTGTTGCTGCTACCGTCCGCCGTGGTGCTCCTGTCGTCCCCGCTAGTGGTGCTCCTGTCATCCGCCATGGTGCTCCTGCCATCCCCGCTCGGGTATGTCACCAAACTTCTGGCCTCTTTCGAAAAATGCCGAATGCCGAATGCCGAATTACATTGAAATGTCAAATTTAAATGTCATTTTGAAATATATTGGTTATGGTTTTTTGTTCTGGGAAATGAGTGAAGGGTTTATCTGAAATGTTATGTTTTTTTTAACTAAATACAAAATACATGATATGTGATCTACCAAGTTACAATTTTGTTAATCGTATTTGGATGGTTGAGCATGTAATGACGAGAGTCTAGTATAGTAGTAAAAATTGATTACAATTGGGTGGATTCCGAAATATTGGAGCCCGAGTTCTACATCGGACCACAAATAGTGGAAGCCGAAAGGTGAATGACTTGGCGTAATTCAATAGCAAAGGCCAAAGTCTGTGGCCTGGTTACATATCAAAGGCCGAAAATCTGTCCCCGAAAGGGACATATGCCAACGTGAAAGTGAGAGGTTTCTGCCAATGCCAACATCCACATCAACTTATATCCTATTATCATATCTAGAAGAAAAATGGCAATGGCAACTAAACCATAGGCTCCACGCTCTCACTCATCGTCATATGAACGTTTCATTGGGGTGAAACTCAATGTTTGAAAGCATTGTAGTTGTGAAATGTCAAATGTTGCCTCTTTCGAAAAATGCCAATGCGAATGCCGAATGCCGAATGCGGAAACTCTGTAGGTTCACTCTGGTTCGAAATCTTTTATGATAGTTGTCATCGTGCTCTTCAAATATTTTTATTGGAATTTAGCCTTTTAAAATCTGGTGATGGCCTGAAGATAAATTTTTGTAGTGAACATAGCAGATTTTTATGATAGCCACTATTATGAAAACCATGATTTGACCAAAAATATTGCTTTGAAACACATTTCCCAAGCAGATACAATGTTCACAGTCCCATTCTTGAAACCCTTTCTTGGAGTCTCTCTCTAGCTAGAACTGCACCTACACTCTGCAACTAGCCAAAAAACAGATTTGAAATATTTGACTAATTTTTTATATAATTGAAATTCTAAATCAGATGATTTTCTCCATGCTAGATGCAGTCCTACCTAATAAAATGTGTAGTACTGCTTTTGGGAAACTCTTTCTACCTCTAGAAACTCTCTTTGGAGACTTCCAGCTACTCACACTCTTGCCTGCAACATGCGCTGACTAACTGGGTTGCATATCACTACCACTAGGGAACTTGTTCTTGCCTCTTTTGTTGGAAATATTTGCCTCCCTTCTTGACTGGAATGTTGGAAACCTGTTCTTTCTTGAAACCCCTTCTTGGAGTCTCTCTCTAGTTAGAACTGCACCTACACTCTGCAACTAGCCAAAAAATAGATTTGAAATATTTGACTAATTTTTTATATAATTGAAATTCAAAAACAAATGATTCTCTCCGAGTTTTAATTGTTTAAAATATGATTGTTTGAGAAACTCTTTCTCTGGGATACAAGAAGGTTGAAAGATTTTTTTTCTTGTATATTTGAAGCTCTCCATTATCATATAAAAGGATTTTTTTTCTTGTATATTTTTATGCTCTTTGCCATAGTAATGTCATAGTGTATGAAGTTTTAAATTGTTTTTATTATTTTTATTATATGTTGGATGTGATTTTGATTGAAAATGCTTCTTTTTTATTTATTAATTAAAAAAAAATTATTAGAAAAATTATTGCTTTAAGCCTTGGAATTTACAATCAAAATTAGAAAATGTATTTATATCTAAACTATTTGTGAAAAGTTTAATATTGTTTTATTTTCTCTACCATGTCCTTTTTACATCTATCTAGAATAATATTATTTGTAGTTTCCGATTTTTTGTAACATTTTACTACCATAATCAAAATCTATAGAAATAATAATCTAACATTATAATATCTTGAAATGGAGCTAGCCAACTCAAATATAGTATTGCAAATCCCTGGCTAAGTTAGATGAGGATTACATATGGTCTTGAATGAGCATTTGGACTCTTTAGATATGTGTACCAATTATGTTCATATAACAAAACAAATAGATGATTCAATATAAATGTCACATAGAAGTCATATTTATCTCATGGGCCTTCAACTTAAATTATATATCTAGCATTACATTAAGCTATAGGAGATAAATCAAAGAAGCATTTGAATGTAAATTAAACATGTGTAATAATTGTATGTCCTTTCTAGTTCAATAAATAGATAATAATTTGGCTCAACTATGCCTTGTACATGTTTTCCTTTAAACCTTTACTTTCATAGCACATTTTCATCAAAAATTTTATTTGTCAATTTGGACTCTTTAGATATGCGTACCAATTATGTTCATATAACACAACAAATAGATGATTCAATACAAATGTCACATAGAATTCATATTTATCTCATGGGCCTTAAACTTAAATTATATATCTAGCATAATACATTAAGCTATAGGAGATAAATCAAAGAAGCATTTGAATGTAAATTAAACATGTGTAATAATTATGTCCTCATTTAATATGTACAATATGTTTGGTTGAATCAACATGAAAAACAAGACTCCCAACCGTGAGAAGAGGAAATTACATCCTATTTCTCCCCCCTAGCACAATTACCAGTACAGTTAGAATTTAACAGCCCCAAACTGGATTTTAGTCTCAGGTACTGGAACCTCTACAAAGGTTTGACCTGGAAACATAGTTTTTCCTTAGGTTTCTCCACTGGTTCTATATTCAACTTGGATAACCTACAACAACATCCTTCTTTTCATTTTTTATATCTCCTCTTGGATAACCATAATATCTTGAAATGGAGCTAGCCAACTCAAATATAGTATTGCAAATCCATGGCTAAGTTAGATGAGGAGGCTATGTATTACATATGGTCTTGAATGAGCATTTGGACTCTTTAGATATATATCTAAAGAGTCCAAAAGCTCATTCAAGACCACATGTAATACATAGCCTCCTCATCTAATATATAAAACTTTAATCCATGTGCTTAACCTTAACATTGACACAAATGGAATACAATTTTACTCACTGCTTTATGATAGAAAAATATGCAGATGAATATTGCCCACATATCCGAAGTCAAAAGGGATAGATTAAAAAGGGATGCTCCGGTCATCTATAAAGATAAATTAAAGAAGCATGACATATTAGTAATGTAAATTAGATATGCGTACCAATTATGTTCATATAACACAACAAATAGATGATTCAATACAAATGTCACATAGAAGTCATATTTATCTCATGGGCCTTCAACTTAAATTATATATCTAGCATAATACATTAAGCTATAGCAGATAAATCAAAGAGCATTTGAATATAGAACAAACATGTGTAATAATTATGTCCTCATTTAATATGTACAATATGTTTGGTTGAATCCACATGAAAAACAAGACTCCCAACCATGAGAAGAGGAAATTACATCCTATTTCTCCCCCCTAGCACAATTACCAGTATAGTTAGAATTTAACAGCCCCAAACTGGATTTTAGTCTCAAGTACTGGAACCTCTACAAAGGTTTGACCTGGAAACATAGTTTTTCCTTAGGTTTCTCCACTAGTTCTATGTCCGACTTGGATAACCTACAACAACATCCTTCTTTTCATTTTTTATATCTCCTCTTGGATAACCATAATATCTTGAAATGGAGCTAGCCAACTCAAATATAGTATTGCAAATCCCTGGCTAAGTTAGATGAGGATTACATATGGTCTTGAATGAGCATTTGGAATCTTTATATATATATATATCTAAAGAGTCCAAAAGCTCATTCAAGACCATATGTAATACATAGCGTACTCATATAATATATAAAACTTTAATCCATGTGCTTAACCTTAACATTGAAACAAATGGAATACAATTTTACTCAACTGCTTTATGATAGAAAAATATATGGAGATGAATATTGCCCACATATCAGAAGTCAAAAGGGATAGATTAAAAAGGGATGCTCCGGTCATCTATAAAAGATAAATTAAAGAAGCATGACATATTAAAGTAATGTAAATTAGATATGCGTACCAATTATGTTCATATAACACAACAAATAGATGATTAAATACAAATGTCACATAGAAGTCATATTTATCTCATGGGCCTTCAACTTAAATTACATATCTAGCATAATAAATTAAGCTATAGGAGATAAATCAAAGAAGCATTTGAATGTAAATTAAACATGTGTAATAATTATGTCCTCATTTAATATGTACAATATGTTTGCTTGAATCCACATGAAAAACAAGACTCCCAACCATGAGAAGAGGAAATTACATCCTATTTCTCCCCCCTAGCACAATTACCAGTACAGTTAGAATTTAACAGCCCCAAATTGGATTTTACTCTCAGGTACTGGAACCTCTACAAAGGTTCGACCTGGAAACATAGTTTTTCCTTAGGTTTCTCCTCTGGTTCTATGTCCAACTTGGATAACCTACATCAACATCCTTCTTTTCATTTTTTATATCCCCTCTTGGATAACCATAATATCTTGAAATGGAGCTAGCCAACTCAAATATAGTATTGCAAATCCCTGGCTAAGTTAGATGAGGATTACATATGGCCTTGAATGAGCATTTGGACTCTTTAGATATATATCTAAAGAGTCCCAAAGCTCATTCAAGACCATATGTAATACATAGCCTCCTCATCTAATATATAAAACTTTAATCCATGTGCTTAACCTTAACATTGACACAAATGGAATACAATTTTACTCACTGCTTTATGATAGAAAAATATGCAGATGAATATTGCCCACATATCCAAAGTCAAAAGGGATAGATTAAAAAGGGATGCTTCGGTCATCTATAAAAGATAAATTAAATAAGCATGACATATTAAAGTAATGTAAATTAGATATGCGTACCAATTATGTTCATATAACACAACAAATAGATGATTAAATACAAATGTCACATAGAAGTCATATTTATCTCATGGGCCTGCAACTTAAATTATATATCTAGCATAATACATTAAGCTATAGGAGATAAATCAAAGAAGCATTTGAATGTAAATTAAAAATTTGTAATAATTATGTCCTCATTTAATATGTACAATATGTTTGGTTGAATCCACATGAAAAACAAGACTCCCAACCGTGAGAAGAGGAAATTACATCCTATTTCTCCCCCATAGCACAATTACCAGTACAGTTAGAATTTAACAGCCCCAAAATGGATTTTAGTCTCAGGTACTAGAACCTCTGCAAAGGTTCGACCTGGAAACATAGGTTTTCCTTAGGTTTCTCCACTGGTTCTATGTTCGAATTGGATAACCTACAACAACATCCTTCTTTTCATTTTTTATATCCCCTCTTGGATAACCATAATATCTTGAAATGGAGCTAGCCAACTTAAATATAGTATTGCAAATCCCTGGCTAAGTTAGATTAGGATTACATATGGTCTTGAATGAGCATTTGAACTCTTTAGATATGCGCACCAATTATGTTCATATAACACAAAAAATAGATGATTCAATACAAATGTCACATAGAAATCATATTTATCTCATGGGCCTTCAACTTAAATTATATATCTAGCATTACATTAAGCTATAGGAGATAAATCAAAGAAGCATTTGAATGTAAATTAAACATGTGTAATAATTATATGTCCTTTCTAGTTCAATAAATAGATAATAATTTGGCTCAACTATGCCTTGTACTCAACTATGCCTTGTACATGTTTTCCTTTAAACCTTTACTTTCATAGCACATTTTCATCAAAAAATTTATTTCTCAAATTTTTATTATATATTATGTTTTTTAATTAATTAATAACGGCCATTATTACCGAAGGGGATTTTACAATTTTATATTTCATAAAATGAATTACGGGGGGCATATTGAGATGGTTATATCACTTTTTACTGATTCTTCTAATATTCCTAGAATTTTATGAAAGAAAATATGAATTTGAAATGTTTGTATAAATTTAATGAGGATACATGAGTTGATTTGGAGAAGACCATCATCACTTATGTCTAGATTGAGACAGGGCATCATCACAATAAAAAACCAAGTACAAATTGTAGTAATCCTAGAATCATGCTTTACATATAAGGTAAAATTGGGGAACTCATGACTTGTACTATAGATAAAAAACATTTACCCTTACCAAAAATATATGATAAAAATTGACAAACTACGTAAGTTTAAGCTTAAGGGTATATAATCCTTCTTGCCTTCCATATAGATAATGAAAATGATTGTTCCAAGTCTCATGTTGCTTCTCATGTTATTTTATAAACCTTGATTGGAAAGAAAAATAGGAGGGCGGAAATGTAAGAAATATAAAACATAATGAAACACAACGTAAGAAATAGAGAACATAATGAAACAAACACATACATATGTCTCTAGACAATCAATACAATTATTTTCCTATGAATCCTTAAGAGAGACAAGCAACCCTAAAAAGTAATGATGCTCTAGACTCCTTTTTCCCTAGGAAATCCTTATGGGAGAAAAACAACACTAAAATGTAAACATGCTCTAGAGTTAGCTACTGATTTTTAGCGTGTAAGGTTGCTATAAAAACTTAACTTCATACATTTTTCTCTCTAACTTCACACTCCTAGTTGTATTTTCAACTATGGAACAAAATACAATAACACAAAATGGAACTCTTATTCGTCCTAGTGGCCAAGTATTTAACATAGTGTGATAGCCAATTAGGTGTAAGATTTGACTCTGTCAACCATTAACGAGGTTTGTGATTTTAGAACTTTTAGAGTCTTGTTAAAATTCCACATGTAGCTAGCTTGCCATGCATGAGTAATGGGGCTAAAATGTCATTCTCTCGTACCATGACCTGGTCAACATGATAGGTCAACTTACTAAAGGCATAAATTTTGAATGAACTTCATTTGATGTTTTCTTGCACCATTGGATATGTCTTTAAGTGTAGAATAATCATCAAGATTTTGGCGCAAGGGATAATCGTTTGACCCCCAGAAATGTCATTTAATACCTCAAAATGACTCCAAAAGGTTTTAGACCCCAATTCTCCACCCACCATTAAAATGACCCTACAAGTTGATTCTTTCAGTTTTTTCACTCTATAAGCATCAAAATATAATATGACAAATAAGTTTTTTCAGTTTTTTCAGTTGATCCATTTATGGTAAAGAAATCAAATAGTTCTATCAATTCCACCTTGCGACTCTAAGAGACATTGAATTAAATTTCATCTCAAGACAGGGCTTTGAGAGGACACTCTCAAAGCCAACCTTCGTTATGGCTTTGAAACACATGGTAAGTATCAAGACTTAGCAACTTTATTTGCATAATTTTTTCTAGCATGGACCTTAATGTCATAGCCTTCTTTTGCCTAAATGAATGCAAATTTCCTTGTTATTTGGCTTGTGACATTCATAATTCATGCTCATGGAACACGATTGTGTTGAAATTGTGATAACATTTGCTGTATGCAGAAGCTAATAAAAAATGATCGAAAATGACATTTTTGCTCTGTTTTTTTGAAGATTTAAGGAAAATTACACTAAGTAGCTTCCAACCTCATATGACCATCATGTCAAACTCATATTAGGATATTGTCCAAGTAAGAGCCACTTAAGCAAGCAATCTAGTATACATGACTCCAATTTCAATTAGCAGCAATGACAGTTCTAAGTATGGTGCAAACATTGCTCTAGATCCTCAATGGGGCATGTTTGATGACAATAATTTGGGGAGTGAGAGAGGGAGATGGTAGGAGAAAAAAATCAAGGAATCCTCGGGAAATTGAAAATATATAACTAATAAGATGGAAGACATTTGTAACCTAAGATAGAAACTTGTGAGGAAATGTGTGAAGTTGGTATTACACACCCAATTGGACAACCTCGAGGAGAAAACATTTCTCCCACTTTATTTGTTGGCATAACCTAGTAAGTGTTATTCACTAGCATGTATTTTGTAAAGGCCTTTCAACCTAGTTCCCATTCAACTCCATCCACCGGGTTGTAGAGGATTCCAAGCCTAATTTCATAAAAAGTAAGTTGGGGATGATCACATTGACTTTCTTGATGACATGTCTATGAAGATTAACTACCTTGAACTATTTTTTTGCGTAGGGATAGAGACACATTCCCATGTCTGAGCATGAAAACGTTCTTTGATATTGTTAATGCCTCTAGTGTTTACTTCTACAAGTTCTATAGGCAGAGTTTGTAAAGGGTCAGGTAGCCTCTGGATCTCATCTTTTATGAAAGGTGACATTTCTAGTAAATTCCCCTACAGTCAATCTCTGGAATGGATCTAAATAGAAGTTCTTCATTTTAATATCTGTAAAACACAACTACTTTAAGGTAAACTATGTACATGTGTCATTTCTTCCACAAACTAAAGTGTGTAAGTAGGAAATTTTATACCAAGTGTGCTCCCACCATGTAAAGCACAATTTGGTGAACTTATCATTTTTATAATATCTTTTTCGATTAAATTTAGTTTCACACATGATCAATTATTGCTTTGAAAGTTGTGTTCTGCATAATTTGTGTACACTAAATTACAAATTGATTTTTTGAAATCTATTTTGTGTAAATGTCGACCAATAGATATATATCATGGAGGATGAAAGACGAAGATCAGTCGAATCCCATATGGAGGTTCAGGGATCGGAGGATGTTCACGGTATTTAAATATAATCTTAAATCTTCATACATGTGTGTACATATGGAATTGATTTTTTTATTAACTTTGTGAGTGAAATTAGTTGTTAATAAGTTTCATATTTTAATTTTTAGGAGGCAAGAGGAGAAGGGTTTCTACTCCATCCATGGAGCGTGGCCAAGGTTCAGCCGGTCGAGGTATGAGTGAACGCGGGTTACATAGCAGGAAGGAGGTGATGTTTTCTTATTCTGAGCTTTGATCAGCAAGTCTTTGTGGTTCTCAACAGGGTCACTGTGGGTCTGGTTCTCAGCAACATCATTCTGGGGCTGGTTCTCAGCGGGGTCATGTTGGAGATGATGTTAACCAACAACATCAAGGTTGCCATCAATTTCAATATTTTTTCATTAAATTTTTACAACTTTTTTTACACGTGTTTTTTCTAATATACGAAATTATATATATATTGATGCAGAGGTTGAAAATGTTCGAGCCAGTGGTCAAAATAGACGCAGGGCAGCGCGCTACATTCAAGAAGAAGGTTGTCAATAACACGCTTATCAGTGAGATCATCTATATATACCACTTAAAGGAAGCAGACATGGCAATGCACCTTGAGTCCAGCCTTCATGCAAATTGTAAAAGAGATCTCGAGGCTTGTCTCTACCTGGCGAGAGTAGACAAAGCCTACGAATAGTTACACATTCATTGGGTGAAATAGTAGAAATGTGTACGAAATTTTGAGGCCAATATTTGGTCGTTCGGGCTTGATGAGAAGAAAAGAAAACGGTGATGAGTCAGATAAATGGCAGGACATAAAACAAAAAGTTACAAGAGCAGAGGCCAAGTCAATGTTTAATTATCAGGAGGGGCCAAAAAGAAAAATGTTGAAGGTGCAGTATTTCAAGCACCTAGACAAAGCTGGTTATTTGTATGATCGACATCTCGTGGCCTTTGGAAGGCTTCCATGGAACGATGAGGTTCCTGTTTATTTTGCACAAATGTTTTATGCAGAATTTTTTTTGGGTATGAAACCCGACTACAATGACCTTCCTTCAGAATTTTTTTGCCCGGGGAGAGGTCGATTATATCAACATAAGGGCGCTAAGCGAGATGTGGAGTTGCCTCGCCCTGAGCCG
This sequence comes from Pinus albicaulis, assembly GCA_034641835.2. NCBI lineage: Eukaryota > Viridiplantae > Streptophyta > Pinopsida > Pinales > Pinaceae > Pinus > Pinus albicaulis. Next base: position 203,293,463 of record CM076576.1, read on the forward strand.
CCATTGGTGAGTCGACCGTTTCGAGTTGAAACCCTATGATCAGAGATGGATGCGACTTCTCAAATAAGTCGAGAAGCAAGAGATGTTATGATCGACAATGTTCATAGCGGGTTGAGTGGAGTCAATTTTTGTTTAAATAGACAAAGAGCACATGAAAATGCACGTGCCAATTTTGTTTATCGTACAGATGAGGAGATTTACAACATGAACGTTGAAGATCTCCGAACATATGCAAATAATAAATAAATTGTCGTAATGATGTTTTGACCCTCATTTTTCGTGAGGAAGAGGGCACCGGAACGTTATGTGTTAGTGACCTTAAGGTTTGAAATTATATTTACATATACATGTGTACAATTTTTAATAAATACATGTGTATGTACACATGTATACATTTATTTTTATGTGTACATTAATATAACAAAAATGTATGCTTATATGTTAAAACACCATTTGTAGTTCTCACACATGATGCATGACGAAAATGTTAATATCACGTTCGGGACCTCTGGTTCAAAAAATGCAGATGGGTCTAACCATCAAGATATGTTGGCAAATGTTAGTGTTTTTTAAGTGATTCTAAAATAAATAATTGTGCACACATGTACATGTATGTATATATAATTTGATAAAAAAATTAACAGATATCGATTCCGTCTGATGTTTTTGGGATGGTGGTACCTTCTTCTTCCTTGGGAGATGTACCTTCTACTTGTTAGATGCAAATGGAAAATTTTCCTGGTTAATTGTATTTTAAAGTTATATATATATATATATATATATATATATATATATATATATATGTTACCTCAAAAAATTCCATTAAAAATTGAGATATATAGAGAGAGATCTATATTTTGGGTTATTTAAAATTTTTTGAATTTAGGTTCGTATAGAAGATTTTTTTAATCCGAGGACTTTAGCGACAGAGATAGGAACATCCACAACATTTGAAGAAGTTGTCTTTAGTTTTTTTTTTTAATATTATTGTTCAAATAAGTTTATATATGTACACATGCATTTTCATTTGAAAGTTTTAATTTATATAAATTATTTATGTATATATATATATTGCTTGTACATGTATATCGTCTTCTTTACCACTGAGATGTTTTAACCGCGGAAACCTGTTCATCGAATGGAGAGGGAACCTTACGAGGTATTGCATGATTTTTTTGTTATATTTTGTTTTTTACATGAAGTTCTAGATATATATATTCTCATTCATTTTTAAAACTTCAAATTTTAATGTTCAAGTACATGTGCATTGTGTATGTAGGTTTCCTATTCACAGGATAGGGCGTGGACTGAGACCCTAGTAGGGAAGACGCTAGATCCTCCATTTGATGGACATGATTTACAGTAGATTTGATTTCAAAATTTAGATGGTTTTAAAAATTTTTAAACTTGATACAGTTTGATACTTGTGAGATTTACAATTTTTGGACATATTTTATTACATTTGTTATTATATAATTTGTTTTATTTAATTTTTGGATGGTTTTAGTACTTTTGGCATGTGAATGTGAAGTAATGTTGTCATCTGAACTACATTTGGCATGTGATATTTAATGTTAAATGTTTATGTTGGATAGTTGAATTATAATTTTGGCATGGCATGTGAAGTTTTTAAAACTCAAGTTTTGGATGGTTTCAATCTACATTTTGCATGTGATATTTAATGAACTTTAAATGTTTAATGTTTTAATGTTGCACAATATACAATCAAAAGGGTTTTAAAACTTAAAGTTTTGGATGGTTTCAATCTACAACTTAAAGTTTTGGATGGTTTCAATCTACATTTGCACATGTGGTAAATTGAAATGTTACTTGTAACAAGACAATCCCCATTGATTTCATTGTATGTGTTGATTTCTGATTTGATATAATTGCATGTATGATGGTACATTACTTGTAAAGTCATTGGATTAATAGTGTTCATTGATTTCAGTGTAAGCGCAAAAAATTATTGACAATGTAGAACGATTTTGTGTTATAATAATTAAACCTAATAATATTGGAGAGCAAGAGAGACTTGAGGTATGGTGTTTACTACAAGAGTTCGAGCTAAATATTTAAATGATTTATGATTTATGATTTTTACTTTCTTTTTAATATAATCGATACGGAAAGATGACAAAACTAATAAGGGTGACAATAAGAATAGAAGAAGAGAATAGTTTAAGATTGATCACAATAAATGCTATTTGTAATTGATTACATTCTAATTATTCAAATTCTATCATTCAATATTATTATATTGTCACTTTGCATTCAAAAATTTTATTTGATCATTTTCCATTATTAAAGTTATTCTACAATATTTATCATCTCAACAAATTGAGGTAACTAAGAAAATTTAAAATTAAAATGACTTGATAAATCTCAAACATATTTAGCATATTTAAGATGGTTATATTAATATTAGATGTATTTACATATTATTGATAAAATTAATCATATGTTTCTCATATTATCGATAGTTTTTCCTTGGTTGCACACGACTGAAACCAACTTAGATCCATCTTAACTACGGATCTATCAAGCGCCGAGAGGGATCAAATCTCTTGAGGTGCAAACCTTTCTTCAAGTTTTGCACTCAAAAAAGAGGTTTGCACCTCTAGATATTTGATCCCTATCGACGCTTGATAGATCCATAGTTATGACCATAGTCATTCTGGGGTTGGTTCTCAGCAGGGTCATGTTGGAGATGATGTTAACCAGTTTTACTGTGTGAAGGGTGTAGAGGACCCGTGGAATCACTCAAACTACTTTACGTAGACATAAGGGTGTATAAGAATGTGCATGTGTTTTACATTGAATATTTTAATCTTATATTTAAATGACATTTGATATATGAATAATATGGAATGAATCATTGTAAATTATGATAAATCTTGTATTTAAATGACATTTGATCTATGAATAAAAAAGAAAATGGGATCATCTCTTCATATATATATGTGTGTGTGTGTGTGTGTATGAGAGAAATAAAAAGCAAAGGTAATTCCACCAAGCCTAAAGGAGCATGTCCCAATACATTAAATTATGACATAATACATTAAATTATGTTTGTCTAAAAATGAATATGGAACATGAATCATTGTACATTATTATCTTGAATCTAAAAATTTAGGAGAAGTGTGCAGAAGACATGCGAAGCAAGAGTAGGAGATGTGCCAGCAAGAGACCAGAGAGCAGGAGACGTGATAGCAATAGACCAGGGAGCAGTAAACGCACAAAGCAAAAGTTGAAAAACAAAGACGTGGGAAAAGAATGAGGTTTGCGGGCGATATATTTATAATAAATAGTTCTGCCAAACTATGTTAACAGTAAAAGTTCAGCCGAACTGTTGTTGCCAGTTTTCCCATCACCAGCAAAAAATTATGTTTGCCCACATCGTCAGTGTGTCATCAATCTAAACGGTAGAACGAGTTCGACCAAAATTTTTTATGAATTTCGGCCGAACTATTGCCGAAAAAAAAATTCTGGCCCCGATTCTCACAAAAGTGCAACCCAACTTCACAATTTAGCCCCTCATCAAATCTTAGTAATAATATTGGTCGTTATATGTAGTACCGTTTACTCTAACTCAAACTTACGAGAAAAGTACATCCATGAGATTACTAACATCGTCAAACACATCTCAACCTAAGTGATATCCAAAAAATGTTATAACATTATGTCAAATATGTTATAATGTTATGTCAAATCACCTAAAGAAATCCCACCAATACCAAGTGCATTGCCACAACATGCATCATCCAACCAAATCTACATCCAAATCAACAATGTAGAAGGGGGAAATAAAAAAGTGCTGACCTATCCAATCATCATCAAGTATGTCGATACAACACATTGAACACAAGAAGACAATGTATATCACTCTCTCCTAATGACAAAAGTAATACAACATCACCATTTCAAAGTCACTAGGAAGCTTCTACAACATCAAGAAACATATACCTTCTAACGCAACACACTGAACACAATAAGACAATGTATATCACTCCCTCATAACGACAAAAATAATACAACATAACCATTTCAAAGTCACTAGGAAGCTTCTACAACATCATGAATCATCTACCTTGTAGCATGATCATATAAATTTCATGGGGGGTAGGACCATCATCCAAGAACACGAGGTAAGACATCAAGGTAAATAGTGATACCAAAACCACACCATAGATAAAATTCCGTGCTCCATAACCATAGAATGTGCAACCAACGAGTGACACATGTAAAAATACCACCTAACCAAAAAGCATAATCATCCAACTATTAAAAAAATTGAAAATTTCCTAACTAAAAACCTCTATCAAATGTCAAATACCATAAGAAAAACCACTCTATAATGTTTCCCCATAAATCAATCCATCCAATTCACAATATATATAACTATGCAAATCACAATCTAAAATCTCATACAATATGAAATGCATCACCATCCACTTACCCCACTGAAACCTCAATCACAATCTAAAATCTCATACAATATGAAATGCAACACCACCCACTTACCCCACTGAAACGTCAAGTAATATGTAATGTAATATCACCTACTTACCCATTTAGCTAAAGAGTGGTAATAAAAGTCCACCACCTAAGTTATTAGCAAAGTGAAGTGAAGGACATTGGCACTCAACTTAATTTCGTCGAACTACATAATCACTGATATTATGTTCAGATATTGATAATTATCTATCTTTTCATTTTTTTCTGGCTAGATGTAATCCACTAATTTTTCATTTTCGTTTTCACAACCTATAACTACAAAAATTATAAATCATAAATCTGGTGATTAAGAAAAGAAACATTTTCCTTGCACACTTACCTGAAATTGCAATTAAAACAAAATCCTTTAACAAGTGTGGCTGGTCTCATGTGAAGGGGAAACAAATCTTAGAAAAAAATACTTCTCAAAAAATAGATGGAATTATGATTAATTTAAAGCAAAAGTTAACTTTCTTAAAACAAATACGTGACGCTGCAATTAAGACAACAGTTTGTTATTCAAAATAATATTTTCCAAATAAATATGAACATAGTTTAATTAATATATGTTTTGATCCTGGCTAATGGTTCAAGACCAATTAATAAATGTTTTCATCCTGGTTAATGGTTCAAGAGCAAATCATATAAAGCAGTGAAATTCTCATTCCTTACTGGACTCCCTTACCAACTCCTAGTAGGTAATGTTAGGCTGTCTTTCTTTATTTGAATAAGGTTGTTGAGTTTGTTAACATGCTAATGCTAATATCAAATGATGACTATTCTCACCATATGGAAAATCAAGTGATGAATAGTCTCACCTCTGATTGAGAATTGAGTTATGAGAACTGAAATGATAGGTAATATTAACAGGTCTGACTTTTTTTAAAGAAAGATGATGAGTTAGTCCATATGGAATATGGAACACTGATTGCTCTTACCACATGGGAATTTTAGGTGTTTTGTTTTTTTAGAATAAAGTTGATGAATTAGTCTCCAATGATGAATATTCTCACTGCATGGAAATGATAAAATAATGATTGTTTTTACTATTGATTGAGAAGTGAGTAATGAGAATTGGGAATGGTAACTAGGAAAGACTGAGTTAAGGACGATGTGAGTGTTCTTACCATTGATAGAGGAGTGAGCCATGATAATTGGTAATGGTAATTTAAAAAGTTTGACTTAAGGATGATGAATTAGTCTATGTGAATTTTAAGAATTTTGATTTTTTTGGATAAGAGTGGTGGATTTAACTAGATTGCAGATTTTAGGAATATTCCAGGATCTTTTTTCATTATTTCATCTTTCAATCCTTTTCTTCCCCTCAAATAGATTGTTAAGAATATTCCAGAATTTGATAGACAGAAGTGAAGTCAATTTTTTTGACCTCTCTGTCATATTTCTCTATCTGTCATAGAGGGGTATTCATTTTCAGAATTATTTAGGGAGATCAATTTTTTGACCTCTCCTATCCATCAGATTCCAAATAATCCCATATTTAGAAATATTTATATTTCAGAAATATTCAGAAAGTGAGATCAATTTTTTGACCTCTCTTATCTGTCAGATTCTGAAATATTCCCAAAATATGCAATCAATCAACATACTAATAGCTTAATAATAATAACCAAATAAAATTGATGAGTCAATCCACATACTACAATCAACATCATAAAGCTCTAAAGCTAAAACTAAGGGAACAAGATGATAAGCTAATCCACATGTTGTTATGAAAAGATGACTATTCTCACCTCATGGGATTATCAAATAATAACTATTCTCAACACCGATTGAGAATTGAGTTACGAGTACCAAAATAATGATAATTTTGGGAGGTATCACCTTTTTCCACATGCCAATGTCATCTTATGAGTCTTCAATGATGAAAATTTAATTTCATTGTTACCAACTGATTGGGAAGGTGAGTTTTGATTCCTGCATTATTAGCTCATTAATGTTCCATGTGAGGAGCAAATGTACCAATGTCATGCCATGTCTATGCTAGCCCATGCCTATGCAGACAAGGGAAGTAAGCACTATAGTGGGGGCAGACTACAAAGATACTACTAGTATGATAAATTGCTATTTGTTGATACACTACACTCCCAGATATATTATAAAGGAGTAGTCAAACTGGGCGAAGGAATTTCCCAGTTTCCATCACCGGACGAAAAACCTTTAGGCTCTGGTTCGCGATTCCCCAACCTCTTACACATACTCTACTATCAGAAATCGAATCTGACAGAATCTGGAAACTTCTCTACCCCACCCCAGATGTGACTCGATCTCTGTCAGAGGCAGTTAATGTGAGTATGCATCTAGGAATGATTCCAATTCAGCAAATTTGATTCTTCGCGCCCTCCCACTCCTATTTTGCTCATTTCTCCCCTCTTTGAAACCTACAAAACCATAGACTACTTCGGTGCTCAACTGCAAAACCTCGCTCAACAACAACCTTGTCCCGGTAAGTAACGCACATGTTGGAATTTCTGAATATTCCAAACACATAGGAGAATAGAAATTCCCCTCCTTTAACACAGAGAAATACAAACAAAAATTTGCTTGCTGGTAGACAGAGATTGCACAAAAAAAACTTCTATTTCATTAAAAATAAAAATCTATTACAATCTGAAAACTTTCCACTACTGGGAGATTACAAAAATGGAACTGCTTCACACGCAGTGTCCAAATCACTCTTCTCTGTCTCACACAGAAAATACTCTGTTCACTTCTTCAAAATAAACAAACGCACTGCTGTGCAATCACTCGTTTCACACTCTGCTGTATGTAAAACTTCTTCACTTTCTTACAATCTATCCTTTTCCCTTTTATACACACTACTGTGTAAAAATGAAAAAATTACACAATAAATAAAAATTACATTCACGGGCCTTTTGTTTGTTTTGGCTTTCGGGCCTTTTAAACTTTCTAGAACATATAAAAAAATGAAACACTACTTATATATATTATAAATGTTAAAAACATTTCTAATATATATATTACAATGCATATATATATTAACCTTCGTAAAAAATAACTTTGCCGTGACGTTTAATTAAAACATGTTTAAAAAACTTTTACCCAAGGTTTAAAAAACTTTATGAAATCTTTACGGACTTCAAAAATTAAATTAAAATCTTTTGCAAATGCTCTTCGCGTTCCAAAAATGAATGTTGACGTAGGCCCAATGTGTGATGCAAATTCTCAATAGAATTCACCCTATAAAAATTCGGGTCCGGATTTTGGCAATGCATCCAGCCCAACAAAACTGCGCGATCCAATATATTTTCTCCACGTGGCCCTTTCAATCTGGCGGTAAATTTCTTCTGGTGTTAATTTTTTTTGGTGAAGGTTTTAATGTGGTTGTTGCTGCAGATAGATGCAGCTCTTCCAATGCTCCTGCATTCAATTCGCGGCTGTCTAAATTCCCATCAAACTTAACTTCACCGTCGTTCAATCCTTTCTCATTAACTCCCTGTCCTGCAGACTTCTCTGGGCAGTTGGAAATTAAATTCCAACACTCCCCCTTAATTTCAACTGCCGGGTTATCTGTCATACCCAGACATTTCCTTAAAAACTCAAAACTCTTCTGTCCCAATGGCTTGGTCAGAATATCAGCGAACTGCTCCTGAGTTCTGCAATGTTTTAAAATTATTTCTCCATTGTTCACTAACTCCTTGATGTAGTGAAACTTGGCATCAATGTGTTTTGTTCTTTTATGAAACACAGAATTCTTTGACAATGAAATAGCTGAGCTATTGTCACAATAAATCACTGTGCCTTTTATCTGTTCTTGGCACAAACTTCTCAACATTCTCCTCATCTAAATCGCTTGACACGCTGCTGCTGTAGCTGCCACATACTCTGCCTCTGCTGTAGACAATGCTACAATTGGTTGTTTCTTAGAAGCCCATGAAATGGCTCCTGAACCCATGTGAAAAACGTAACCGGAAGTGCTCTTCCAATCATCTACACTTCTAGCCCAATCACTGTCAGTGTATCCAACTAAATCTGAATTTTCTGAAGCTGTATATAAAATACCAAATCTTTTAGTTCCTTTAACATACCTCAGAATTCTCTTTGCTGCCTGCCAATGTGCTTCTTTTGGCTTCTCCATAAATCTAGAAATTAAACTAAAAGCATGCATAATATCTGGCCTAGTTGCAGTCAAGTACATGAGGCTGCCAACTATGCTTTTATATAAACTTGGATCAACATCCTTGCTGCTATCATCTTTACTCAACTTCAATCCCATTACTGTGGGAGTAATTGCAGCTTTGCACCCCTACATATTAAATCTTTCTAAAACCTGATTCACATATTTTGCTTTAGATATAAAAATCCCTTTTTCACTTTGCTCTACTTCTATTCCTAAGAAGTATCTCAATAAACCCATGTCAGTCATTTCAAATTCATTTTTCATGACTGTTTTAAAATTTTCAACAAGGTAATCATCATTACCTGTAAAAATTAAATCATCAACATATAAAACAACAATGAGCATTCTACCATCCTTTTCTTTCATGTAGAGGGTGGGTTCTCCCTCACACTTTTCAAATTCATTTTCCAGTAGATAGGAGTCTATCCTACTGTACCACGCTCTTGGTGCTTGCTTCAGCCCATAAAGAGCTTTCTTCAATTTACAGACCTTGTGCTCTTGGCCTTTCTTCTCATATCCGAGAGGTTGTTCCACATATACCTCTTACATTAAAACTCCATTTAAAAATGCATATTTTACATCCATCTGGTATACTTTCCATTTGTTTTGCGCTGCTATTGACAGCACTGCTCTTACTGTCTCCATTCTTGCAACTGGTGCAAAAGTTTCTTCATAATCAATTCCTTGCTTCTGCTTATATCCCTTGACAACAAGTCTGGCCTTGTGTCTCTCTATCTTTCCTTCAGCATCGCTCTTGGTCTTATAGACCCATTTAACTCCAATGACTTCTTTACCTTCTGGGAGATCAACCAACTCCCATGTTTTGTTCTTCTCTATGGCATTAATTTCATCATCCATAGCTTCTATCCATTTTCTATCTTTAATAGCATCTTCAAAATGAATAGGATCATCAACTTGAAAATACAAAGAAAATAAGGAATTCATACCTTCGTTCGCTGCTCCCTGCTCATAAATTTCTCTAAGACTTCTGAATTTTGTTCCTGTTTCACTTGGTGTAGCCGTGCTTGATGAAGCACTCAATCCTGCTCCATGTGGTGTGCTTGGTGATGCACTCCCGCTTCTTCTCAAGGGTGTTCTTACTGCCGCTTGAGGCGTCCCTTGCTGGCCTTGTGGTGGTGGAGGTTGTGCAGTGGATGGGTTATTAATCTCAACCACATCTACATCATCTTCATCATGAGATAAACAGCTTTTAACATTGAATTTTTTCTCAATGCTTCCATCCCATGCTTCCTCTTCAATGAATTGCACATCTCTGCTTATCACAAACTTCTTCGTGGATGGGTTATACAATCTGTATCCTTTGGAATCTTCACAATATCCAAGGAAAATGCACTTCTCCCCCTTACTGTCCAACTTCTTTCTCAACATGTCAGGAATATGTGCATATGCCACACATCCAAAAACTCTCATGTGGGTGACTCCCTGTTTTCTGCCACTCCACGCTTCTTCTGGAACTTTGTTCATCACTGCTTTTGTAGGACATCTATTTAAAATATACGCAGCACAGTTTGCTGCTTCTGCCCAATATTCATTCGGAAAGTGTTTTGCCTTTAGCATACTTCTCACCATTTCCATTATGGTTCGGTTCTTCCGTTCAGCAACTCCATTCTATTGCGGTGTGTACCTTGTGGTAAACTGCTTGTGTATGCCGTTCTCTCTGCAAAAACGCAGAAATTCTTTTGAGATATATTCTCCTCCTCTATCAGTTCTGAGAACTTTAATATACTACCCGCTCTGTTTCTCTACAAGAGCTTTAAAATGGCAAAATTTCTGAAAGACTTCACTCTTATATTTCAAAAAATAAACCCACACTTTTCTTGTGAAATCATCTATGAAGGTCAGCATGTAAATGCTGCCTAAAACTGATGTTGTCTGCATCGGCCCACATAAATCTGAGTGGATGATTTCTAAGGGTGCTTTCGCCCTTATGCTTTTCCCTGAAGGAAAATTTTCTCTGTGTTTCTTTCCCAAGATGTAGCCTTCACATAGGCTATCAGGCTTCTCAATCAATGGTAAACCTCTTACCATTCCTTTTCTGTGCAGCAAATTTAATCCTCCGAAATTGAGATGTCCAAATCTCAAGTGCCATAACCAATTTTCATCCTTTGCTTCCTTCTGAAAGGCTTCTTGTGTTACAGCTGCTATGCTCTTTCCTTTTCCCTTCAAGTCAGTGTTGAGCTTGAGAGGAAACATCCTATTGCTAGTCATTTGAATTTCAACAATAATTTTCTTACTTGGAGGAATGTCTTTTATTGTGCACACATCATCTTTAAAAATTACATTGTAACCTTTGTTTGTCCAACGCTCAAAAGATTACACTTCAAACCTGGAACATAATATACATCAGGGACAAATTTATGCTCACCATTTCTGGCTTGAATACTAACTCTGCCTTTTCCTTTGACAGAGTTCTTAGTATCAATCCTTGTGGTCACTTCAGATTTTATTTCTTCATCTAGATTGGCAAACATTGCTTTGTTGCCAGTCATATGATTACTACAACCTGAATCTAAGAACCAAACATTATCTTCTTTATCTTGTGCTACATTACATGCTAACAGCACATTACTTGGGTTCTTTTCCTCTTTTGCTACATTAGCATTTTGCTTATTCTTCATGTCATTTTGCTTCTTTCTACATTCATTGGCATAGTGCCCATATTTTTTGCAATAATGACATTGGACATTGGATTTGTCATACCTCTGTCCATGAGCATGTTGGTGTTGATGTCCACCTTGCTGGCTGTTGCATTGGCCGTGGCTCTGATTCTGACTGTTGCTCCTTTCATGTGAATGTGAAGGGTTGTTCCTTCCACCTCTGTTTTGGCTTCTGCCTCTTCCTCTTCCTTTTCCTTGACCTCTTCCTCTTCTTGAAGGCATCTGGGTCTTCAAGGCGTGCTCAAGAGATGAATGTTCATCTCTGCTCAATCTCTGTTCATGAGTTATTAGTGAGGCATGAAGTTCATCCACTGTGAACTGTGAGAGATCTTTGGTCTCTTCTATGGTGGTAAAAATTACATCAAACTTTGAGGGTAAGCATCTCAAAAGTTTCTCCACAATTCTTCTTTATTCAAGAGTTTCTCCATGGGATCTTATCTGATTTACAATCCCAATCACATGTGTAAAAAATGTGTCAACACTGTATGACTCCTTCATGCAAAGAGTTTCAAAATCCCTTCTCAGCAACTGAAGCTTTGCTGTCTTCACTTTCTCCATACCTTGATAGGCTACTTTCAGAGTTTCCCATGCCTCCTTGGATCTCTTAGCTGCTGCTATCCTTGGAAACACACTCTCATTTACTTCCTGATACAAATATAAGAGGGCTTTAGCATCCTTCTTTCTATTGTTCTTCAATAAATCCTTCTCTACTTGAGTTAATACATTAAAAGCCTGCTCATCAGCTGGTTCTGTAAAACCATCTTCTACAAGTTCCCATAGGTCTTGTGAAACAAACAGGGCTCTCATGGTAATGGCCCAATAATCATAGTTCTTTCCATTAAATTGTGGAAGCTGAACATTTCCAATGCTCACTCCAGTGCTTGGTCTAGCCATTGCTCTTAAACTGAACATTGAACTTATGCAGATGGTCTTTCATTCTCTGAAAGAACACACTCTTTAAAACAAAACAACAGCTCTGCTATCTTTGAGAAATACCTGATCTTTTGACCTTTGTTGAGCTTTCACTCTGCTGGAGAAAACGCTGCAATGAGTCTTCTTCTTCTTCAACTTCTTTGAAACCTTCAAAGAGCCTGAACTAGCTCCGATACCATGTTGGAATTTCTGAATATTCCAAACACACAGGAGAATAGAAATTCCCCTCCTTTAACACAGAGAAATACAAACAAAAATTTTCTTGCTGGTAGACAAAGATTGCACAAAAAAAACTTATATTTCATTAAAACTAAAAATCTATTACAATCTGAAAACTTTCCACTGATGGGAGATTACAAAAATGGAACTGCTTCACACGCAGTGTCCAAATCACTCTTCTCTGTCTCACACAGAAAATACTCTATTCACTTCTTCAAAATAAACAAATGCACTGCTGTGCAATCACTCGTTTCACACTCTGTTGTATGTAAAACTTCTTCAATTTCTTACAATCTATCCTTTTCCCTTTTATACACACTGCTGTGTAAAAAAAATTACACAGTAAATAAAAATTACATTCACGGGCCTTTTAAACCTTCCAGAACATATAAAAAAATGAAACACTACTTATATATATTATAAATGTTAAAAACATTTATAATATATATATTACAATGCATATATATATTAACCTTGGTAAAAAATAACTTTGTCGTGACTTTTAATTAAAACATGTTTAAAAAACTTTTACCCAAGGTTTAAAAAACTTTATGAAATCTTTACGGACTTCAAAAAGTAAATTAAACTCTTTTGCAAATGCTCTTCGCGTTCCAAAAATGAATGCTGACGTAGGCCCAATGTGTGATGCGAATTCTCAATAGAATTCACCCTATAAAAATTCGGTTCTGGATTTTGGTAATGCATCCAGCCCAACAAAACTGCGCGATCCAATATATTTTCTCCACGTGGCCCTTTCAATCTGGCGGTAAATTTCTTCTGGTGTTAAATTTGTTTGGTGAAGGTTTTAATGTGGTTGTTGCTGCAGATAGATGCAGCTCTTCCAATGCTCCTGCATTCAATTCGTGGCTGTCTAAATTCCCATCAAACTTAACTTCGCCGCCGTTCAATCCTTTCTCATTAATTCCCTATCCTGCAGACTTCTCTGGGCAGTTGGAAATTAAATTCCAACAGCACACACCTTCCTGCACAATTAGTTTGGGAAATAAATTACAGAACTACACTATTTAATTTCTTGTGCACAAAATTTCTTCTTCATCGGTTCTCATCTGTTACTGCTAAATTTTGTTTCCTCTGCAATACAATTACCTTCAAAAACATATCCTCTGAATGAGTTGATTTCATTTGTTCAATGCATTTCTTTAAGGAAGATTTTGTCCACGTATGCAGCACTAATTTTGGTATTGTTTCAGTCCTATAGCAATGGATATAAGAGGCATTGTCTTTTGGTTTATTAAACAGTGCAATGAAGTTGCACTTTTGAAGGTAATATTTTTCACCATTAAAGGTATTGAATGGACCGATTTGACAATTGTACCAACATTCATCAAGCATCCAAGGGGTATCTAATAGCATGCTTAGAGTGATAATATGTGGGAATTGATAAGGCTGTAAATAAATTTTTGTTGCATACATTCCTGAGGGAGGATGGTACATTAGTTATTATCGGTTGAGCCCATGTTTAGTAGGAAGAATCATTGAGATTGGTACCCGTAAAATTATTTGTCAGCTAGATGTCATATGTGTGAAGGGAAACGTAAAAATGTTATCGGCATCTGTAAGAACACATCACTGCATTTCTACACTCAGGCCCTTAATCCACACATATTTAGCACGCAAGAAAGTGTTTTAAGAGTCAGCTTTGTGCCTCAAACATTCTGCATAAAAAAATGGGAACGATCTGAATCTGAATACGGAGGTCAATACGAGGTGGAAGATTCATGTTTTGGTGGCTGGCTACACTAACCCGTTGAATTATTCGGAGGATATGTTTTTTAAGGCAATTGTATTGCCAAGGAAAGAAAATTTAGCAGTAACAGATGAAAACTGAGGTAGAAGAAATTTTGTGTAGAAGAAATTACACAGTGCAGATCTGTAATTTATCTCCCAAAGCAACTGTGCAAGAAGGTGTGTGCTTTACTTACCAAGACAAGGGTATTGTTGAGCAAGGTTTTGCAGTTGAGCGCCAGAGTAGTCTCTGGTTTTGCAGGTTTCGAACACGGGAGCAATGCGCAGAAGAGTGCGCGAATAATCGAATTTGTTGAATTAGAATCGTTTGTGGACACATACTTGCATTAACTATCTCTGATAGCGATCGATTCACATCCGGGGTGGGTAGATAAGTTTCCATATTCTGTTGGACTTGATTTCTGACAGTAGAGTATGCATTAGAGGTTGGGGGAATCGTGCGCTGGAGCCAGCAGAAGATTTTCTGACCGGTGACTGAAACCAGGAAATTCCTCCGCCGAGTTAGACTACTCTTATTATAAATTAATATTTCTATGTAATGAGTGAGAGCCATGTGTGCAGTGTGTAAGCTTATAACAATGCTTTTCACATTTTCTGTATCGAAATATAATATAATGTTTATATATTAAATTATATATATATATATATATATATATATATATATATATATATATATATATATATATATATATATATTTACATCATGGGAAAATTTTACCATGCACTCCGTGGACTTTTAAAATTAAATAAATCTCTTTATGAATGTGTTAATTAAAAATAAAAATAAAAAAAATAAAATCAAGTCAAACAAGGAAATAAAGTAAAAATAAATAGCCAAACAAATGGAAATATATGTATCGTGATATAACTGTATCTACACACCTATACAATTATTGTGACTCGAAAATGAGGCTGTCACTTTGACCATGAACATGGTATTGGGCATGGGCATGGCATTGGTATGTCTGCTTCTTATATGGAGCATTAATGGCCAATAATGCAGGAAAAATCAAATAGAAATATATGTATTGTGATATAAATGTATCTACAAATCTATACAGTTATTGTCACTGGAAACTAAGGCTGTCACTTTCACCATAAACATAGTGCTAGTATTGCACATGGGCATGGCATTGGTATGTTTGCTTCTATTACGAAGTATTAATGACAAATAACCTAGGAAATGATGACTGTTCTCAGTACAGATTACTGATAAGTTTTGCTATCTTCATTGGGAATTGAAATTTTTTTTTTATGAGAATTGAAATGCTGTCGGTTCTCAATACTCATTACTTATAACTTTTACTTCCTTCCAAATAAAAGCATACATCCCATACATTTTTATAACATATGACGTGATGTACATCTGATTGAGTAAGGGTTAATCTTCTCTATCAAATGGTCCAAGTATATCTCAACTGAAAAAGGCATCTCTATGAGTGAAAGCATATCCATACAGACCACTAACACGTTTATTTCAAATGGTTTTTGAGTAAAATATGCTCGTAGCCTAGAGTATTGTAAGTGTTTTTTCTGCTTTGATATATATATATATATATATATATATGTAGGGGTGAAAGCATACCCATACAGACCACTAACACGTTTATTTTGTTAAAAATGTGACAATAGATGTAAATTTACCATGTAGTTAGAATAACAAAATTTAGGTAAATAACGAGATATAGTTGAATAATGAAATAACGAAACATGTCTAGTTAAAAGATGTGGCCCGAGAGGCTTGTATGCAACGGAGAATTTATCAATAAAGTTTCAAGTGTTTTTTATCCTTCAATTCTTTCAGTTTCAAATTTAGTTTCTCTTTTCTGATTTCTTGTTGTCCCCAACAAGTGGTATCGGAGCCTGGAGGATCCAAGGTGACCTGGAGGATCAGCTGTTGATTGTTTAATCGATCCACTATATTCGACTGCCATTCAAGAACTGTGTGAGGTGTACAAAAATCAGTCGAGAGAATCAAAGGAGCCGTCGAGCCGCTGTCTAGAAGATGTCGAAGGAAGGAGCCCCGTCCATCGTGAGAGTAAAAGCCAAAATTGGTTTCTGAGTATCCGCCGCCGATTGTCGTCTGCTGGGGCCATTGAAGAGGCCGGAGGAAGAATAAAAAGGAAAAGAAGACGTGTGTTTGCTGAAGAAAAAGAGGCCGGAGGAAGAATTGCACTGAGAAAGAAAGGAGAATGTTTGCTGCATTGAAGCTTTCCTTGCCCCTGTTGTAGGTTGATAACAGACCCAGCCGCCATTTTGCAGAGGTTGTAAAAGCCAAGAAAGAACAAAAAACGGTTGTCAAACCCACGGTTGCAGAAGCCGGTTGCATCTTAAGAGGTATGCACAAATCGATTTTTGAAGGAAAATCTTATTTGGGTTGTGCAAACATATTGAAGAAATCGAATTTTAAACAGAATTTCTGTGAAAAAATCTGGAGAAATCGTATTTTTTTTTTAAGGAAGAAGTTTATTAAATAAACGTTTTTTTTTGGGACTGTATATATAAGGCAGTGAATTTGAAGGAACAATTTTTTTTTTTTAAAGAAATAGAGTTCAGAAAAAGTCACTGGAAAATATGTTCATTAAAAGTGCAGTAGGGTTTCAGAAAAGAAAATCTGAGCAGGGTTTCAAGAAAAATCTGAGTAGGGGTTCTGAGCAGTTTTTTAAAGAAATTGCGAACGAATTTTTTCTTTTTTTTTAAAGGGCTTAGTTTTTCCTGAATAACTAGGGAAGAAAAATATATTTTTTGCAACTCAGAAAAACTTAAGAGAAAAGGGGAATATTGGGGAAACCATAAATAAACCCCATCTCAAAGGAAAACAATTTGTTTGAAACCCTAGTTGGAAAAAGAAGGGAAAACTAGGAGGTGAAATGGCGAAAATGACAAACACAAGATTTGAGGTGGAGAAATTCACCGGGAAAAACAATTTTTCTCTATGGAAACTGAAGGTTAGGGATTTGCTTGTGCAACAAGGGTTGCACAAGGCACTTGACGGGGTAACTAGAAAACCAGCAAGCATGTCAAACTTGGACTGGGAGGACTTGGATTCCCGAGCTCTCAGTACCGTTCGTTTGTGTTTGGCAGACGAAGTACTCTTCAATATTGTTGGAGAGAGTACAACTGCAGGGTTGTGGAAGAAATTGGAAACTCTCTATATGACAAAATCTTTGACTAACAGAATCTATTTAAAGAGACAACTGTACAGCCTTAGGATGAAGGAGGGTACGAAAATTGCAGATCACTTGAATGTTTTTAATACGCTTATTTGTCAGTTGTCTGATATGGAAGTAAAGATGGAGGAAGAAGACAAGGCAATAACATTGTTGTGTTCCCTGCCTGAGTCATGGGATCATTTCATGACCTCAGTCAGTTTGAGCATTGTCGATTCATTAAATTTTGAATCTGTCATGGGTGCTCTCTTATCTGAAGAGGTACTAAGACAATCTATCATTGAGACTTCTGCACTTGAAGCCATGGTAACTAGAGTTCGGTCAAAGGAATGGGGGGAGAAGACAAGAGGTTATTCCAGATCGAAATCAAAGGGCGGCAAGAAGAGTAAAGAAAAATGCTGGTACTGCAACAAATCAGGACAT
This sequence comes from Pinus albicaulis, assembly GCA_034641835.2. Taxonomy (NCBI): domain Eukaryota; kingdom Viridiplantae; phylum Streptophyta; class Pinopsida; order Pinales; family Pinaceae; genus Pinus; species Pinus albicaulis. Next base: position 203,311,309 of record CM076576.1, read on the forward strand.
CTCAAAAAGGATTGCTGGAAACGAAAGGAGGCGGAAAACAAAAAGGAAGCAAATCAGGTTGATTCAGGTATGGATGATGAGGTTTTAATTGCTGAAGCACTCCCTGTATGTAATATCTCACAAGATGTTGACTATTGGCTATTAGACTCTGGTGCTTCCCATCACATGAGTCCGCACCGGAATTGGTTTTCATCATATGAAACTGTAGATGGTAATTGTGTTTTCATGGGAAATAATGCATCTTGTCAGACTGTTGGGATTGGAAATGTGCGAATTAAAATGTATGATGGTACAATTAAAACCTTATCTGATGTTAGGCATGTACCTGATCTAAAGAAAAACTTGATTTCCTTGGGAGTTTTGGATTCGAATGGTTATAATTTTACAGGTCAGAATGGAGTGCTGAAGGTCTCGAAAGGAGCCTTGGTTGTTATGAAGGCTGAAAAGGTCGAAAACCTGTACAGACTCAAGGGAACCACTCAAGTCAGTGAAGCAGCGATCGTGTCAGATAAAGCAGAAGAAGGTTCTCATCTATGGTATCAGCAGTTGGGTCACATGAGCGAGAAAGGTCTTCAGGTACTGATGAATCGCAAGTTACTTCCTAATTTGAAATCCTTGAAGTTGGATTTTTGTAAATATTATGTGTTTGGCAAACAATGTAAACAAAGATTCAAGTCTGGCAATCATAATAGCAAGCAGATTTTGGACTATATTCACTCTGATCTGTGGGGACCATCTCCTATTGTGTCCTATGGAGGTGCCTTGTATTTTTTAACTTTTATTGATGATTTCTCCAGAAAATTTTGGGTCTATATGTTAAAAAGAAAGCTGATGTGTTTAATGTAAACAATTTAAAACAATGGTGGAAAAGAAAACAGGCAAATCAATCAAATGTTTAAGAACTGACAATGGCGGTGAATTTACCTCTTTAGAATTTGAACAATTTTGTAAGGATGAAGGGATAGTTAGACATAAAACTGCTATTTATACTCCTCAATAGAATGGTGTTGTTGAACGGATGAATCGGACTCTTATGGAAAGAGCCAGAAGCATGATTAGTAATGCTAATCTGCAAAAGGAGTTGTGGGCAGAAGCAGTATCTACTGCTTGTTATTTAGTTAATAGATCACCTTCGGTTGCAATAAACTGTCAAATTCCTGAAGAAGTTTGGTCGGGTCAGTCTTGTGATTATTCGCATTTGAAGATTTTTGGTTGTGATGCCTATGTTCTTATTCCTAGAAATCAGCGTTCAAAATTAGATCCAAAATCAAAATGTTGTGTCTTTGTTGGATATGATTATTCAGTGAAGGGATATAGGTTGTGGGATCCTACTTCACGGAAAATAGTCATTAGTAGAGATGTAACATTTGATGAATCATCTCTTTTAAAATAAGATGTTGAAAGAGTTGAACAGAATCAGGTATCGCCAGGTCAGCAGATTCAATTGGAGACTATACATTTTCTAGAAAGTCGAAAGGAAGGAGAGACTTCTGAAAAAGGTGGAGAAGCAGAGGAAACTAGAGAAATTCTAGAATCCAGTCAGCAACCAGTCACCCTAAGAAGGTCTACGAGGGAAAGAAGAACACCAAAAAGGTATGAAGACTCTGCTTCATCATTTGCATTGATTACTGAAGATGGGGAACCATCTTGTTATCAGGAAGCAGTTGATGATGCAGATAGCGAGGTATGGAAAAAGGCTATGGAAGAAGAAATGGACTCCTTAGCCAAGAACAATACCTGGGATCTTGTAGAACTTCTTGAAGGGAGAAGCGTTGTTGGGTGCAAATGGGTCTTCAAGTTGAAGAGAAAAGTTGATGGAAGTATCGACAGGTATAAGGCGAGATTGGTTGCAAAAGGGTATTCTCAGGTTGAAGGTATTGACTTTCATGAGATCTTTTCACCAGTAGTTAAACTTGTTTCTATTCGTACTGTGTTAGCACTAACTGATTTACTGGACCTTGAGTTAGAACAGTTAGATGTTAAAACAACCTTTCTTCATGGTGATTTGGATGAAGAGATTTATATGGATCAGCCAGAAGGTTTTGTACAAGGTCATAGCAGAAGATTAGTTTGCAAGCTCAAGAAATCATTGTATGGCTTGAGGTAGTCGCCCAGGCAATGGTACAAGAAGTTTGATTCCTTCATGATGAGCCAGAATTTTATTACAAGTGAGTATGATCATTGTGTATACTTCAAAAGTTTCAATGGCATATTCATTATCTTGGTGTTGTATTTTGATGATATGCTTATTGCAAGCAAAAGCATGGAAGAAATCAGCAGGTTAAAGGCTCAGCTGTCTAGGGTGTTTGAAATGAAGGATCTTGGAGTGGCAAAACATATCTTGGGCATGGAAATACACAGAGACAGGAAGAATGGTAAGCTTTGGTTATCACAATAGAAGTATGTGGAGAAAATACTTGAAAAGTTCGGTATGAACAATGTGAAACTTGTTAATGTTCCATTAGCTTCCCATTTTAATCTTTCTTCGGATTTGAGTCCTAGAACTAATGAAGAAAAGCAGTATATGTCTTGTGTACCATATGCAAATGCAGTAGGCAACTTAATGTATGCGATGGTATCTACAAGACCTGACATTTCACATGCAGTTGGAGTTGTCAGCAGGTTCATGGCAAATCCAGGGGAAGAACATTGGCGAGCAGTGAAATGGGTGCTTCGGTATTTGAGAGGCACAAGTGACCATTGCATCAGCTTTGATGGTCGTGAAGGTACAGTCTGCGGATATGTGGATGTTGATTATGCAGGTGATTTGGACAAAAGGAGGTCTACTACATGTTATGTTTTTACTCTTGCAGGTGGAGTAATTAGTTGGATGCCAAAGCTCCAAGAGACAGTTGCTTTGTCCACTACTGAAGAAGAGTATATAGCTGCTTCAGATTCCTGCAAAGAGGCAATCTGGTTAAAAGGTCTGCTTGATGAGATTGGAAGGACGCAGGAGAAAGTGAATGTGTTTTGTGACAGTCAGAGCGCTATTCATTTGGCTACAAATCCAGCCTATCACAGCAAGACCAAGCACATCGATGTGAGGTATCACTTTGTGAGACATATAATCAAAGGCGGCAAAGTAGTCCTCAAGAAGGTCCGCACACAGGAGAATCATGCAGATATATTCACGAAGCCAGTTACAGTAGAGAAGCTGAGATGGTGTCTTGCTTCTCTCGGCTTGCAGAAAAGATGATGAATGGGCATTAGGATTTCTGTTGTCCAGGTGGAGTTTGTTAAAAAAGTGACAACAGATGTAAATTTACCATGTAGTTAGAATAACAAAATTTAGGTAAATAACGAGATATAGTTGAATAACGAAATAACGAAACATGTCTAGTTAAAAGATGTGGCCCGAGAGGCTTGTATGCAACGGAGAATTTATCAATAAAGTTTCAAGTGTTTTTTATCCTTCAGTTCTTTCAGTTTCAAATTCAGTTTCTCTTTTCTCATTTCTTGTTTTCCCCAACATATTTCAAATGGCGAGAGTTTCTGAGTAAAATATGCTTGTAGCCAGGAGTATTGTAAGGGTTTTTTCTGCTTTAATAAATATACTATATATAAATATACTGTATATATATACACTCTAAACCCAAAATACTGAGTAAAATATGCTCGTAGCCAGGAGTATAAGATTATATATAAGGTATTGTAAGGTTTTTTTTTCTGCTTGCGAATATATAAATATAATATATATACTCTTAAACCTAAAATTCTCAACTTGATCTCTGAGCAGGTTTCGAATCCTCCATAATTTGGTTGGATTTGGTTGTTAGTGTTTTGGAATATATGAGATATATTATAAGGTTTTTTTTACTTGAGAATATATAAATATATTTTTTAATATCTATAATAATGTGGTCCAACTGTTAGGTGGGGAGGTTTGGTCTTAAAAGTCTTGTGGTGTCTTGTGGTCTAATCATCAACTATTTCTTCAATTTAAAAAATATATATACTTTAAACTCATAATTTTTAAAGATTTATTTTATTGCTTTCAATTATATATAATACTAAAATCTGGAATGAATTTAAAAAGCAGTCATTTTTTTTATATGTGAAGAAATGACACCAAGAGCAGCTTTTAGGTGTGCATAGTTTTGTCAGGGATTAAATCACAAAATTTGTGAGACCAAACCTTCCCAACTAACTGTTAGACCACATCTTCAAAACTTCAAAACCTTTTTTTTCTAAATATGATTTCTATTTTAATAAGAAAGCAGGTTCTGATGTACATAGTTTTGTTACAGATTGAATTACAAAATCTATGGAACCAAACCTCCCCAACTAAGTGTTAAATCACATCTTCAAAACTTAAAAAAAAACAATTTTCCTTACCAAAATACTCAAACTATAAATACAAATTCTAAATATAAGTCTTCAAACGAGAGAGCACGAGAGAGCTTGAGGTCAGACTCAAACTTTATATATATAAATAATTTCTCAAACTTTATATATATATAATTTCTCAAAATATTGTCGATGCCCATCATGGATGGGTTTCCACATATTGGAATTCTGATTCACATAAATTAAATTAAAGGATTCCATACCTTCGTCTCGTGTCTTGTGAATACTGGTGAGAGCCCAATGGAGGCTGCCTGTACCACGATCTGACTGCAAACATGAACATGTGGGAGTTGTTATGATCTGGTCGAACACCACCATAATGTTTCCTCAATGGAATTTGATCACAAATCTTATATTTCGTGAATTCAACATGACCCAATATTATTTGATGGTCATATATGGGTCGAGTAATGCTGAAGTCTGGTGCTGTACTACTCCTTAGTTCTGGCAGCCATTAGAGCTATTATTTAGGGAAGGGTGATATACATCTATCTCCCCCACCATATCTATATCCCTTGAATATTATTGGAACTATCGTCACGATTGCGCAATTTATGGAGGGTCTGTCACGATCATGCTATCTATGCCAATATCAATACTCGTTGGCTGAGGGATTGATGACAAGTGCCAACAGAATGCTACTGAAAATGATACTTGGCAGTATCCAAGGACTGGTCGGGGCCAATGTAATATATTCATTGGCTATTAACGGTGAAGTGGCAATTCAATATCAACCCTACTGTTAACATTGAAGTTGTCTTTTGGACGCTCTCCGCTGGTGAAGAATTTATGTCCTTGCTACGTGCATTGCTCTGGTTTCGAATGAGGGGATAATCTGTCATTAAACACTAACCACGAAGAACGTTATTTAGAACGTGGAGGGGCATTTGAACAGCACAAAGTTTATGGTTTTTTGGGTATATTTTTAGGTTTAATTTTCAAAAAAATTAGTAGGGAAGTGTTGGAATTATAAAATTTGAGTTGTGAACTTTCGAAAATGAGGAAGACCCAGATGTAATCAATTTTTTTTTCAATTAAATTAAAAATTCTAAGCATATTATATAATGAAATTAATTAATTAATTTTTTTTATTAATTTAATGTTAAATGGAAATTGGCTTTTGTAAAAAGAAAATAATTATTTTATTATTATTATTATTATTCAATTTTAAGGTCATCAACAAAATATTCATTAATTTGATGTTAAATGAAAATTGGCTTTTGTAAAAAGAAAATAATTATCTTATTATTATTATTATCCAATTTTAAGGTCACGACCAAGCTAGACACCAGATTGGTGTATGAGACCTTCTTGTTTGTGGGACAAGGGACCCATGACACGAAATTGGTGTATGAGACTTCCTTATTTGCGGGACAAGAGACCCATCTGGAGTCTAAGAAAGCATACATACTCTACCCCCTTTGGTTTTGAATTTGTGATCTCTTAGGAGGAGACATATGCTCTTAACCATTAGGTGCACTCAAATTGTATTTATAACAATTATATATATATATATATATATATATATATATATATATATATATATATATATATATATATATAATTTAATTAAAAAATCATATCATAATTATAAATACATTTCTGAATGATATATATTATATGATATGGATAATGAAATAATATAGTATGAGAACATTATGGTATTGTCTACTCAAAATATAATTTAGTAATTTTAAAGTTTGACAATTATAATCTATATTTCCAAAAGATTTTGCTTAATGTTTCAAAATCTTATCACAAATTCCATTATTTTCCTAAAAATAAATATTGTCAATATGCATTTTTTTAATATTAAAGAGTTATATTCATAAATAAGTTTTTAATTTATAAATTTAATAATTATGTGTGCTATCATATTTATATAAAATATAAAATATATAATTTAATTTAATTTAATTTATATAATATTTTATTCAAATATTTATATAAAATATATTTTTAATATATATAATTTAATTTATATAATATTTTATTCAAATATTTATATAAAATATAAATTTAATATATATATAATACTTTATTTGAATGTTTTTTTGATGAATGAGCAAAATAGAGAGCCACGGTACGTGACTAAATGTATATTCAATCAATTTATGAAGTGGAAGACTCCCTCTCATCCAAATTGAATCAAATTCTCCAAAATCAAAAGAAAAGATGATTTTTTTAATTGAACAATTATACCAAAGGTTTGAAACCCTCCAAATTTAATGTGGATTTAGTGTTATAAAGGACCATTATAAAAACAAACGTGATGATAAGTTATTGGTAGGTGGAGAAATTATGGAGATTGGTAGATAAAACAAGTAGATTTATTTGAAGTATTGAAATAGTAATTTAGTATAAGAAGAATTAATTTTTTTGGTTTTAAATTTTATAGAGTGAAAAAAAATATAGATTTATTTTAAGTATTTATTTATTATAAGAGAAATCAAATTTTTTTGGGTTCAAACTTTTTTACGTGTAAAATTTAAAAAAAATATTATATTTTTTTTTGTTTTATAGATCACAATAAATCTATAGTGATTCTCTCCATATATACAATGTGTAATTTTTCATCTTTATTTTTCTTTTTCTTGTTGAGAGAGGAAAAACAACTTTTTTGCATTGATAAATAATAAAAATACATATTCTGAAATATGTCATGTATATCAAAAGGTTCATCGAAAATTTGCAGAGTACAAAAAGTAGTTGATGTATAGATCCATAACCAAAAGGTTGACCGTACAACTTAAATACTAAAGTGGCAAGCTCACAGGCCACAGAACAATATATACAACAGAAGCACGTATAGATATAGACTGTTAGCCAAAAAGACTGGAGACCAGAAAAGAAAATATCATCACTTAAGGAATGTGCAAGGTTTTCTCAACTAGCAGTTGATAGTCCACATAGTGTTGAATTGTGATCTCATCGAATGGTTCTGCCAAACCCAACTTAGAGAGATAATCAGCCTTGGTATTTACTTCACGAAAAATATGCTGCACCGAAGGATCTTGAAGTCTCAAAAGTAGAAACTTGATGCGGTGGATCCAGTCCAGAAGGCCAGGCAAATGGAACACGGTCTTCCCATATATCCCATCTATAACAGATTTTGCATCCTCGAAGATGTGAATGGAGGGCAGTTGAAGATTGTATGGCACTCACAGGACACTCCAAAGTGCAAGGACTTCAACCTTAGTATTAGTTCTAGTACCACCATTCCAAAAGATATGGTAGCGCTCCCTCTGATCAATCTTTATCCAAGCACCACATTCACATGAACCGACTTGTTTAACCCCATCGAAAAGGCCAACCAACAAAGATGCATGAAAAAGATGAAGGCAGTGGGAAAGGTCCCGCTATATGTAGTACATAACTTCAACTTGTAAGTTTAAAAAAACATTATTGGATTTGAGGAAGAACACACACACACACACTCTCATATATATATATATATATATATATATATATATATATATATATATATATATATATATATAATAGTGAGACTACTTCATAAGTGTTAACCGTAAGAACTTATTTTTTCCAATTGGGAGTGAAATAATTTTACCACATTGGGTTGTAATATCAACAAAAAAATCAAGTGAGGTTGAGATTATTAATGTTTTATAATGATTTTAATTAAACCTAACTAAACATGCATGTTCATTTTTGTTTTTTATTATAGTGAATATTTCTTTTCTATTTAGAGAATATTTTATTTTTATTTTAAAAGAGATATGAGCCAACTCCACTTTGAACATAGAGAGAATAGCTCATCACCTTCATACTAAGTTGTAGAATGCACTATAAAATTTATAAAATTTTAAGACTTGAATATCTTTTTGATGTAGATATAATGAAAATATAATTTGTAATTAAAAAATAAAGTAGAACATTGTAATTGTAACTTGTTTTTGAAGTCCAACACATGGATATAACCCACTAATGCAATGAATGAATTGAAGTGGAATTTTAATCTCATTTATACATATGGAGGTAAGTGGTACAAAATATGTTGAATCAAAGTGGAATTTTATTCTCATATATACATATCGAGGTAAAGTGGTACAAAACATGTAGTACATTTGGCTATCAAAGCAACACAATGATATAATTTTGCAATTTATACAAAATGTAAGATCCATAATTCATAAAATTGATTATTTTAATGATATTAAACCTCTGAAAATAGTATATGAGATTAAATAAGGAATTTAACAAGGTATACCCAGTATTATTCTCAAAATATACTTCTTTGTAATATATAAGCACAAAATTTATCAATTTTACTATTGAGTACTAACCTAGAGTTTTGTGGTTGAAGAAGTCTCTGCTATGTCGTGACTCTCGCTCTTGCTTCTGTTACCAAATGATCAAAACTTCCCTGCCAAAATGAGAATAAATTTAGTACCCAACAACATAGTACTTCAAATTCGAGGTACTCTGGGCCCCGTGCCCAAAACTACAAGAAAAATTGAGCTCGAAGTTCCTTCTATCAGTGACACTGTGATAATTTCCTATTGCCTCTGTAAATCTCCCCAATATCCCCTCCCGTTATGGTCTTCTTCACTTCCTTATATCTTTAATTTCACCATATCCTAAACTCCTTATTGTCCGCCTCCTTCCTCCACCACTTCCATATCCCTCTTCGTTCTCATCCTCTTACTACCTCACTAGCCCTTCTTTCCTTTTGGATCGAGGCGGTTCTATTTTAAATTTAAATGAATCATCGAAATGATTTATCCATTTAATTTTAGGTTTTGATAGTTTTGATTAAATTTTAATTTTTAATTTAATTAAATTGTTTTTAAATAAATTAATTTATTTTAACATTTAATTAAATTATTTTATTTACTTTAATTAATTACAAATTAATTAAATTATAATTTATATATTTCATTATTTTTTGATTTAAAATATTAGTCATATATATAGTTCTATAAGGGTGGTACACATATCAATGCCCGAATCAGTTTATTTATTATCTTCTCATAAGTTTAAAAATTTGTTTCGATAATCCATTCGTAAACCTAAAACTTCAAACTTTTTTTTTTTCAATATTAGTTAGCAGGTATAGTAGTACAATACATGTGGTTCATGCATATGTAGCTATCATATGAATATCTCGTATGTATGCTAATATTCACATTTTGTTTGTAATTGTAGGCAGGTCATTACCTACACCCCTCCTTCCGAAAAATTCGTCCCAAATTTAGAGTTCATATATTACAATGGTAATTACGTTAGGGTTGAGTATAATCATGTAGGTATTGTGTTATATGATTGAATTTTCATTTATAATTTGAGGACACTTTAAAATTTGTATTTTTAACACTTATTGGTTATAATTTTAATAGTCAAACCCTGCCCCAGCTAGCTTCCAAGCTATTCTGGAATCATCCTATCTTTCCTAATCTCTTTTTCTCCCATCCTATCCGTCCTCTACTAGTATATTCCATGGAGTCAGTTGTACTTATATAACCATTCATAAAAATTAAGGGTTTTAGCATCGATTATATCGAACTGATTTCCCAGTAGGAATCAGGAAGTCATTATCACATGTCTAGGGGAGTGTTATTTACAGAGTCCTCCCATGACTCCAGGTTTTGGAGGATAAACAATGGGCAATACCTCCACCCCTCTTAGTGGGACCAGGGTTAACACTCTATTATGGAATCTCCTTGAGTCTCAATTATTCTTGAAGTTTTGTCCTACTGACCTTTTTAGCTTGTGGGCCTCTGGATGCATGCACAGGCCTACAAGTCAACACCTAAGGGGCTTTGGATGCATGCATAAGACTACATGCTAGCGCTCGGGGATTAAATTTACTAAAGTTGTGCCAACATCCCTAGGATTTGAGACACTTTTTCAGGCCCATAATGAAGTGCACTACCGAGAAATTCAAGACAAGTTCAGAGATGAATGATAGGAACCAAACAATTATACATATGAAAAAATATCCATGAGGACTAAACTAGACCCATACTAGCCATGAAAAGAATTTCGTCAAAAATGAAAGCTATAGGTATAAACAACAGAATGAAGCATATGGGTCTCATACTTATCAAAGAATCACTAAGAAGCATTGATCCCTTACATCATTAGCTACCATACCATCTATTTAACCATAGATACATTGTGCATTTATTTTAAAAAAAACATGGGGAGAACCATACATCATCAATGTTAAAATACATGCTTATAACCAACATAATAACAACATAAATTCCATGGATACAACAACCATATAATCCACATATAAAAAAGTACATTTTTTCATCAAATACCAAGGAAATGAACCTTTAATTATTGAAAAGTCAACAAGAAATGTGTGTCTAATTTAATTTTCCCTTAATTAAATTGGACAATAAATTGTAATCTTATCTCATAATCACTTGTAATAGTTAACTGAGTGTGATAGACTTAGTTAGCTCATAAAATTAGAGTTTAGGGTGGTTGGTGAGGCATGTAAAGTTATTATGTTTGTTTTAGAGTCCAAGTTGTAGTTGGTGCATTAGTTCAATGCATGAGAAATCAATTAACTTAATTAATTGAGTTAAAATCAGTTTAACTAGTTGTAACTGATTTTTGCACTAGTGAGAGGTCAAGTGAATTAAATAAGATTTAATTCACATGAAGTGATATGTCAAGTGAATGATGATTTACTATTAATAGATGCATGCATGTAAGTTCTGATGAAGACCCAGTTGAGATAGATGTTAAAGGGATGTTAACTATCAATTGTATTATTAGCAAATGGCCCAGATGCATTAATAGACCCATAGGATTTCCCATGAGCATTGTGTAGTTTTGGAAGGCTAAAATTCCTAAATAATTGGGAATTAATTCTCTTAGAATTTCACAAGCAAGGCAGACTGAGCAGAGGTAGGAAATTGGCTAAGTGTTAGTCGATTTTGTCCAGATCAGTGTGAGACAGTTGGTAGAGTGTAGCAGACTCTTGTGATAAGAGTACATTATATTGTTTCATGATTCCTTGGTCGAATATAAAATAGAAGATAGAGGGGTTTTGAGCACAGGGGCTTCAATCAATGAACCTATAGCATATCATGTGCGATCATAGCATATTAAGAAATACCCTTAATTTGAGTACATATTGGAAAATGCCTCTAAAAATCACATTATTTAACCCCCTACCAATATAAACCCAATAAACCTTCCCAATTTAAAAATCCCCTACTTTCACTATATATTGTAGGTATCCATTTTTTCATTAATATTTTTTTATACCCCTTTATATTTTTTCATTGACTTTGACCTCCATTTTTTATACCAGGCAATCTAAAAACCCTCTACCCCCTATATATCCCCTAATATATTATGTAATTTTTTCCTCACTATATATCCCCCAATATGAACCCACGTGCTATAGTATTTCTCCCGTAGTGAAGCCCCGGTGGTTTTGAGCAGCAGCTTTCCCCAGGAAAAATATCTATGTTGTTGATTGATTTGCTTCTTTCTTTTAATTGGTCTGATTATGTGATCATGTTTATTTTCCGCAATTAATTTGTAGAAGGATTCAGTATCTTTCTTTAGCATATCGCATGATCGAATTGAATCCATTGGTATAGATAGTGTTTGTATATTTTCTACATGGTATCAGAGCACAGGAAATCACTATAGTGGAGAAGAAATTGAGTTAATGCTAAACATCATTCGAATTTGAAAAAATATTATTTGGTGTGACAGGAGGATCAAGATGGATTTCAATGGATTAATATTGGAATATGAACTCAAGGGAAGTTATAATTATATTGCATGGAAAGATAGAATGGAGGCCGTTCTGGAGGACAACGGGTTGAAAGAATTTATCAACACTAATATTTCAAGGCCCGTAGTAGCAGACGCCGCTCTTCTTGATGCTTGGAAAAAGAAGGTTGCAAAGGCAAGGAGGATCTTATTAGAGGGAGTTCGGGATCACATTGTCTCGACTCCCCATGGAAAAGCGACTCAATATGCAATGTGGAAGGCTTTGACAGATCTACTTCAGAATAACCGTGACCACAAAAAATTGGCACTGAAGGACAAGCTCAGGAAAATCAAAATGGAGAAAGTTGACACTATTCCGAAATACTTGACCAAGTTCATCCAATGTCGAGATGAGCTTGGAAGTGTTAGGATTACTATAGTGGATGATGACTTGGTGAGCCTAGCAATTCTAGGCCTTCCCAAGAGCTGGCATAGTTATCATGACTCTGTCAATGGGAGGGAGAAGCTACCAGATTGGGAGCGAATTTTGTCGGATTTGGTACAAGAATAATTCAGGCCTAATACCAGGGATGGATCCTCATTGAAGAAAAAATATGATGAAATTTGTGCCTTGGCTGGTAAGGCAAAGAAGGGTAAGGGAAGAAATCCTATTCCAAACTGAGACCGGAAAAGAAGGCAAGAAGCATGACATCTCCATAGTGAAATGTTTTCACTGTCACGAGCATGGACATTATGCCACTAATTGTCCATAAAAGAAGAAGAAAAACAAGAAGGCTTCAGGATCTACAGTGGGTGATGGTTTGGATTCGCAGTTAGAGTTGGACTTCTCACTCATCGCATGCATGGTGTCTAGTGCAATGGGATCAATGTGGTACTTGGATAGTGGTGCATCTTTCCAGATGACGAGAGACAAAGAACTCTTTAGTAGCTTGGAGGAGAAGGATCTTCAGATGCACATCGAGATGGATGATGACGGGAAGTAAAGCGCTACAGGGATTGACATAGTTACTTTCCAGAGACATTCAGATACAAATTTCTTATTAAAAGATGTCATGCATGTACTAGGCTTGAAAAAGAATTCAGTTTCAGTTACTATGTTGGAGGATAGAGGATATGATGTGGTTTTCAGTGATGGGAAAGCATTCCTTCGTCACAATGCCACAGGACAAGTTAAGAAGATTGGGGTTCATGTGAAGATTCTCTAAAAACTTGATGTAGATGGTTGTGCAACATTGACGAGTAAATCAGACAGAGTGGTGAGTCGGGATGAGGGTGAGTTGTGGTGTTGAGATTGCAACAAGATGACGAGCTTAGTGGAAAGGAGACGCCTTCACTAAGTGGGCCCACAGGCTATTTTTGGCGCAAAGTCTATTTTTAGACTATGTCTATTTTTAGACATGTGGATCATGTTCTATGAGTTGCAAGATGCTATTTGTGGATGGTTGGTCAAGTTGGAAAAAAATAGATGGACTTATATTTTTAGACATATTGGGCGGAATCTATTTTTAGATTGCCAGTCTAAAAATAGATATGTCGAATATTATTAGCTCTTAATAATATTTGGACTCTAAACATTATCTTATTCTCTTGGAGCACTTCAGTTAAGTGCACGGATGTGGCACAGGAGCTGACAGAAGGAATTACGCTATTCCTAAGGGTTATGTGGAGTTATTGCATGGATACTTCAGTTAGAACTCATGTGACAGAGTTTGGTGGAGTTGATTGAGGAAGTTAATGGAGTTGTGTTCAGTTTAACTAATCTAAACATAGTTGAGCTATTTGTATCTAGTTTAACTGATTGATACAATTAGTGAAAGTGGTGTGAATTAATTATTAATTAATTCACTAATTATAAACTCATTAATCAACTAAAGAATACATCAGTTAACTTCAGTGCATGGACAATTTCAGTGGAGACCAGTGCAGAAATAGGTGAAAGAGAAGGTTAACTATCAGTTGTGACTATACAGTTGCTATTTGCAACACACAGATAGGTGGAGAAGCCCATGAGGATTGCGCAGTACAAGCCAGGTGGTTTATCTATTTAATGAAGTCATCCCATAGCATTGAAAACGCCATAGAGGCTGGCTATCAAGTGGCAAAATATTGGAGCATGTGTTTTGCTAGATCTAGCTTGATAGTGTGTAGCAATTTGAGGTAGTGCTGAGAGCTTGTGAGGAGCTTTGTATTATGATTGTTACATGATCTCCATGACATATAATATACAGATAGTTGGGGTTTCCAGCTTTAAGCTTTCCCATTAAATATTGTGTTCATATGTGTGATTTTTTGTGGTTTTAATGTATGCATGCAATTGATTTTATTTCCGCATGTGATGATCAATGGTAGAAGATATTCTATATTATGCATGAAGCTAAAATAGTGTGTGATCGAGAGAATCTCGGTGGATAACATATCAGTTATTCAAATTTCTACATGTGGCACAGGAGATTGGGTTGTCTACACCATAGTGCCTTGAAGGTCATGCAATAGATTTCTATGGGGCTTCCAAAAGGAAGTCTTGCACAGATAGACACATGCAAGGGATGTACCATGAGGAAGTATGCAAAGGCCACTTTTCACGAGAAGGAGAACTAAGCAACGGAAATCCTTGAGAGAGTTCACTCAGATGTGTATGGGCCATTCTCTACTGCTTCTATAGAAAAGCACACGTATTATGTGATTTTTGTTGATGATTTTTCTAGAAAGTGTTGGATCTGCTTCATGTAGAAGAAATATCAGACGTTCTCAAAATTTTGTGAGTTCAAAGCACTGGTTGAGAAAGATGTAGGGAAGGAGGTGAAGGCTCTAAGGAGCGACAATGGTGGTGAGTACATCTCCAATGAATTCAAGAAATTTTATGCCAAAGAAGGAATTCAGAGAGAGTTCATTGTGCCTCATAACCCACAATAGAATGGGGCTGCAGAAATAAAGAACAAAAAAATTGTGGGTGCGGCACGAGCCATGTTACATGATCAGGGCCTACTGTTGCATATGTGGGAAGAGGCATGCAACATAGTGGTATTTTTGCAGAACTGTAGTCCCCATCAGATACTTGGCATGAGTACACCAGAGGAGGCTTTTTCTGGTAAGAAACTTGATGTTTCATATTTTAAAATTTTTGGCTCATTTGTCTATTTCCATGTGACCAAAGATTCCATAAATAAGATAGAACCAACAACTTATATTGGGATATTTGTGGGGTACACTGATACTCCCCACAACTATCGGGTGTATTTTTCAAATAGCGGGATGAAATTTGTCAGACAGGATGTAAAATTTGATGAGGAGAAAGCGATGCGATTGTACCTTGAGAGGGAGCTTCATTTACATGTAGATGAGGAAATACCGGTTCCAAAGGATGAACCTCAAGATGTGGAGCAACCATATGTAGGGGATCATGGAGTGGTAGAAACCACTCATGTAGAGCCATCCATCAGACATGGTAGGAGGCGCACCACAGAAGCTGACATATTGAGACTCGATGCGGCGGAACATGTAGGAGCACCTACATCACTGCGAAAATAGAGATAATCACCAGACATGTTTACTGGATACATGGATCTTATGAGCAAGTATATTGTGACAAAGCCATCCTTTTTTGAGGAATTAGTATAGAAACCAACTTGGATTGACGCCATGGTTGAGGAGTATGACTCCATCGTTATGAAACGTGCATGGGAAGTTGTCCCAAGACTAGTCAAGAAGTCGGTGGTTGGATCTATATGGATCTATAAGGTGAAGCATGTAGCAGATAGAAGTGTGGAGAAGTACAAGGCTATATTTTTAGCTCGGATATTCTCACAGGTTGAGGGGATTGAGTATGAGGATAATTTTGCACTGGTTGCGAGGTACTCATCGATTAGATCTATCCTTGCACTCTCAATGCAAATAGGGTAGTAGATACATCATATGGATGTAAAGAATGCATTTCTCAATGGATTTATTGAGGAAGAAGTGTACATTGAGCAGCTAGAAGGTTTTCAGACCTTTGACTGGGAGTCGCATGTGTGTAGAATCAAGAGAGAATTGTATGGGCTGAAGCAAGCACCTCGTGCTTGGTTCACCAAGATTGACAACTATTTCACCTAGTTGGGCTTCAGGAAGGGTGAAGCAGATGCAAACTTGTACCAGATTGTGGTTAATGGTAAGCTTTTGATTATCGTAATTTATGTTGATGATCTTATTCTGACAGGTGATGATCAGCTCATAAATACTTGCAAAGAGGATCTTGCAAGAGAGTTTGAGATGAAGGACATGGGACTCCTTCACTATAACCTTGGTTTGGAGATATGGCAGCATTATGGGGAGCTATTTGTTTGTAATATTCACAATTAGCCATGAGCTAGTTGGAATATTAAATTTTGTTTTGCTGCTTTGTTTTATGAATAAGAGGACAATGGCAGTCCATAATTCTCCTTAATAATGAATAAATCAATGCCAATGTGAAAAGGATAGATCTTGGTAGCTTAATTGAGCACCCTTAAGTGTGAAAAGGGGTTGGAACACCTAGACTGGGTCAATTTTGACCAAATCAACAACGCTGTCATGGAGGAGTGGCCATCAATGAAAGAAAATGTAGTTTTAGATGGAGATGCTTTGCATGGAAGTAGTGCTATTATTGGATGGGGCTTAGGGTTTGCAAGCTCATATCTTATTTAAAGAAGAGGATGGCAACCATTACTCATTATGTTGATTTATATGAATTTTATGAATATATGGTTTGTTTAGACATATATCTTTCTCTTGCTATTTAGCTGAGATTAAGTGTTGTTTAGCACTGGGTGTTCCTAATCGGGAATCCCACCTCTTCCATTGAGAAGCTCTTGGAGGAGTCTTGTACTACATTTTCCACTATCAGGTTTAAAGCTGAGCTTCATCTTTCATTTACAGTGAAAATCCTATTGAGGGTTGAGTTTTTTTGCAGGTTGCAGCAGTGGAGACCATCTTTGCATCAATTCATTTCTTATTTTCAGTGGAGAAGGATTCCTTTCCATTGGGAGGACAGTAAGGAAGGCCCTTGTGCATATTTTCAGATATTGGCATCAAGCCAACTATTTATTTGTCCCTATAGTGCAGTTTACTTCTAGATTTGTGTTATTTCTATAGGAGGAGTTGCAGGGTGGTTTCGCACACTTATTGGAGATTTGGTTTTCTAGTGAAAGGGATCTACCTTTTGTTAGGGTCCCATGATTTGGCAGATTTGTAGGCAAAATGACAGGGTAACATGGAACCAAGATTTGGAGTCCTAGGACCTAGCCTTCCTAGACTCAGAGAGGGCTCTCTCTATTGGGTGCAAAGGATGTGTTCTTTTTTCTCTTAGGGTTTTGATTTTAGGCTAGTTGTTAAGTGTAGGTTCTTTTTTTTATTGTTTGGATGGTAAGATGGTTAAGTGTAATAGGAGGAGTAAGAGTACGTCAAAGCCATTGGGCTATGGAGTTAATGAAAGTCAGGGTGTCTAGATAATGAGTTAGAGTGCAAAGCAGGGCCAATGAGTTATTTTCGTCGAACCTTTTAACATAAGGTTTTTGAAATACATTTTAATAACCCGTCAGCTTTACAATAAGGTTTATGAAAACCTATTCAAAATTTGATCCAAAACTTTCGAACCTTATAAAAATCGTTTCATAATATTCTTTGACATATGGGTTAATAAAACCCGACAACTTTAATAAGGTTTATGATGACCCATTCAAACTTTATAAATTAGTTCGAATATTTACAATGTGTATTTGATATGACATTTCATCAAACCTTTGATAAGGTTTATGACATAAGTTTTCGGACTTTGACATGAGCTTTATAAAACCCAAGTCCGAACCTTTAATAAAAGGATTGCATCGAACCTTAGAACACAAGTTTTGTACCCCATGGCCTTTTAGACCCACTTCTGAACTTTGCAATAAAACCTTTACATTGAACCTTTGATAAATTTTATGAAAAAGCTTTCGGACTTTGACATACATTTATAGAACCTAAGTCTGACTCTTTTGAAACTTTATAAAAACCTTTTATACTTAGGGCTTTGACCCTAAAGGTTTTTCACCATAGAAATAAGTTTTGTGCTAGGACTTTGACATTCATCCTTCGAACCTTTACTAAAATGTTTTATGGCTTGATTTTTAATGCTAGGGACTTCTAAGTCCATAAGTTTAGAAAACTTAGGAATAGGACTTAGTTTAACAATTCTCCTTAGGAATAGACTTTGGCTTTTACAAAAGCGGACATTAGACATTTCTGACCTTTACGAAAATACTTAGAACAGGTTTTACTTACATAAGTCTTATAACAATCTCTGTTTTTTTCTGTCGCAGTTCGCTTTGATGATGTCTTTGATTGGCGCTTTTGGACGTTTGCAGGAGTCACATCTGATGTCGATCGCTTACTGTCGCACATCTAAATTTTACAAATTAAATGATAATCTTGATCAATTATTACATAATCGACAATTACACATTTCAAATAACCATCTTCGTTGACTGAGTAATTTCGATACAACTTTAACAATTCTAAATTTGGATCAATAAGAAGCAGATAGATGAGATCTATCATGGAGGAAGAAAATTTTTCCACTCAATTTTGTAGATCTATGCAAGATCTCTCCAAGGAGGTCTATCAAATGAAAGAGGAAAGGCAGAAAGAAGGTCCAAGAAGAAGGTGTGATAAGGAAGGCCCCAACACTTCCTATCATCAAAGAATAAAATCGGAGAATCCTATATCTCCTCATAGATCCACTATACCCACTTTCTTTGAAGAAGGTAAAGGGTGTAGAAATAAATGAAGGAATGAACCTAAGACTCATGAGACTCTCAGTATATATCTCAAAGAGTACAGAGCACAGTCTAGAGCATTCAAGGAGAAGCTAACTCTCCAACAATTCTTCAAAATCAAAAAATAAACAGGATCCTATAACAGCAATAGAAGAAAGAGGCATAATATATTATATTTTCCTACATTTGATGGATCTTCCTCAAGCACTGTTAAGGCTTGGAGGGGAGAGTTAGATGCATTTTTCAGACTACATACTATAGCTGAAGAAGAGGTTGTTCAAATTGTAGTACTTCATCTTTTAGATGAAGCCAATGATTGGTGGTTTTGTCACATGGAGCATGAAAAGGTGACTAAATATTCAGATTTCTTTCACAAGTTGAGAAATAATTTTGATGTGAAGAAGACAGAGATGTTCGAAAAAGAGACATTTCCTAAGGAGAGGTTTTTCAATCTTGTCACTCTAGGCAAGAAGTCACTACAATCACCACCAGCGGCAAAAGTACTTGCATCCAGAGAAGATACTTTT
Source organism: Pinus albicaulis (assembly GCA_034641835.2). Lineage (NCBI taxonomy): Eukaryota > Viridiplantae > Streptophyta > Pinopsida > Pinales > Pinaceae > Pinus > Pinus albicaulis. The sequence goes on from CM076576.1 coordinate 203,330,684, forward strand.
GCATCTTTGCAAGATAGTCTTGAGCTCTTGACACATAGAGTCCCATGCATGATTCAGGGGATGCATGAGGAGGAGGAGGAGAATTCCAGCGCTAGTACACTTGGAGAAGAGTAGCCATCACTCTTACCAGTAGTTGGAGGCACTATTTTCCGGGTTGGAGGAACTCTTGTGTTCTGTCAAGAGTTTCCCACATATCAGTTGATCCAAGGTATGCATACACCTTTATCACATATTTTTTTAGTAGACCTTATTGAAACTTATGGGGACATTCCATCAGGGCCAATTCATAACCAAGGGTTAGAACAAAGTGCTGATTTGGAGCAGCAACATATCACAGCGCAGAGGACCCTTGATCTAATCAAGGAGGAGATGAAAATATATCCCAGTTTGTCATGGATGAGCTACAATCAACCTCTTGAGTTGAAGTGTATAGTTTCAGAAGAAGGGATGAACATAATCCTTTGTACAATGACTGGTTGTGAGATCAGTATTGTATCTTTCTTTGAGACAGTTTATGTATTACCTTGCAGATCTATAGCGTTGTCACTTAGAAGTAGTGATAATGATGAGGCCCAATTATTCTTGGAGAATTCTGAAGATAGCTTCACTCATGAAGCAATGGTAGACTATAATGTTCCAAAATTTTCATGAAGAAAATTGGAACATTAATTTTTGCTTATTTCGTCTAGTAGGTGAATAAAATGGGTAAAAGGCCCATGAGTAGGAATAAGATCCTTCATAATGTGAAAAGGATCAGTGGAGCAGCTTATTTTTCACCTTCCAATGTGAAAAGGGGCAATTTGCATGAGGACAAGGTCAAGTTTGACCAAGTCAACAGCGCTGCCTAAGAGGTGTAGCTTGCTTGGGAAGACAGTGCAGTTTTGGAGGGAGAAATATTCTTTGTGGAATAAACCCTAATGTGTCAGGTCCATGGCCAAGAGGCATTCAATTTCATAAAAGGAGGAAGAGGCAACCATAGTGATATATCTTTGAGCATATTGATTTTAGTCTGAAGAATAATTTGCACACTCTGGCTATTCAGCTGAGTTGCAGTGCTGCTTAGCACGAGGGATTCCTGTTTAGGATTTCCTCTCCTTCTTGAGAGGCCTCTTGAAGGATTTCACTTCATCTTCTCCACATCTTGGCACAAGGCCAAAGCCACTTCCATCAGTCATTGTGTTATTTATGCTGAAGTATAACGTAGTGTTGTTGGGTGTTGTAGTGGAGGGTTCCACAACACCTTTCTTTGGCTTATCTTTCAGAGGAGGGAGTTCCTATTTCTCCAGGAGGCCAGTGAAGGAGGTTTCAGAGATTTATTTCACATATTTGCATCAGTCCAAGCTTCTCCCATCATCAGCAGTGTATTCCAGCTCCTTGACTACGTTATTCTAGAGCGCATCTGTAGTGAGAGGTTGCACCGACACTTTGGAGGGCAAGATTTCCAATATTAGGATCAGCCTTGTACTTAGGAAATCCATTGGAGGAGGGTTGCTACATATTGGACATCTTATTCAGCCATCTCCATATTGTATCAGTTTTGAGTTGCAACTGCTACCCAGCAACTCCAGTATTTCTGCAGAATTTCCATTTGTACATGTATTGCAGCCAATCCTTATAAGGATTGTGTATTAGTGTTTTCATGGGTTGAGATCTTGCTCCCCCTCATTTATTTGAGTTTATATTGTCATATCATCATATTATCATTTTTTATATTGCAGTATCTCCTATAAACTGTGTTATTTTAGCCAAGGCTCTCTTTCATGTAGCAGTATTTCCATTTGTCATGTATACGTCCCATTGAGGCTTCCATTGCCTAGTTGGAGTGATTGATTCCTCCACACATTGTATACAATTTCTGCTACATCACATATTCATTGGCTATCTACATCTTCATGTGTTCACAGCTATATAATAACACCGCCTTTCCATTTCTTGCTTAAGAATTGTTGCAGTCCCTCACCAGGCACTTTTTGAGAACATTTAGTAGTGGGAGATCTATTTAACCACTCTAGAAGGATTTATTTGGAGCCTCCTCTCGGATTCAACACTTAGACACATTTTTCTAAGGGATCTAGGTCTTGGTTTCAATTCCTGCAGCTGCCATTACTGGAAAATGCGTTTTACAGACATGCCTAGCTAGTTGTTTCGAATTTCGAATATTACAGTGGTATCAAAGCTGCTTTCTTGGCTCAACCTATGATTCTAAGCCCAAGAAGATCAGAAGATTGAAGAGGATGAGTTTCATCTCATCATATTTCAGATCCATGAAGAACCTCCCCAAGGAGGATAAGCAGAGAGAAGAGGAAGAACCTTGCACTTCCTATTCTCATCAAGGAGACAGAGAGATAAGCAGGAGGAAGACTCCATATTTTGGAGAAAAGAAAGGGGATAAGCTCACAAAGCTTCTTCCTAAGTCTATACATGATATTCATGAAGAATTCAAGAATATTAGGGAGGATATGTATGAAGAATATCCTAGAGGGTTTGAATCTAAAGCAAACTCTAGATTGTCAAATGAAAAGTGTGAGCAAGCAGTTACACACTTGCATACACACTGTAGTCACATTCCCAGGATTGCCGGAAGGGAGATGGAAAGAGAAGAAGAGGTTACTAGGAGGTAAACCCTTAGTGATTTCTTGAGAGAGTATGAGTTTCAAACTCAAAAATTCTGAGATCATCTCAGTTTTTCATATTTTTGCAAGATGAAGGTGAAGAGAAGAGAGCAGCAGGATAGATTTCATCTATCTACCTTTGAAGGGTCACCTGTATGTTCAACCAAAGCTTGGGTGGAGGAGTTAGAGATCTTATTGCAGCAGCACCAAATACCGGAGGATGAAGCCATCAAAGTTGCAGCGCTACATTTGAGAGGTAAGGCTTATGCCTGGTGGATCTTTGAATCCTTTCCTTTGAGAAAATAAACATTGCATCTTATGCTAGGTTCACTAAGGCATTAGTGAAAATATTTGATAGAAGGATTCATGAGACTCACATGATGGAGAAAAAAAATAAAAATAAAACAAAACCCTTGCATGAGAATGCAGTACCATTTCAGAAAACCATGGGGAAGGCTGAAAACTTGCACCATACTTTTCCGAAAGAAAGGTTTTCATCTCACACCTTTGAGCAAAGGAGCATGGAGATCTCTTTTTCAAAAAGGGATCCAGTTGTTGGAGGGTTTCCCATTCATGTTGCAAAGATTGAGGGCAACAACGCTATTATATCTATAGATTATCTAGTGTCTCATGGAGAGGAAGGAGGAGCTCTTGCTCCAATTAGAGGGATGATTGCATCTTTGCAAGGAAATCCCCAGGATCTCATGTGTAGAGATCAGGGCACAACTCATGTTTTTCACGTGCCATTTTTGAGGAGGTGTGGAAACATGGAGACACAAGGAGAAGGTAGGGAGAAAGCCCAACATCATGAGATGAGGAGTACACATCCCTATTCATTTCTGGAGGTTGATGCACCTAAGAAGGTGATTGGATTGCGTAGTGGAAGCATGGACATATTTTTTCATTCATATATGCAGTCACCTCTTGTTGAGGATGTCTCATTGCATGGAGACATTTTGTCGGGGAGACCACTGGATCAGCATAAGAGGATGGATGCTTCACCAGTTGAGGCACTACTCAGTTATTTCAAAGGAGTGGGAACCTTGGTAGAGCTTGATACAACGCTGGGAGTCTTGGGTAGACTCAAGGAGAAAGGGAGCATTCCCTCAACATCATTTTTACCCACTTTCGTTTCAAATTTTGCACTGTGGCAGAAGCAGTAGAGGAAGGATAGCAGCCTTCCAACTTGCATCTTTTGCATGGGAGATGTCAAAGGAGAGGGCAGCCATATGACAGATGTTCTTCATGAGAGATCATCATTGCTGTCACTATGAAGGATAGATCCATATTGGAACTCCCAGCTGTTGGTGGAGTACTCCAAGGATCTTTTTACTTGTCGGATATTGGATGGATAATTGCATGAGGAGGAGTATTCAGTCAGAGATGGGGTCATCTTCTATCATGGTAGGATATTCTTACCTGGAGATTCTAAGCTCAATGAGAAGTTTCTACAAGCAGCTCTGGAGTATTTCCTTTTTAGTCCCACTTGTTCTATGAGAGCATACCACACCATCATGGAGGGGTATTTTTGGATGGGCTTTGAGGAGGTGATATATCAGCATATGAGCAGATGCATGGACCAGATGGATATGGAGGAGAGACATAACTCTTTGAGAGAGTTAGCACAGCCACCTCTTTCCTCTTTGAAGATGAGAGGAGACTCATCTATGAGCCACTCAATTTGTATGCGCAGAGAGTATGGTAAGGGTATTCATTGTTGTTTACATGAGAATTTATACGATGTATGTATATGTTCCTTAACCATACATGTGCAGGATTATGCTCCAAGGAGGAGCATTCTTTTTTCTAGACCACATGGTTTAGATGAGGCCATAAGCATGATTGATGGCCATTCCCTAGGAGGACTTGGGGAAGAGATACATTATGGAGGAAATTTTCATTGTACACCTTACATCATTCACTTCCTCCATACTTATGAGGAGATTGGAACAGCAAGAAAGTGGTTGAGAAGCCACTTGTTCGATCAGTCTCTATGGTAGTTGAGGGTCAAGATGCATTGGTTGCACTTGAGGGACCATAATCCTTCTCATTCGTTGCATATGGCAGAAAGTATGATTCTCATTTTTTCTCCCTATGGTTCTATTGTTGTTATCTTTATGAGGAGCATGCTTGGGAGAGAGACACATTGTGTGGGAGTGTCCTTTGAGGGAGAAATTCCTCACACTATTTGCACTACATGTTCTAAGGGGAACATGAGATATGATATGGTTACCTTAACAACACATTTGTCACTTTATGAGGGGAGACATATGATGGAGGAGATGCCATATGATGATGACTTCCAACTCATCATATATGGAGATACTTGGGCCAGCTTGATTTGAAGCATTGGGGGAGAGATCTTTGGAGGTCTAGTCCTCATTTTTCCACTTGAGGGAAAACTTATTGCAGCCCATGGACAGCCAACACTCTACACTTATCATAAGTGGAGATATGGATAGCGTGGGGTAGGCTACCTAGTCTACCATGTGCAGATTTTCATCCCACCTACTTTGCTAGAGCCAAAGGTGGATGACAGATTTCAGGAGTTTCCTAGTTGGAACGAGACTCATTTTGCATGGCTCATAGCTTGGAGATGGAGGATCCATATGGGGAAGATATTTCCCATTATATTTCAAATCCCATTCTTCAAAGGGACCTCTAGAAATAACTTTGTTATCCTCTTGAGTATCTCACCTTTACATGATGATGGCTTGATAGCTGACTTACATGCTAAGGAGGAGCATTGTGGAGACTTGATGGATGAGATAGCATCACTTCACTTGGAGGAGATCATCATATAGGGATGCTACAGGGAGAGAATAAAAGTATTCAGTCTATCCTTGCACTTGCTTGAGGACAAGCAATCTTTGAGAGGGGAGGACTGTAATGTTCCAAAATTTTCATGAAGAAAATTGGAACATTAATTTTTTCTTATTTCATCTAGGAGGTGAATTAAATGGGTAAAAGGCCCATGAGTAGGAATAATATCCTTCATAATGTGAAAAGGATCAGTGGAGCAGCTTATTTTTCACCTTCCAGTGTGAAAAGGGGCAATTTGCATGAGGAAAAGGTCAAGTTTGACGAAGTAAACAACGCTACCTAAGAGGTGTAGCTTGCTTGGGAAGACAGCGCAGTTTTGGAGGGAGAAATATTACTTGTGGAAGAAACCCTAATGTGTGGGGTCCATGGCCAAGAGGCATTCAATTTCATAAAAGGAGGAAGAGGCAGCCATAGTGAGATATATTTGAGCATATTGATTTTAGTCTAAAGACTAATTTTCACACTCCGGTTGTTCAGCTAAGTTGCAGTGCTGCTTAGCACGAGGGATTCTTGTTTAGGATTTCCTCTCCTTCTTGAGAGGCCTCTTGAATGATTTCACTTCATATTCTCCACATCTTGGCACAAGGCCAAAGCCACTTCCATCAGTCTACTAGAGTGCATTTGCACTCAGAGGTTGCACCGGCACTTTGGAGGGCAAGATTTCCAGTATTAGGATCAGCCTTGTACTTAGGAAATACATTGGAGGAGGGTTGCTGCATATTGGACATCTTATTCAGCTATCTCCATATTTTATCAGTTTTTAGTTGCAGCTTCTGCCCAGCAACTCCGGCATTTCTGCAGAATTTCCATTTGTACATGTATTGCAACCAATCCTTCTAAGGATTGTGTATTAGTGTTGTATGGGTGTTTTTAGGGGTTGAGAGCTTTCTCCCCCTCATTTATTTGAGTTGATATTTTCATATCATCATATTATCATTTTTTATATTGCATTATCTCCTATAAATTGCATTATTTTAGCCAAGGCTCTCTTTCATGTAGCAGTATTTCCATTTGTCATGTATATGTCCCATTGAGGCTTCCATTGCCTAGATGGAGTGATTTATTCCTCCACACATTGTATACAATTGCTGCTATATCACATATTCATTGGCTATCTACATTGTCATGTCTTCACAGTTATATAATAACGTTGTCTTTCCATTTCTTGCTTAAGAATTGTTGCAGTCCCTCACCGGGCACTTTTTGAGAACATCTAGTAGTGGGAGATCTGTTTAACCACTCTAGAAGGATTTCTTTGGAGCCTCCTCTTGGATTCAGCATTTAGACACATTTTTATAAGGGATCCAGGTCTTGGTTTCAATTCCTGCAGCTTCCATTACTGGAAAATGTGTTTTCCATTCATGCCTAGCTAGTTGTTCCGAATTTGGAATATTACATAGACATCTAGTTATGAGAAACCTTTTCTCCTTTCTTGATGACACTTTCTCAATGAGAATCTCACGGCTCAAAGAGAAAATTCTACCTACAGATCCATAACCTCATTGGTTTTGAAAGGCCATGGATGAGAAGAAGGTTGCATTTAGAGATCTCATTTGAGGTGCACTTCAACATTTCATGGAGTGAAAAGTTCTTCATCATTTTGGGGAAGATGGTATTCTACAAAGGGAGGATACCATGATTATGCAGCACATCACTCATCTTCCATATTGGGATGAGTGGATGGGGAAGATAAGCAAGGGGTTGCATGACCACTTGCATATTTACATGGGCCAGCAATCTTGGTTACGTTGGTTGCCCTTGGGAGGTTCTTGTCACTGCCCAAAGGCTCCTATTTCTTTGATCCATGCCTTGAGGAACACTTACAAAATGAAGAAGGAGGCATGGCTGCGCTAGCTGCTCTTGGGTGAGTATGGTTACCACCCAATAGTTCATGATTTTCTGATTCATGCCTTGTGTATCAATGATAGTATGTAGCAAATGAAGGCATGTTCAATTTTGTTTCACTTGAGAGAGATTGGCCACCACATAAAATCTCCTATGTCTATGTGTTTTTTCTTGGGTAAATCTTGGAATGAGACTCTCATGATGTGCATTAATGATGTTTCTTTGTATTGGGCTGATGTGACATTCCATATGTCCATTAGTATGTTTTTTCTTCATGATGCACATGAGGAGGAGTGAAAGCAGCAAGATCTCTTGTCGCTTTGGTTGCTTTGGGGGAGTTTGGCTTGTCCATCCTACATGGAGGAGATGGAGGATGGCAGCAAAGGGCCTTACTCCGATTGTTACTCTTAGGAGAATATGGTTTGACATATTTTTCTACCCATATAGCTCCTTTCCTTCCTCTTTTGCATAAAATTGGAATGATGCTTGGATCCAACAAGGCCAACAGGGCTAAGTATGAGAGCATATCAATGCTCAATATAATTCATGAAACATGGGATGGAGACATGCATTGTGTCATGGAGCTTTTCCTTTGTGAAGAGAACCACCTTATTTTATGCACCTCATGTATTGATGATGATGTTGGACATCATATGGTTGTCACTTGGCACTTCATGATGGAAGGAGGACATCTAAACAAACAGTTGGAGGTCATTATTTATGTTTTTAAAAGACAACTTTGGAACCAAACATGCATAACCCATTGCAGAAAATGGAGGAAGCCTTCCTTATGTGGATGCCATTTGGAGGTGGATATATTTCTTTGCATCTACTTTAGGAGTTGCTTGAGGACAAGTAACATTTTTCCAGGGGGGACTGTAATATTCCCAAATTTTCACATCATATTTGGAATATTAGAGTCCTTGATTTTCTTAATGAATTAAGTAAATAAAATTGTGGAGGGACCCGCAATCCTCAATATGAATAAATATCCACTTTATGTGTGTGAATGTGGATTAATTTAGCCTAGATCTGCATAACAAGGTAGTTGAGCAACTACTAATGTGAATGAAATTGGAGAACCTGTCTCATTAATGAGATAGATCATGGAGGTTGACACAGTCAACTAAGATCTTGAAGTGTTCAAACAGAGGATGAATCAGTCAAATAAGATCTTGAAGATGTCAAAGATCATGGGAAATTCATGATAAATTCATGGAGGACGTTGTGCCAACAAGGCACACTTTATGGAAGGTGTACATTACACCTAGACATGATGGTGGATTGGGTAAAACAACATAGTCCAACTTGGGGGATCTTGTCCGCATGTGACAGCGCAGTCTAGATGAGGGCCAAGGCTTGGGAAGGCTCGAATGTTATTTAAAGAAGATGAAGGCAAGGATGAGGGATGATAATTATTTCTTGATGTAAGATCTTTTCAAATCTGGAATTGTCATGTGACATTCCACTGCTTTCTTGGGATGTTTAGCAGAGATTTCAGGTGTTGTTTAGCACAGGGTGTTCCTGAGCGGGAATACCACCTATTTCTTATAGTAGCTCTAGAAATAAGATTGTACTTCATTATACATCAAGCTTTAACTGCCATCTCCTTTTCCTACTTTCTGCAGAACACTCAGATTCAGAAATTGGAGATTTCTAAAGATCAGTTTGGAAGGAGGAAGTTGTCTTCAATACTTCAGCTGGAGAACTGGTGAAGGATTATTCCTATCACCTTGGGCTTAAATATTAGCTTCCCAGAGCTTCATTTCAGATCTGGAATTAGGCCAAAATTTATTGACCTCCCAACAGCAGTACTTCCTTTAGGAATTACGTTGTCTGTCTTGCAGATCAAAGGGAGGAAGGAAGTTGCTAGTATTTCAGCTAGCAATCCTGTGAGGGATCATTCCCTCACATTGCCATCAGTATTTCCATCATCCTGGAGGTTTTTGTAGCATTTTTCAGCAGGTAGAAGGCGTCTCTTTCCCTCACAGCGCAGTTTCTAGAGGCATTTGTGTTGCAGCCGCTGCAATCATCATTGGAGGATTGAGAAGATAGATATAGAGCTCTAGCTCATATATCTGAAGAAGGGATCGACCCTTCAAGCTTAGATATGATATAATAACACATTTCAGCCATATTTTTGTCAGATCTAGCTTCAGATCTGTATTTCCCAGCAGATCAAGGATCAAATCCTAGGGAGGTGACTTTCCAAAGTTGCAGATCTGGAAAATCCTTTCTGGGTTACCTTGGGAATCCATCACATTGGCCAAATCTTGAATCTTAGCATCATATGAGCTCCATATTTGAGTAGATATGCATTTTATTTTTCACCCTGCAACTATATGTTCATATTCTGCTGAAGGGACAGCGCAGTATTTTCTTTAGTGCCTCTCCAGTTACGTTGTACCTATTGTAGCTTGTTTTCTGGGTACTTCTAGACCATCTCTTTGGCTAGATCTGCTCATATTTTATACATGGTGTAACCGATTCTTCTTCAGTCTAATAAAATGGCTCAGATTCTCTGTAAATTCTGATGTTGTCTTAAGATTTATTGTTTATCTTTCTGTAAGTTCTTATATTGTGTATTACTGCATTCTCCCTTTTGGGATATTACATGCATCTATAAATAGATATCATCTATAAATATAATTTTCTCATGCATCTATAAATAGACATCCACCTAAAAATAGCTTGAGGCTCCATCCTAGTGTAGGTGCTTAATTTTCACTAGGATCTTCTTGTTGAATCTCAACAGATATTAGGCTTGGATGCTCAGCTGCTTTATACTCGGGTGTTGGGCTACTCTTCTCTGCTTGGTTGGCCTAGGATACTCAGATTGGATACCCAATTGGGATACTTGGCTCGGAAGCTACTTAACTATGCTACTTGACCTGGCTTGGCTCAACGGTTAGAAACAATGTCATGTTACACTCACCACAATACGGAATCATGTGAGGAATGAATATGTGTTACTTACGATGCACCTATAGAGGATCATGCGCCACACACATAGGGCTTTCAGGTTAGACCAGTTAGGAAATGGAGGTATGATGCTTAAAATTTCTTGATTGATTTCCTACATATTCAACCCAGGCAACAACGCTTGGAATAGATTTAAAAAAACCTCTCATGTTAGTCAAGTCATGCTTCACATCCTTATTTTCTATTTTATTTCAGATAAATATCATTTTTAGGCATCAAGGGTATTCGAAGGGTGAAATTAGTGATATAACACATGCAAATGCCCATTTCAGTGTTTTATCGCTCACCTGTTCACCCAGATACTATTTCTTTACGCCTCTTCGGGATAAGCCTGCTTGCCCACTTCGAGGACATAGGACATAATTTCTTAAATGAAAAGAATGGAGGATAGATGGATATGACGCTAGCGCAATTAAATTAACATAATAAAATAATAATATCTTGTTTTTGTAGACTGTAAAAAATTATCGGTAGTTTCAAGCAAATTTGTAGCGAAACTACCAAAAAAATATGACATAAGCATTACCTTACCATGCTTCAACCAAAACTTAGTGGAGGGGCTACTATTATGCCTTCAGACCAAGCTAGACCATATACGTATTTATGAATTCAAAAATCATTGCTAGAATATTCCCAGCCAGACACTATTGCTAGGAGATATGATCCCTACCTTACCTTGAATGTTAGGCGGCCTTCCTAACCACCCTTATACCACTACAAGGAAAATACCCTCTAGCGGATGTTTTTGAGGAACCCCTTATAAAAATAGCCCAAACATCCATTTGTAACGAAGGTTACTAGAGGAGGTTGGTGGGTGGAGGTTTTTGCGGATGTTTTACCGGTGCATTCAACTAGAGAAAGCATCGGTGCGTACAAAAAATTGGCACACTATGACACCATGCACTTGGTACAAACTCTCCCAGTGCATCTCATTACTGTAGCGCACCATTGCTCTACAAATATCCGCACCTATGCATCCTAAAACCCCACACCAAAACTTAAACAACCCGGTGCGGTTTTAAGAAACCGCGTTGGTGCGCCTTATAAACCCACGCACTATAACAGGGTCAAATAAAAAAAAATTACTGCCAAAAATCTGCATTTTTCACTTTTCAGTGCTCCAGAGCTCTCAAGTACTAGTAAAAATTTACCTTGTGTGAGGCGCCCTACCATCGGTGCTCCCATTGCATGCACTGCTGATGTCCATTGCCCACCATCTCCATTTTCAATTTTGCTAAACGGTGGGAAAATTTAGTTTTGTGAATTCTACAGCCAATATGCCTCCTCGACGGCCAAATGTACAGTTATTTTACTTTTTTTTTCCATAATTAAACCTTTGAGTGGATTAGTTTTCTAAAATAGCTTGAAATTCACCTGATTTAAAAAAATAATAATAATAATCTCGTGTGGTGCGCTCGAGCCGTTCGGCTCGCACTCGTTCGCGGTGTTGCTTGTAAATTTACAGGCTACACCACAACCGGTGCTAACGGTATCTGCATCGGTTCTCGAGCGGTACCAAAACGACACATCATGATTTTTTAAAATTAAAAAATATTTGCGGTGTGGTCGATTACCCGGCTGCACCGTTGACCATGTCGAATTCCGGGAATGCGGTGCGTTGACGGAAATTTATGGCCCGGAGCGGGTAATTTTTTCAGCGCACCACCCTTTAACTTGATATATCCAACGGTGTGGTCATGTAAACGAATGGACCGTTGACTATGTAGTGGTGTAAGGAGGACAGTGTGGTTCCTAAACTATATGCCCCGGGGCGTATAGTTTGGTCGGCGCATCACCCTTCCGAAACTGGTACATAGTCAACGGTGTGGTATGTTATACCACTGCACTGTTGACCTTGTAACAATGCCAGGAAGGTGGTGTGCTAAAAATTTTCAGGTGCACCACCTCTGGTGCGCAACAAAAAAAATACGCACCGTTACTGGTGCATGCCTGTTTTTTATGGCGCACCGACTGTTTTTTTTTTCAAAAAGAAATTATATATGTATATTGCTAAATACATGTCTCATTTAATATGTCAATCATTCAACGACGTCAAAGGAGAGAAGAGAGGGAACAACATCAACAACAGGCGGACTAGTATAACATGGTTCGCCTATGGGAGGCACGAGAGAGGGACAGAGATACATACCCTCACCCTATTACAACAGCCACCCAAGGGCTCCTAAGGGAGATAGACCTCCTCAAGTTCTATGAGGAGGCTACATCCCTACAGGGCCATGGTGGGTTTTTGTGACAGCTTATCCACAGGTGGAATGACCACTGATAGACTTTTCGGGTTGGTCCTAACCAGTGGTACGTGCCCACTAAGGAGGACATCTATTTCATTATTGGCCTATCGAGGAAAGGGGTGGATTTTCCCTCATTACCAGAGGTCCCCGTTGGTTATACAACAAGGATTCATTTGGTGCACTCCCGAAGATACATTAGCATGGATACATTGTCTCCTGCAGATTTTCAGGTCTCCGGAGGTCAGTTACGTATTGCTTCATTTGGTGGAGAGGAGGTGAGGTGCCTCTCACTACTGATTTCAACCATTGCACACCATACCTGTGACGTGAAATGCATTAGTTTCCCGCTTCTATTTTATGTTGATTATTTATTACAAACGCCATGATTTGTGAGGCGGTTTGCCATTTTTTTGCAGCAGTTTCGCACAGCTTTAGAAAGATGTCGTGCTCAGGCACTCGGGAGGGTGAACTTCCCTTTTTCTTCAGAGCTATTTTGTTTATTTTTTAAGAGGTTTCGAGAGACGAGGCCTACTTTTGTTCAGAAGCCTCGTAGGCCGATGCTGCATGTACGGATGTAGATGTGGGGACAGATGATGCCCAATAGGGGTGAGTCAGAGTTTTCCACGAGGATATCGCATGATTCACTGGAGTTTCTAGCCAGTGTTAATGAGCATCCCTTCATTCTGGCCCCTTGTCTATATGTTGGTTTGGATTGGTGAGGGTTTTTTAGCATCCTCTTCATAAATGATGAGCCGCCAGATGATAGAGGTAATATTGTTGTTTTATTTAAATTTATTCTAACATGTTCTTTAAATTGTTTTTATTAAATTGTTTAATGAAATTGTCTAATTATTGTTGTGTACTTATATATATTTTGCAGACATTGGGTCATTTGATGGCGATGAGATGCCACCGCCACCAAATGATCTAGGTGTAGGTCCTTATGACAATCAGGAGATGGTAGATGCCGAGGATCAGGCCGGTGCAAACAAACTTGGTCCTCATGGCGCATCAATACCGCCTTTTGCGATGCATAGGGCTGACAATAGATTTAGGATGGAGTTGGGTGACCAACTTTGTGCACTGCTTATGGAGAGGGGAGTTGGGCCCGCTAATATGAGAGATATACAGGTTGATGCTAGGCTAGTACAGATGTGGATAGGCATGCCACATGACATGTTCACCCTGATGTGGCATGTCGTAGGAGCTATTAGCTTAGTTACACGGTTGAGGAGGTCCCTTCGACGTAGGCATGGTCGAGACACAATACGTTGACAGTCGAGCAGCGACGCATCATCTGATGATCACGATCAAGGGAGTGATCATCGTTCACCTCGCGCTGCAGATGAGAAACATGCAGCATCGACCAGCAATCATGATCGTGAGCAAGTTGGACCATCCACGTCGAGTTAGCCTTCTCAGCCTGCAACATCCAACATTCATGATCATGAGTAGGCTAAACCATCCACGTCGAGTCATCATGATCAGCAGCCTACAGCATCTAACAGTACTCATGATCATGAGTAAGTTGGACCATCCATGTCAAGTCATCATCAGCGATTGACAGTTGATCCTAATCACCATGAGGCACCACCAGATTAGCAAGCACGTGATGATCGGCATCATTCTGAGCTTATCGAAGCTGCACCATTGACTGAGCAGGCCTTGACTAGTACTACTATTGATGATGTACCACTAGATGATATTTGACATTTATATTACAATTGTATATTTTTGACATTATATTGTTATATAAATATGGTCTATGTATTTTATGTTCATGTTGCAGTTGTATTTAATTTACATGTTGGTGATCATCATGATGTGTATATTGCTAGGTCATGTTAGATATGTTCATTTAATGTGCAACTTGCAGATAGATGTGTATGTGATAGCAGTTATTTGACATGAGATGTATATTTGATATTTGTGTTGTGATGATGTTATACAATGCTAATTGTGTTTTGTTAGATGATCATGATCACGATGATTAGATGACGTTAGCGAATTTGAATGTGTTTTTTAGTCGAATATGATGTTTGCATGATGGTTATCATGATCGTGATGTTTATTTAATTTAATATTAAATCATGATATTTATTAAATATTATGTCATAATTGAAATTTTAATTTTAATTGTATATAAAAATGTAAAATTGTAATTGTATTTGTAATTGTAATTTTAATTGTAATTGTATGTACAATATTTGTAAAATTTTAATTGTAATTGTAATATTTAATTTATTGTGAAATGATTGTAATTGTAATATTAATTGTAATTGTACATATGTAAAATTGTAAAATTCTAATTCTAATTCTAATTGTATGTAAAATTCTAAAATTGTAATTGTATGTGAAATTGTAAAATTGTAATTGTAATTGTATGTAAAATATTTGTAATATTCTAATTGTATTAATGTGAAATGATTGTAATTGTAAAATTTTAATTGTAATTGTAATTGTATCTAAAATTATAATTGTAAATATTGTAATTTTAATTTTAATTGTAATTATATGTGAAAATGTAAAATTGTAATTGTTTGTAAAATATTTGTAAAATTTTAATTGTATTAATGTGAAATGATTGTAATTGTATGTGAAATTGTAAAATTCTAATTCTAATTCTAATTCTAATTCTAATTTTAATTGTAATTGTATGTAAAATATTTGTAAAATTGTAATTGTATTAATGTGTAATGATTGTATTTGTAATTGTAATTGTATGTAAAATTCTAAAATTATAATTGTAAATATTGTAATTTTAATTTTAATTGTATGTGAAATTGTAAAATTCTAATTCTAATTCTAATTCTAATTGTATGTAAAATATTTGTAAAAATTTAATTGTATTAATGAGAAATGATTGTAATTGTAATTGTATGTAAAATTCTAAAAATTGTAATTGTAATGGTATATATGTAAAATTGTAAGGTTGTAATTGTAATTGTAAATTTTATGTAAAATTCTAAAATTGTAATTGTAATTGTATGTAAAATTGTAATTGTAATTTTAATTGTAATTGTAACTGAAATTGTAAAATTCTAATTCTAATTCTATGTAAAATATTTGTAAAACTTTAATTGTATTACAGTGAAATAATTGTAATTGTATGTAAAATCCTGAAATTGTAATTGTAATTTTAATTGTAATTGTATGTTAAATTGTAAAATTCTAATTCTAATTCTAATTCTAATTTTAATTCCAATTCTAAGTTTAATTGTAACTGTATGTAAAATATGTGTAAAATTTTAATTGTATTAATGTGTTATTAAAAATTTTAAATTTGTAAATTTGTAAAATTGTAAAATAATAAATCTAGAATAATATGAGTTTTTGTAACATAATAGAGTTTAGAAAATAATGCAAATAAATTCATGTGCTTTATAATTATCATTATTTTATTATGATTTTACATACAAAAAAAAGAACTTTATACAGTAGGCCATTGTTTTTGAGATCAACATAATTGCAAATTATCAAGTGAAATATTGATTATAACATTAACACAATGCAAAATACCAATTAATTCAAAATACATATTATAATGTTTCGGAAAAAAAAAGGCTTATAAGTTATAAGGTAATTAAGTTCTCTTCTTTATAAAAACACATCTTAAAAGGTATAATATTGATGAAATAACACATGTACCACATCACTCTCGGTTCTCATGATCACCCTCATTATCTTCCAACTCACTTGGCATGATAACACTATTGTTCTAAAAAATATGTTTTGATCTAGGGTCATGTCTCAATACGAACCACCAATCCCTATCCAACACATCTGGGTAAAAAAACACCTAGTTGCAGTGTTTGGGGAAAACAAAGGGCTCCTTAGCTTCATCCCACATCTTTCTAGAGTTGATACATATCATCCTACTATTGCGATCTTCCTTTACATTATTCCGATCAAAGGTGTCCACCACTTGCACCTAAAAATAACACATTGGAAAGAAGAGAAATCCACTTCAATAATCTCTTGTATCTTTTCGATGTAACCTAACGTCCATTGTACTAGGTTTTGATCACGGTGGCTAGATCGACTAGATTGATCGAAATCGACTTCCACTCCACAGTCTTGTGTCATGTGTCCATCATCGGAATTTTCTGGTCGAAAATGATGTCCATATGCCCACATAGATGGGAACAAATGCACCTATAAAAAAGTTAAAAAATCATAATGTCATGTGTCTTATAATAACCCAAAAGTTAAAATATGAAATATAGATGTAATTACATTTGAAAGGTGCATATTGAGTTTCAAATGTACGTATAAATTAAATAGATTATTACCAAGTTGGTGCACCCAATCCCTACATTTAGCACATCCTTTTTAGCACACGGGTAACGACCGGTTACACCATATTTCTCTTTGACTTGGTCAGCAACCCAATTGTTGGGGCATATTTTTGGCATATTTTCTTTTAAATGATCAGGATAAGGCACACTTCTACCATTCAACCATCTGAATATTTCCTGTCACTATCCCATTTCATCCTCTTTTGTTTGTACAATGCGACCCACGGTTGTGTCGCTTCGGAATTGTAAAGAATGAATTTATCAATTGCTTTAATTTATGCATTCTCTGATGAAATCAAACTGACATTATATAGTACATAGAGATCAAAATATACATTATATCAAAGTTCAACATGAATATTTACTTTGTGTAAATTTGAAAAATTATAAGTCGCTTACTATTTATAAAGCGTTTTTTTTCCATTCGTTTGGAGCAGCTCCCCTTCTCTTTTGTCGTCATCCCTTTCATCGTCCAAAATCACCGCACCTTGTATATTGTCGATCTACTTGATGTAATCACTGGCATAATAGAAAGACTCATACGATATGTACCCCTCTACCATAAACCCCTCAGGTTTTTTCCTTTGTCGAAAAAAACCTTTCAATTTCTTCATGTACCTCTCTAAGAAGAAAATCCAACGACAAGAAACCACCCCAACTAATTCAACCTCATCTACCAGGTGGATTAGAATATGAACGTGCAAGTCCATGAAACTTGTCGACAGTTCATTCTCAAACATACAAACAATCTCAACTATCTCTTGATGCCACCGTGGAATGATAGCCACATGAATCTCCTTTGACGTGATCCAAAGTACAAATGTAGATAATTTAGATATGGCATGTCCTAGGTCTTGAGGTAATTCATGTTTCACACACCCATGCACGAACAAAGGATAATGACACTACAAAGTTATAAATACGTGCAATAATATACAAAATTAGTTATGTTTTATGATCCCTGCATGGGATAAAATTTATTAATATAAAAAATAATAAAACCATGCTTTTGACATTATACGTACTCTTAGAAGATTCAAATGTTCATGCGATTTCAACCCAGACAAATGGTCATCCACGGTGAAGTAGCGTCGTAGTGAAGACCCGTATGAAGATGGCACCCTCACACCCATTATAAATTCCTTTGCCAAATAAATATCATCTTTTTTTAAACTCCATGGGACATCACCTTCTTTGAAATACCATGAATTAGAGGGACCAGCACCTACCTCTAATATTGTACTTTTTAATCATCTTAGCCAATGTTTATTTTTAGTTTTTGAAGTAATAAGATCTTTCCTAATAGCCAATGTGTCACTTTGTTTCGATGATATGTGTAGAAATTTTAATACAATTATGTATTGCCTGGATTCTCCTGATCTAACAATTATATGCCACTGTTAAATATAGAATCATTCTACTAAAATATTTGCATAACTTTAATCGCCAATTTCAAACACATGAAGAAAGATAAATCGCACATAACACAAGTGTTTTTACTGGGAAAGCATAAAGCTAAAAAACCCACTATCATATATTGTGTATATATCATGGATCGTGAAACAATCTCATACAAAACGCTAATCCAAAAGCTCTCAGTACAATATACAATCATCTCACACTGTCATACAAAATTGGCAAATACATGCGCCAATTTACTACCTCCTTACAGCTTGCCTCCACTGTGTAATCCCTGAATGAATGAGATCCTGCCTTGCCTTGACTGCACAATCCTCATTGAAATCTCCAATGTGTGTGTGGTTGCAAGAGTGCACCCACTAATGTCACAACTGATAGTCAAATTGTCCCTTTCACCTATCTCTCAACTGGGTCTCCACTAGATCTGACATACATGTAGCTAACAGTAGTAAATATTCATTTTCATGTGAGATCACTCCATGTGAATTAATTTAATATTTAATTCATTGATCTCTCACTAGTGTATCTTTAGTTACAACTAGTTACAACTAGCACAACTGAGTTTAACTCACTTAACTGAGTTAAACTACTTTACAACTCACATGACCACACATCCAACTCTGTTACAACTTTGTATCACTCAGTTACAACGAAGTCCACTTACATGTCCCACCAACCAACCTTAGAAATCGTAATTCCTTCAGTCAATTGGTTTGCCACATCAATTAACTGAAATCAAGTGCTTCAAGAGAATAGATTATTATTTATTATCTAATTATTATTAAGAGATAATAATAATCGACATGCATTCTATTTTTAGACATCCGATCTATAAATAGACTTCGCCCAGACATCTAAAAATAGAACCTCATCTATAAATAAAATTTTCTCAACCATCTATAAATAGAATCCCACTATAAATAGAATTTTCTCACCATTCTAAAAATAGACATACATCTAAAAATAGTCTGCGGGCCCCACCTAGTGTAGGTAATTAATTTTCACTAGGATCATCATCTTGTTGAATCTCAACAATATGTGACTCCATAAAGAATATGAAACATTTTTAAATATATGCATGAGATCTAATAAGTGGGGAATATTAAGATGCTCCCAATATGGGAGGTTATAAGATATAGATTTCCTTTTCATCCCAAACGGAAATTTCTCAACATAGGTGTCGAAGAATTCGGGATCATCGAACATAGGCTCCCCATTTGAATCGACAATTTCTATGAACTCCTTCTCCTTCTCTCTCTCATATTCTCTAAGCCATTTAGTTGGTGTCGTTATTGGAGGCCTTTGGATTCTCTCTCATTTACCATTGAAAGCGTATGTTGCTCTTCTGTAAGGGTGTTCTTATGGGAGGAATACCCTAGATCAGTAATACACTGGCTTTTGTAGGTCATTGGACCATCTAGATTTTAGAGAAGGTCCACAACATTTACATCCAAAATACCCTTTTGTTACAAGACCTGCAAGATTATTGTATACAATTTTTATGCATGGCATGTTAAAGAATATCATGAAGATCAGAACAATTACAACGAATTAAATAACTAATATGCGAAAGAATATTGTTACGTATATAAAAAAATCAATAAACATGTAATTTACCAGAGCAAACTCCTAAGCCTAGATAATCTTGTTTCATGTAAGAACATATTCCATACAACGTAAAACTTCTCTCTGCTGCGATGGGTCTTGATACATCATATACATTTATCCCATCCCATAATTCCTTCAATTCATCTACCAATGGTTGTAAGTAGACATCCATATTATTCACTTGTCTTCTACCAGGGACTATGAGAGCCAACATAAGATGTTCATTCTTCACGGACAACCATGGGGGATATTTTTATTGATCACTACTACAGGCCAAACAGAATAGTTGGTGTTCTAGAGGGAATATGGATTGACGCCATCCATGGCTATGCTGAATCGTAGACTTCCTACTTCATCCTTGAATTTTTCGGACCATGTATCCTCTATATCCTTCATGGTTATTGAATCATTTATGATTCACATGACTCCCAACTCACTTATGTGTGAGGCATGACATCCCTACAACATAGCTAATTATTTGCAATGAAAGAACCTTTGAATCCTTGGGATTATAGGCATGTGCCTCAATATCTTAAAAGGAGGACCACGTGATTTACCCTTGTTTTTTTATTTATCATACATGTCATGCCCACATTTCATACATATCTCTTTGTCTGCATGTTCTCCTTTATATAGAATACAATCATTTGGACATGCATGATATAATATGTACGCAACACCCAGTATTTTCAACAATTTCTTTGCCTCTTCGCAGCTACCGGGCGAGACATTATCACTAAAAAGAACCTTATATTTGAATAACCTGTAGTTGGTGATCATGGAAAATATTAAATGTACATTAATGCCGAGATAATTATTAATGTTCATAAAGCATTACAACGTTATTTTATTGGTATGAAATAGCTGCAGATTACACATCATATATGGAGAAAATAAGTGCATAAAAATTCAGATCCATAACAGATCCATACACTATATAGGCTCCTCTAAAGAATCCCCTTGGGGTTTTTTGCAAAAAACCAAGTACAAGTTGCAGATCTGAGATCTAAGACTGCAAATCTATTGAAATTTTCAGATCTGGAAAGTGGCTATGATCTTATACGAACAATAGGATGATCTCCTCCAATAGATCTCCAAAGTGAAGGGCATATTCCCAACATTTGAAAACCAACTCTCCAAATGGTGTGCCAAAACACCCTGCAACTGCACCTACAGGAATAACTCAGATCTGGAAGTAAAACTGTGTTGTAGGAATCAAAATGTGGTTGGCCTCATGCCAAGATCCAAAAATGAAGCTCAAGTCCTCCAATACTCTCCTCCCAATGAAGTAGAACCCTCCTCCACTGAAAAGGAGCACTAAAATAGCCTAGATCTGAAATATCTAATCTCCACTTGTTGCAGCTTTGTAATATCCCAAATCTGGAACAACTAGCAAGGCATGACTGGAAAATGCATTTTCTAGTAATGGCTGCTACAGGAATTGAAACCAAGACCTATATCCCTTAGAAAAATTTGTCTAAGTGCTGAATCCAAGAGATGGCTCTGAAGAAAACCTTTTAGGTGGGTTAAACAGATCTCACACACCTAGTTGTCCTCAGAAAGTGCCCGATGAGGGACTGCAACAAATATTGAACAAGAAATGGAATGACAGTGTTATTTTATAGCTATGAACACATGAAGAGATGTATAGCCAACAAATATATGATATAGCAGCAAATGTATACAATGTTTGGAGGAATCAATCACTTCAGCTAGGCAATGGAAGCCTCAATGAGTCATATACATGACAAATGGAAAACACTGCTACATGAAAGAGAGCCCTGGCTAAAATAACATAGTTTATAGGAGATACTACAATATAAAAAATTATAATAGGATGATATGACAATATATTCTCAAAGAAATGAGGGGGAGAAATCTCTCAACCCCTGAAAACACTAATACAGCAATAATACACAATCCTTGGAAGGATTGGCTACAATATACATGAAATTGGAAAATCTGCAGAAATGTCGGAGTTGTTGGGAAGCAACTGCAACTCAGTATTATAAATACATGGAGATGGCTGAATATGATTCTCAATCTGAAACAAACATCCTCCATTGGATCTCTCAATGCAAGGTTGATCCTGGCACTAAAGATATTTCCCTCCAAGAAGCTGGTGCAACCCCTCACTGCAAGTGTGCACTGAAATAACGCAGTATGGAGGCTGGACTGCACTGTCTATGATGGGAGATTCTTAGCCTTGATGAAAATATATGAAAATCAACTCAGAAAACTTCCTTACTAACCTTCCCGAGGAATAGATACTCCCTCCTCTGAAATATGAGACAAGGAATGGTGTTGTGGAACCCCTCCATTGTAACACCTAGCAACACTACGTTATACTTCAGTAGAAATAACGCAGTGACTGAATATGTGGCTTTGGCCTTGAGCCAAGATGTGGAGAAAATGAAGTGAAATCCTTCAAGAGGCCTCTCAAGAAGGAGAGGAAATCCTAAACAGGAATCTCTCGTGCTAAACAGCACTGCAACTTAGTTGAACAGCCGGAGACTACAAATAGTCTACAAGACCAATAATCCAATACTCAAAGATATCTCACTATGGCTGCCTCTTCCTCCTTTTATGCAAGTGAATGCCTCTTTTCCCTGGACCTCACACATTAGGGTTTCTTCCACAAAGAATATTTCTCCCTCTCAAACTGTGATGTCTTCCCAAGCAAGCTACACCTCTCAGGTAGTGTTGTTGACTTGGTCAAACTTGACCTTGTCCTCGTGCATTTTCCCCTTTTCACACTGGAAGGTGCAAAATAAAGTTGCTCCATTGATCCCTTTCACACTATGAGGGATTTATTTCTACTTATGGGTCTCTTTACCCATTTTATTCACCTCCTAGATGATCTAAGCAAAAATTAATATTCCAATTTGTTGCGTGCAAATTTTGGAATATTACAGTCCTCCCCTCTCAAATATTGCTTGTCCTCAAGCAAGTGAAAGGATAGATTGATTTATTTCCTCCTCCTCTCCCTGTAGCATCCATTTATGATGATCTCCTCCAAGTAAAGAGATGCTATCTCATTAATCAAGTCTCTACATTGCTCCTCCTCAGCATGTAAGTCAGCCATCAAGCCATCATCATGTAAAGGTGAAATACTCAAGAGGATAGCAAAGTGATGTATAGAGGTCCCCTTGAGGAATGGGATCTGAAATGTGATGGGCATTATCTTTCCCATATGGATCCTCCATCCCCAAGCTATGGGCCATGCAAAATGATTTACCTTCCAACTAGGCAATTCCTGAAAACTCTCCTCCACCTTTGGCTCCGGCAAAGTAGGTGGGATGAAAATCTTCACATGCTAGACAATGTAGCCTACCCCACGCTATCCATCTCTCCACTTAAGATAAGTTTAGAGTGTCTGTTGATCCTGGGTTGTAATAAGGTTGCCCTCAAGTGGAAAAATGAGGACTAGATCTCCAAATACCTCTCCTCCAACGCTGCAAATCAAGCTGGCCCAAACCATTCCATATATGATGTGTTGTAAGTCATCATCATATGTTATCATATCCAACATATGCCTCACCTCATAAGGAAACAAATTTTTTGTTAAGGTGACCATACCATATCCCATGTTCCCCTCAGAACATGTAGTGCAAAAAGTGTGAGGAATCTCTCCCTCAAAGGACACATTTCCCAATGTGTCTCTCTTCCAAGCATGCTCCTCATAAAAACAGGGACAGTAGAACCATAGGGAGAAAAAATGAGAATCATACTTGCTTCCATATGTAACAAATGAGAAGGAAAATGGTCCCTCAAGTGCAACCAATGCATCTTGACTCTCAACTGCAACCGAGACTGATAAAAAGTGTGGTTTCTCAACCACTTGCCTGCTGCTCCAATCTCCTCATAAGTATGGAGGAAGTGAATGATGTAAGGTGTACAATGAGCATGTCCTCCATAACATATCTCTTCCCCAAGTCCTCCTAGGGAATGGCCATCAATCATACTTATGGCCTCAACTAGACCATGAAGCTCAAAAGAAAGAATGCTCCTCCTTGGAG
Organism: Pinus albicaulis; assembly: GCA_034641835.2. Taxonomy (NCBI): domain Eukaryota; kingdom Viridiplantae; phylum Streptophyta; class Pinopsida; order Pinales; family Pinaceae; genus Pinus; species Pinus albicaulis. The sequence continues at coordinate 203,354,539 of CM076576.1, forward strand.
CAACATCCTGCACATATATGGTTAAGGGACATATACATACATCATATAAATAATCATGTAAACAATAATGAATACCTTTACCATATGTTCTGCTCATATAATTGGAGTGGCTCATAGATGAGTCCCCTCTCATCCTTAAAGAGAAAAGTGGTGGTTGTGCTAACTCCTTCGTCTCCATATGATCTATGCATCTCATCATATGCTGATATATCTCCTCCTCAAAGCCCATCCAAAAATACCCCTCCATGATGGTGTGGTATGTTCTCATAGAACAAGTGGGGCTGAATAGGAAATCCTCATGAGCTGCATGTAGCAACTTCTCCTTGAGCTTGGAATCTCTAGGAAAGAAGATCCTACCATGATAAAATATGACCCCATATCTGACTAAATATCCCTCCTCATGCAACTGGTCATCCAAAATCATGCAAGTGAAAAGATCCTTGGAATACTCCACCAACATTTGGGAGTTCCAATAGGGATCTATCCTCCATAGTGATAACGCTAATGATCTCCCATGAAGAACACTTGTCATATGGTCATCCTCTTCTCTGAAATCTCCCATGCCAAAGATGCAAGTTGGAAGGTTGCTATCCTTCCCTTGTTGCTTCTGCCACAACGCAGAATCTAAAATGGAAGTGGGTACTGATGATGTTGAGAGAATGTTCCATCTCTCCTTGATTCTACCCAATACTCCTAGCATTGTATCGAGCTCTCCCAAGGTTCCCACTCCCCTGAAATCAATGAGTGGTGCCCCAACATGTGAAGCATCCATCCTCCTCTTTTGATCCAGTAGTCTCCCTGGAAAAATGTCTCCATGCAATGAGACATCCTTAATGAGAGATGACTGAATATATGAATGGAGAAAACTCTCCATGCTTACACTGTGCAACCCAATCACCTTCTTAGGTGCATCAACCTTCTAAAGTGGATAGAGAGGTGTATATCTCCTCTCATGATACTGGTTCTCCTCCCTACCTTCTCCTTGTGTCTCCATGGTTCCACACCTCCTCAACAATGGCACATGATTTGTGCCTTGATCTCCACACATGAGATCCTGGGGACTTCCTTGCAAAGATGCAAGTATCCCTCTACTTGGAGCAAGAGCTCCTCCTTCCTCTACATGAGGCACTAGAAAATCTCTAGATAGGACAGCGTTATTGCCCTCAATATCTGCAACATGGATGGGAAACCCTCCATTGATTGGATCCATTTTTGAAAAATAGATCTCCATGCTCTTCTGCTCAAAGGTGTGAGATGAAAACCTTTCTTCCGGCAAAGTATGGTGCAATTTTTTAGCCTCCTTCATGGTTTTCTGAAATGGAATTGCATTCTCATGCAAGGGTTTTGTTTGAGTTTTCTTGTTTAGTTCCACCATGTGTGTCTCATGAATCCTCCTATCAAATCTTTCCACTAATGCCTTATTGAAACTTGAATAAGATGCAATGTTCACATTTTTCAAAGAAAAGGATTCAAAGATCCACCAAGCATAAGCCTTACCTCTCAAATGTAGCACTGCAACTTTGATGGCTTCATCTTCAAGAATGTGATGTTGCTGCAAGAAGGTATCTAACTCCTCCACCCAATATTTGGCTGAACATGTACGTGAACCCTCAAATATTGATAGAAGAAGTTTATCCTGCTGCTCTCTTCCTTTCACCTTCATCTTGCAAAACTCTGAAAAACTGAGATGATCTTGGAATTTCTGAGTTTTCAACTCATAATATTTCAAGAAATCACTAAGGGTTTCCATCCTAGCAATCTCTTCTTATATTTCCATCTCTCTTTTGGAAATCCTGAGCATATGACTGCGCTATGTGTTAGGATGTGTAGTTGCTTGCTCACACTCCTCATACATCAATCTAGAGTTTGCTTTAGATTCAAACTCTTTTGGAGATTCTCCATAAATCTCCCTGATCTTGATCTTATTGAAGTCTTCATGAATAATATGTACAGATTTGGGAAGAAGCTTTGTAAGCTTATCCCCTTTCTTTTCTTCAAAATATAGAGTCTTTATCCTGCTTATCTCTTTGTCTCCTTCTCGATGAGAATAAGAAGTGAAGGGTCCTTCCTCTTCTTTTTGCTTATCCTCCTTGGGGAGGTTCTTCATGGATCTGAAATATGATGAGGTAAAACCCATCCTCTTAAATCTTCTGATATTCTTGGGCCGAGATTCACAGGCTGAGCCAAGAAAGCAGCTCTGATACCACTGTAATATCCCAAATCTGGAACATCTAGCAAGGCATGACTGGAAAACGCATTTTCCAGTAATGGCTGCTACAAGAATTGAAACCAAGACCTGGATCCCTTAGAATAATGTGTCTAAGTGTTGAATCCAAGATATGGCTCCAAATAAATCATTCTAGGTGGGTTAAACAGATCTCCCACACCTAGTTGTCCTCAGAAAGTGCCCGATGAGGGACTGCAACAAATCTTGAACAAGAAATGGAATGACAACGTTATTTTATAGTTGTGAACACATGAAGAGATGTATAGCCAATAAATATATGATATAGAAACAAATTTATATAATGTGTGGAGGAATCGATCACTCCAGCTAGGCAATTGAAGCCTCAATGAGTCATATACATGACAAATGGAAAACACTACTACATGAAAGAGAGCCCTGGATAAAATAACACAGTTTATAGGAGATACTAAAATATACAGAATGATAATAGGATAATATGACAATATCGGCTCAAAGAAATGAGGGGGAGCAAGCTCTCAACCCCTAAAAACACTAATACAACAACAATACACAATCCTTGGAAGGATTGGCTACAATATACATGAAATTGGCAAATCTGCAGAAATGTTAGAGTTGTTGGGCAACAGCTGAAACTCAATACTATAAATACATAGATATGGCTAAAGATGATTCTCAATCTAAAACAAACCTCGTCCAGTGGATCTCTCAATGAAAGGCTGATCCTGGCACTGACAACCCCTCACTTCAAGTGTGCATTGAAATAACGCAGTATGGAGGCTGTACTGCATTGTCTATGATGGGAGATGCTTTGCCTTGATGCCAAGATATGCAAATCAGCTTAGAAACCTTCCTTACTAACCTTCCCAAGGAATAGATACTCCCTCCTCTGAAATATGAGACAAGGAATGGTGTTGTGGAACCCCTCCACTGCAACACCTAGCAACACTACGTTATACTTCAGCAGAAATAACGCAATGAATGAATATGTGGCTTTGGCCTTAAGCCAAGATGTGGAGAAAATGAAGTGAAATCCTTCAAGAGGCCTCTTAAGAAGGAGAGGAAATCCTAAAGAGGAATCCCTTGTGCTAAACAGCACTGCAACTCAGCTGAACAGCTGGAGACTGCAAATAGTCTACAAGACCAATAATCCATCACTCAAAGATATCTCACTATGGTTACCTCTTCCTCCTTTTATGCAAGTGAATGCCTCTTTGCCCTGGACCCCACACATTAGGGTTTCTTCCACAAATAATCTTTCTCCCTCTCAAACTGCGTTGTCTTCCCAAGCAAGCTACACCTCTTAGGCAGCGTTGTTGACTTGGTCAAACTTGACCTTGTCCTCATGCATTTTCCCCTTTTTACACTGGAAGGTGCAAAATAAAGCTGCTCCATTGATCCCTTTCACACTATGAAGGATTTATTTATACTTATGGGTCTCTTTAGCCATTTTATTCACCTCCTAGATGATCTAAGAAAAAATTCATATTCCAATTTTCTGCATGAAAATTTTGGAATATTACAAGCATGCAAATTTTGAAATATTACAGGATCTGTGTTGTAGTTGAAAGAAGAAGCTTGGCCTTCAGCAAGATAGTGGAAAATGCAATACAAACTCTCACAAGAGCTAATCAATGGGAAGAGGTGGGATTCCTGATCAGAAACACCCAATGCTAAACAACATTAAATCTCAGCTAAATAGCAAGAGAAAGATATATGTCTAAACAGACAATATATTCAGAAATATGAGAATCATCAACAACCTTCTAATGCTACCATCCTCTTCCTTTTATAAGTTAAGAGCTTGCAAACCCTAAACCACTTCCAATGAGATCACTTCTTTCACACAAGGCATCTCCATCTAAAACTACGTTCTGCCTCATTGATGGTTACTTCTCCATGACAGCGTTGTAGATTTGGTCAAGGTTGACCTAGTCAAAATGTCCAGCCCCTTTCACACCTAAGGGTGCTTGATTTAATAGCCAAGATTTAGCCTTTTCACATTTAGCATTGATTTATTCATTATTAAGGATTATTATGGACCTCCTTTGCTCTTTTATTCTTTAAACAAAGTAATAAAACAAAAATGAATATTCCAATTAGCTCATGACTAATTGGGAATATTACAGACGCACTGACATCAGTGCACACATCATTTAAAAGCGCACCAATTTCTTGATATATATTTTTTTCCTGAAAAGTTGATGATTTATTTATAAAATATATCAATGAATGTATGGTACAGGTTTCATATTGATAAAGAAATAGCTGACAAGAGATCACGTAACAAAAACACTGATAGCACATCAAGAAAAGAAAAAAAGGAAAGTTCTTTGTAAATTAAATATTATTTTTGAACTATATGTAAGTTTAAATAATATGTATTTTTTAATGTGTATCATGCAGAGCCACAAAATGAAGAAGCTTGATAATATTATTTCTGATCTAGGACCAGAAGAGCGTAAAATCTTGATGGAAAATTGCAAAAGGATGAATCAGGTGAATGAAAAAATATTATCTATCCAATATGAGTTTCTTTTTTTAAATTTTCATAATAATATACTTAAAATTATTAGATAAAATGTTTCAAACAATCTATTAATTCACATATGTTTAATTTTATACAAGGACCAACAACTCAGAAAATGAATGTTGTTTTAAGAAAATAAAAATAATAGAACATGAAAATGAAAATGAATTTCTCCTTAGCTCATTTGGAGTGGTGTTGGAGGTTAACGAAAGGGCGGAAAACTTTTACAAAAGTTTGAGGGATCTAGTGGAATGAATGTATAGACGTTCTTTCTATTTACATTACAAAAAACAATCCAATGATTCCAAGAACCAAATTTTATCTAAACTACAGGAAGAGTTTCCGGAGAATTGGTCAATGAGACATGTCAGACTTTTAATAGCAAAAACGTACAACAACAAAAAAGAAGGAATGAAAAAGTGATATTCATTTAAATTTTTTTCCAGAATTATTTATAAATATCACTTTTGTTATATTTATTTTTCATATATCAATATAAAAATTAAATAGTTTATTTTCATGTTACATTTTCAGGAAGATTATGAAAATCTCAAAAGATGAACGAGCTGATATTAGAAATATGCCAGTAGGAATGTCCAAAAAGGTGTACAATGAGATGGTCAAAGAAATGGATAAAATTGCATTGTGGGAGGAGCCATCTCAACAACAACATGCTTCAAATGCAATATGTAATCATTGAATTTTTCGATCATTAGGTACAATAAATAAACAATTTAGCATTAAATATTAATTTTCAAGTATTTTCTTACAGAAAAGAAAAGAAAATGGAACCCATCTAGCACATAATACAAGACAACAAGGAATAAAAAGGTTGATATCTAAGTTTGTGAGTAATTGTTACTTCCTTATAACAACTTAACTAGATTTCATTTTTGTATATTTTAAGTTGTTTTACAACAATCATCATTGAATGTCTTCAAATAGGTGCTAACAAACAAAGAAGAACCATCAAACGAATTGATTGACATTGGGTTAAATATGGGTTGTGAGTATATGTTGGCATATCATAAATTAATTGTGGAATTTGTAAGCATATATAAATCTTGTTTTGCTTAGCTTCGTCTATAATTAATAGAACAAAAAAATATTTCATATTAAATAGATGATTTGTTATGGGGTATAAAACTTGCATGAAACAAAGTATGGAACTACGCCAACATATGAAATCTTAAAAAGTGGCATGAAAATTGGTTTTGAAAGAATGTGTATAGTTCATGAGTCAATTTTTGCTATGGTACACCATTTCTTTTCGATTTACATTGATGTATATTATTTAATATTGCAATTTTCATTATTCCCACCAATGTATATACATTCATTACAGTTTTTTTTTATGTTTGTAAATGGAAGGTGAAGAAGAAGAAAACAATCAACATCGTGAACAAAACATTCCTCAAAATAACCCAAGACATGGAAGTAGCTAGAGAAGTGACATCAGTTCAAGCGAAGAATGATGATCATTATGTTTGGATATCAAAGCAAGGCATTGTATTTTTTCAAATATTTGTCTGTGAAATCAGACATTTTGTTTAATGTAATGGACATAGTGTCCCAATTGAAAGTCAAAGGGATATCAATTATTGTCCCATTTTGTATAATAAAGACTGTCTTGTGAGTAAAATATTTAGGTAATTTACTGAAAGATTTTACTCACAATTTATGGATCACAGAAGCCAAATTCCTAATAAAGACTGTCTTATATATATATATATATATATATATATATATATATATATATATATATATATGTTTGAATTATTCTATTGCGTTCTCCATTGTCACTGTGAAATGTAACACCACTGATTAAATTTATGGATGATTAAATATTATAATGAAGAGATGTGAAATCTAATGATATGATATAACAAATTAATCCAAACATCACATTCAAATGCACTAATAAAAAAATTAATTGATATGAATATTGTTATAAGATATGTGTCGTACTTTGATGAATAATGAATTTTAAAAAATCACAATAATTATGATATGATATAACAAATTAATCCAAACATCACATTAAAATGCACTCATAAAAAATTACTTGATATGAATACTGTTATAAGATATGTGTCAACTTTTGATTAATAATGAATTTTGAAAAATCGCAATAATTGCACTGTCACAAGTCGATGTTTCTAAAAAATATAAAATGAACACTAGTGTGTGTCAGTTACTGTACACCAGTTTGTTTGTATGATAAAGCGCTCCAATGTGTTTCTACGACCTATGGGCACCGCACAAATACCAATACCAATTATAACTCTCAGTGCATTTGTGAGAAACTGTGCACCAGTGCGTTTATGTGAGACTACTCACTGGTGCGTTTGTACGACCTATTGGCACCGCACAAATACCAATACGAATTAGAAAAATCAGTGTGTTTGTGTGATACTGCACACCAGTGCATTTCTATAATACTATGAATTGGTACGTTGATACGACCTATGGGCACCGCACAAATCCCAATACCAATTAGAAATCCCTAGTGTGTTATATCACCTACAATGCGCTTGGTGTGGTTTTAGACCTTTACGGCCCGGTGCATGCACCTTAGACTACCCCGGGCCGACTGTCTAGATTACACGCATCGGTGCGTTGACACCTAAATAGCGCACCGATGAAAAAAACATCTCTAATAACCTCCGGCCGCCCAGTTTTTTAAGTTGTGTTGAAATTATGTTAGAAGCTCCACCAAAACCTCCATTCTCTCTTTCCTCTTCTAATTTTAGGATTTGATCAAATCTCAATTGAATGGATGAGGAAGGATTTTCTTTAATGAATTGCACCAGGGCTAATGATGGAAGGGCTAGATTTGATGGTATTACAGCTTCTTTACATAAACTAAATTGAAAGGTGAAGTTCCAATCGAAGCTTTAAGAGTAATACGATCAGCCCATAATGCAAAGATTAAAGACTTGTGCCAATTCTTTTGGCTTTGATCAATGGTCCTTTTAATGATTTTGAGGAGATTTTTATTAGTGGATTCAGCTAAACCATTACCTTGTGGATAATAGTTAGCTGAATATTTCAATTTAAAACCTCTTAATTGCAAATTCCATTATACTATTACCAGAAAAATAAGATGCATTGTCAAAGACCAGAGCGTTAGGTACACCAAACCTGGTAATGATGAATTGATCGATGAAATCAATAATTGCGTCAGAGTTGGCTACCTTTAGAGGAATTTCTTCTACCCATTTTGTGAAGTAATCTGTTGCTGTGAGAATGTACTTATGTTGCTTGGAAGAATGAAGAGTTATCTCACCAATAATATCAAGCCCCCATTGCTCAAATGGTTGTTCAATGTTTACTGGCTGTAGAGGAAAAGTTGGCTTCCTCTGCCTTCCACTAGAATTTTGGAAAATCTTGCACTTTCTCAAATAATCATGAGAATCTTTAAAAAGGGTAGGCTAATAATATCCAGCATGGATGATTTTGTGGGCTGTGGTATCACCTCCAAAATGACCTCCTGCTGTTCCATCGTGTAATTCCTGCAAAACCTTCTTTGCCTCAGTAGTTTCAAGACATATTAGTAAGATTGAATCATAATTTTTTCTGAATAACACATCATCAATGATTTCATATTTAGTAGCCTTCAATCTTAAAGCATGTTTATTCTTATAGCTGAGATTAGAATGAGCATACCCATTTTTCAAGTAAAATATCAAATCAGCATACTGAGATTTAGAATCTATAACACTTATCTGACTTACTTGAATAGCATTCTCTGGATCTTGATTTTCTGATATATTATGAGCTCCTACTAATAATCTCCAAAAACCTTGTCCTCTAACAATCTTTGTTGGTTTAATTTCAATATCATATTCTTGCAAGGCTGTCACCCAATTAGCCCTTTTTTCTCCTACTTCTCTTTGAATTAGTAATTGTCTTACTGCTGAGAAAGGAACAATCACTTTTTTGTGCGTCTTTAAGAGAAAAGGCCTAAAATTCTTGATTGACTTAAATACAGCGAAAGCTTGTTTTTCAACATCAGAATAATTCAGCTCAGCTCCTTGCAGATTTGAGCTGAAGAAAGAAATCGGTGCTTCGATTTTTTGATCATTAAGTTGTGTTAAAACAGCAGCATAAGAAGTTTCGGTTGCCAAAGTATACAGAATAAAATCATTAGAAAAACTGGGAGTATTCAATGCAGGTGCATCAATAATTGGCTTCTTGATTGCATTGAAGGCTTCTTTTTCTTTATGACCCCATTTGAACACTGAGTTTTTCCTAATCATATTCTGCATAGGCAAAACAATTAAAGAAAAATCTGGAATGAATCTTTTTACAAAATTAATCTGACCTAGAAATGATTGCATGGACTTTTTATTGTGAGGTAAAGAAATTTCAGAAATTTCTTTAACTCTATCAGGATCGATATATATACCATCTTTTGACACAACAAACCCTAAGATTTTTCCTTGATCAAGAGCAAAGAAATATTTATTTGGGTTTAATGAAATACCAAATATTCTACATCTTTCAAATATTTGTTTTAAATCTTGTAGATGATTGGATCTCTTCTTTGAATAAACTGTTATGTCATCAAGATAAATGAAAACTGATCTATTAATCAGACTCTTAAATTCTATGTCCATGGCTCTCTGGAAAGTGGCTCCTGCATTCACTAAACCGAAAGGCATTTTCTGATAAGCATAAGTTCCCCATTTGGTCCTGAAAGTAGTTTTCAACCTATCATCTGGATGTACTAGAATTTGATTATACCCTGAAAATCCATCAAGGAAGGACATGAGTTCAGAACCAGCTACCTTTTGGAGAATTTTCTCCATAGTTAGCAATGGGAAATTGTCCTTTTGACATGCCTTATTTAAATTCCTGAAATCAATACAGATTCTAATATCGCCATTTTTCTTCCTAACAGGTACCATATTGGAAACCCAATTGGAATGCCTTATGGGAAAAATGATTTTGGCTTTCAGAAGCTTGTTGAGTTCTGTTTTGATTTGATCTTCAAGATTTGGATGAATCTTTCTCAATTTCTGTTGCACAAGTTTAACATCAGATAGCATTGGAATTGTGTGTTGAATTACAGAAGTATCATAAGTCTTTAAATCATCATAATTCCAAGCGAAGACATTTTTGTATTTACTCAGAAGTTTAATGAAATCAGATCTTTCTTCTGAAGTTAAATTGAGACCTAGATTAACATTCGGAGGTTTAGAATCAGAGCCAAGATTGACTAATTCAAACTTCAAAGTTGAAATTTGAATTTTGGAATTAGTAACTTTCTTGAATCTGTCTTTAATATCATAAAGATCTTCTAATTTGACAACAGATTTGGGAATCATATTTTCATTATTTCTTGAGGTAATTTGCATATCATGATAATCTTCATCAATAATTTGTTCATCATATGATTTCTCAGAAGTTAATAAATTCAAAATATCTTGATCATGGTAGAATACTCTCCAGTTAGTGATATTATCTGGGACAGATGGGCGAAAAATTAACTCTACTGAAAATCTATCAGGACTGCAATCTTCAGCGGGAAGGAGTTTAGATGCAACATTAGCTAACAAGTCAGCTGATGTGTTTTGATTCCTGGGAATAGAAGAAATATTAAATGCTATAAATTGAGTGGTAAGATCTTGTACTAAGGTTTGATAGTGTTTAAGATGTCCTGAAAGACAATGGATAGTATTCCTCACTTATCTTATGACAATTTCGGAATCTCCATAAACTTTCAGGTATTTTACATTTAACCCTATGGCCTTATAAAGCCCTTGAATCAAGGCTTCATATTCAGTAACATTATTAGTGCACTCAAATTCTAATCTACATGATAACATAATTTTTTCTCCTTTTGGATCAATTAGGATGCATCCTGCTCCTACTCCATCATTATATTTCGATCCATCAAAATATAACGACCAAAATAAATTTCTATCTATGGGTTTATCTTCAAAAGAATCAGAAATATTTACAATTCTGGAAGAACCAAATTGCGAAAAAAATTCAATTTGAGAAATAAAAGTATTTACAGAGAATGGTGATTGTGGTGCAGTAAAATTTCCAAGAAAATACTCGGCAGAATAGCCTCCAAGAATATTATTGTTGAAAGCTACAGGTTCATTCAGTTTTTTGAATTTAATTACAGTGTGCGTCATATGTTTCTCTTGTTCGACTTTGATTTGATTAGGTTTCCCTTTGTAGGGAAGCCACATATGTGAATAATCGGTTGAGATATAACCATTAAGTTTCGCAGACCAGTCCCTGCTTAAGACTAACCCATAGAATTCTGGAATATCTGCAATTAGAATATCGATTCTTTGAACAATCCTAGGGTCAGAGGCTAGTCTAATGGTGACTGAATTTATTTCTCCAATAACTTGAACCTTGGAGGGATCCAATTGTACAATATGAACAACAGACTTCTGAGGTTCGATATTCAACTTAGCACAAACTGAAGAAGGCATTATATTGGAATATGCTCCTGAATCAATCAAACAATTATGCAAATTCTTATTGTAGATTTCATAGGTTAACAAAAATGGAGGTGTCTGGAAACCTGATCTTTCTCCAATAAGAACAGTGTCTGATGCATCTACTTTGTCTGGTGGCTTACCAGTCCCTTTAGCTGCTTTAGCTACTATACCACTTGGTAGAGGAGTAATAGGTGTAGCATTTAACTCTTTTAATAATAGCTTTTGTTGATGTTTGATTTTGTTGAGTTCATGTAATGAGGTATTTGCTCTAGTCTTTTTCATGTCCTCAACAATATTATAATCCATCGGATCTGACACTACCAGAGTTTTGGATGATGATGTGGGAGGATTGGGAGATGATGGTTGATTGTGAGTGGGTAATGAAGAATTCTTTTTTGCAGGAATCTTGTCTTTGGTACTTAGAGTTGTATTTTTATTTTTCGGAACAGTTTGAGCAGGTTCCGATATAGATTTTCTCCTTGTACTTACAGGCATAGCTTCTTGTTCCATGTCACTATCTGAATTAGGGAGAATGAAATCCCACATTCCATTTAGTTCAACTTCTTCTTCTCTATCATCTTCTTCGTCTGATATTAGAGGATTCTCTTCTTCTTCATCATCTTCTAATTCTGCATTGGAAATTTCATTGGGAGGTTTTGATTCACTTTGATTTCTCCTGAAATTTCTAAATGGTCTCTTTGTATACTGTTGAGAATGCAACAAGATGACAAAGCTTAGTGGAAAGGAGTCGCCTTCACTAAGTGAGCCCGCAGGGTATTTTTGGCGCAAAGTCTATTTTTAGACTATGTCTATTTTTAGACATGTCGATCATGATTCTATGAGTTGCAGGATGCTATTTGTGGAGGGATGGTCAAGTTGGAAAAATAGATGGACTTATATTTTTATACATACTGGGCGGAATCTATTTTTAGATTTCCAGTCTAAAAATAGATATGTCAAATATTATTAGCTCTTAATAATATTCAGACTCTAAACATTATCTTATCCTCTTGGAGCACTTTAGTTTGATGCCTGGATGTGGCACATGCAGCTGACAGAAGGAATTACGCTATTCCTAGGGTCTAAGTGGAGCTATTGCATGATGACTTCAATTAGAACTCATGTGAGTGAGTTTGGTGGAGTTGATTGAGGAGTTGATGGAGTTGTGTTCAGTTTGACTTAGTTAAACTAGTTGTATTTAGTCTAACTGATTAATACACTAGTGATGAGTGGTGTGAATTAATTATTAATTAATTCACTAATTATTAACTCATAAATTAACTAATAAACACATCAGTTAACTTCAGTGCATGGACAGTTTCAGTGGAGATCAGTGCAGAGATAGGTGAAAGAGAAAGTTGACTATCAATTGTGACTATACTGGTGCATGAGATTTTCACACACATTGATTGAGAAGCCAATGAGGATTGCGCAGTAAAAATTGGTGGGATTTGAACCTTGATCTCACAATTATCCATATTGGATTGCACAGTAGAGGTTGGCTAACAGGTGGAGGAGATTTGAGCATGTGACTTTCTTGGTCTGAGCTTGTGTAGTGTGTAGCATGTGAGATAGTGCTGAGAGCTTGTAAGGAGCTTTGTGTGCTATTATTGTTACATGTTCTCTATCATTATAATATACAGCTAGTTGGGGTTTTTCAGCTTTTAAGCTTTCCCATTAAATACTATGTTTATATGTGTGATTGTTTGTGGTTTTAATGTGCGCATGCGATTGTTTTTAATTCCGCAAATTGATGATCAATAGTAGAAGAGGTTATGTATTATGAATGAAGCTCATATAGTGTGTGATCAGGATAATCTCGGTGAATATGTGATCTATTATTCAAATTTCTACATAGACGTTTTTTCTACCTACTTCTTGATCTCAACCATCTCATTAGACATGGTTTTAAGAACTTTCTGTAAACCTTCCATGTCATATGGATCTCTTGGTGTCTTTTTCTTGGAATCATCTTTAAAAGTGACTTTCTTTGATTTTATTTCATCAACAGCATTTTTCTTATCAAGAGAAATCATATGCTTTTCCACTAAAATAGCTTCCTTCATATTTTCAGCTAAAGTTGGCTTTGCAGCTCTATCTACGAAAATTACTATGTTTGAAGGTAAAGCAATAATGTACCATTCACTTCTAACTTGTTAACTGGGTTTAGATGTTGCAAGGATCTTTTTCAAGAGTTTATTAAATCGTGAGTTAAATTCTTTAATGGGCTCCTTTGATTGAGTCTTTAAATTGGAGATATCATTAATTAGGGTAGCAACTGATCTATCATCTCCATATTTAGTTAAAAATTGTTCCTCAAACATATCCCAACTTGTGATTGAATCTAAAGGTAAAGAAAAGTACCAGGATCCTGTTGTTCCTTGCAAAGTGTAGGGAAATAATCGGACTACAACATCTTCATTCACTACTTTATTCAAGTTTATAGCAAGCATGAAGTTATTTATATGTTATTCTGTTGATACACCACTATCTGGAATAAACTTTGGGAGCCATTTTTCAGGATGATCAAGTAGATCATGCAAAGGTGCAACCATATTCATAGCTCCTGGTTTGGTCCATGGTCTTTGTGTTGGTTGTGCCATTCTTGTAATGATAATACATGAACTAGAAGGGATAACTAGTATATTAGTAGTAACTGTTGAAGTACCAGAAGAAATAATTAACGTTTGAGTAGATGTGGCTTGAGGAGATGAAGATTAAGCAGATGAAATCTGAGTAGAGGAGGAAGATAGAGTAGATGTAGATGAGACTACTGTACTTTCTTGATTTGGAGCTTGGGAAACAATTTTTTGAATATGCGATGAAGAACTGGTACCACTTTCTATTTCCGATGGATTTTTTCTTGATTTGACCCTACTAGGAATAGGAAATTCTTTTGGGGAAATTCCAAGTTTTTCACTTTGTGATCTTTTTTTTAGAACCTTGAAGTTTATGGGTCAAGGCCTCAACCTCAGGGGACTCAGGAGTTGGATTATCTGATTGATCTGAAACTTTGGTAGTGGGTGTTTGAATACTTTTCTCAATTTCTTCTATTGTGATTTGAGATGTGGAAGAAATTGAAGGTGATGAGGGTGATGTGCTCTTAGAATGGCTTTCAGATTTAGATTTATCTGCCATTCATAGCTTATGGCCCTCCTTCTAGCGCCAAAAATGTTGAAGCCTCGAAAATCGTTGCTTCAAACATCGGGGGATAACCACCCGGTCGGGACCTTAAGACAGCTCCTTTTCTGTTTGGGATGGTGACTTCGACTGGATTTATAGGACCAGTTTCCTAATAATTTGAATGGGTTGGTAATGGAATGATTGGATGGGGGAAATGGGACTAAATGACTTGAAAATAAAAATACTAGCTAATCTAATTTAAATACTGATAAAGAAATTCTAAAACTAACCCGGGTATCATATGTGAATACAAATTAAAATTATTTCAATTGAATAATAACCATAAAAATGTATTATAGCTTAATTGAAATGTGCAGCAACAAATAAAAATAACTCTGTTTAAGAAATTAAACAGAGTTATATCAGCATATTGTATTCATCATTTTTTATCATTTACATACACTTATGAAAGATAAATATTTCAAATATACTCAAAAATGATATATATAAAGAAATATTGTGAAACGAAGTACATATAAATGATAGCAAATTTAAAAGATAATATCATATAACAAAAGAAATTAACAGTGAATAGATAGAAATACCGTATCCATCTTGAGAATTTCAAATGAAATCTGATACTCTAATCCAGCAATTCCAATGCAAAGTCAAATCCAAGGTACAGAAATGCAACTCTTTAAAAATAATTCCGCACAGAATCACTAGATGCAATCCTTTATAAAAGAATATAGGAGTAAATGGAGTACAAAAATGTAATCTCCAAGTCAAAAAATATTACAAATTAAGGACCCCTTTCTAAATGCATGAAAGGGGTTTAAATAGGTATCTAACAAAACAAAATAACTAAAATTATTCCTACAATCTATCTAAAATAAAAATATCTAAAACTAAAATGTGAGTTGTTGGTAGACTGGTTCATTGATCATCAGTGGATGTGTGAAGGTGGCAAATATTGAGCATATCTTGGACTTCTGTTGGCCGGCTCATTTTTGAATGTAACTGCCCAGTGTATGTAGCATTAGAGAATTCAAGAATGACACATTGAATAGCATTCGAAAGGGATTTGATGGCCATCTGTTGGCTGTGTGGCTTGATCAGATAAGACCACATATTATCCCATGAAATTCCTTGAATTTTGCTAATCTGTTGATTTTTATTAATTATATCTTCCTTCCACCTGGAATCAGCTACATTTACATTAGGTAATTCGCCTGGGGTACAATCTGAGATCAAATTAGTAGCGTACAAGCTATCATTAATCAATTTTGTTGCATTATTCATTAAACCTTTAGCCCTTGATATGGCTCTTTCTGATTTCATCAACTGCTGTTCCCATTCCATGAATAAAATTTCCTTGTGTCTTTCTTCAATTCTAGGAAGATTAGATTTTCTTCCCTACTCTGTATCCTGCCATGAAAGGAACTCAGAAATTTTATCATCAGCATCTTCAATTTCTTGCCTAAGAGTGATTGATTTATCTATCAAAGATGATGTTACTTCGAACAAAGGCTCAATTTGTGTTAACTGTAGACAAAATTCATTTAACTGTTGAGATAGTAGTTTGTTTATTTCAAAAGCTTCAGTTATGAATTGAGCTAACTTAGGATACTCTTTGAACTTGTCCAATTCTGATTGGAACATTTTTTCCTATTCAACCTTTGCATTTCTCTCATTCTGTAAAATATTTTGTAACTTTTCTACTTCTTGAGTCAACTGTTGTTGTTTGCCCAAGGCTTGTTCATCAATCTTTTTCTTTTCAAGGTTGAGCTGCTCTTCTAGTTTTTTAGCTCTAAGTTCTGCATCCTGTACTCGTTGTTCCAACTGAATAATCTTTTGTTGATCACCTGCAACCTGTTCTTCAAAAATAGCAATTTGCATATCCTTTTGTTTTACCAGCTGTGAAACTTCAGAGGCTTTATCTATAGTGGCAGCACTATAGGCACCAGCATACTGAGACAATTTGATGAGATCCTCAGATGGATCCACCTCAGCATTTTTATAAAAAACATTTAGTAATTCCCCCTGTGATGCCAAAAGGACATCTTGGTTTGTTCTCCTCCTTTTCCTTTGTTTTCTTACTACAGCCCTATGTTTGGGACTGTAGAATATATCTAAAGGAGGGATTTCTTCTATTTTTAGCATGATTTCTCCATTGGGGTTTTCAGGAATGATTTCCACATCCTGATCTTTGGGATTGTCAACTTGAGGAGTGTTTTGCAATCCTATCTGTTGGGAAAATTGTTGATATTGATTTAGCAAATGAGGAGAAACAACCAATTCAGTATCTAATTGTCCTCCAAGTTGAAAACCTGTATTTTCGTTTGTATCATTCTTGGTTGCCTGTTCAGTTTTTATACTTCATGTGCTTCCTTTCTCAATATGTACATGGGCATCAGTACCCATGTTCCCTTTTTCTGTTTGAACTAAAGGCTTATGTGTATCTTTTTGATCAGTTGTTTCTGTTTTGGTAGTGTCGGATTTGCTGTTGTCATATTTTTTCCCTAGAACAGGATCAGCTCCTTTTACTTCTTTACCAGAAGTACTTCCTGCTTGTTGTGATGCTTTCTCCTGTATGGGAGCTATCAATTGATCAAGAGGCACTTTAAGTAACCTATGGCTTCTATACAACAAAAACTTTTTCAAGTCCTCTGCCTACAACTTGGACTTGGCTTGATAAAAAACTTGGGATATATCATCCATGGAAACAAATAAATCATCAAAAAGGTCTGGTTCATGCTCGAATCAGGCAATCGAAACAGAGGTAGTAAAATCATACGCCACTTTTCTTGGGTCGTATTGTCTTCCAGGAATTGTTGAAAACTTAAGATCAGAAATCTTACCAACTTCTTTCTCAGCATGAGAAAAACTATTAAGAGTATAGTCACCACACTTAAAAGGGAAGGTAGGCCACATAAGCTTTTTATTTCTTTTCAAAATTCTAGACATTGCTTCAACTGTCAGTTGATAGGAAATATCCTGAGCTAACAGCTTATATGGAATGTATAAGGGAAGGATATGTGGTTGAACAATACTCCCGAAAATTCTGATATAAGTGAATTTTTCTTCCCCGAACCAATCTCTAATAGAGGGAAAATCAGTCTTGGCTTTATTGGAAAGTCTAGGAGGGAAATGACCAAAAATGGTTTGGTAAATTGGAATGAGAAAACCATGGTAGACTCTGTAAACATGTTGTTTGAAATGTTCCTTCCATAAGAATTTAAGATAGATATGAATAAGGATAGGTTCTTTTGGAGTCCATTTCCAATGTAGCATGGGGAACTCAGAATTGAAACAGAGGGCGTCCAAAATATAAGCACAAAAATGGAAAGGGGTGGAATTCCCTGAATCATTATCTTTTCTGTACTCTAGAATTAGATTAGCTATCTTATCCGACAAATTGACAGCCCAATCCATGATTTCAGAACTAACAGCAGAATGGATTAACGGGACCATTTGAATAGAAAATCTAGCAGAATTATCGTTTCCAAACAACCTACACATCATCGCTGCGACATAACAATATGGAGGTGCGAGATACTCCACAGAGTACATACCTGATGCCTCCTACTTATGCTTCTCAGGGTTATTCCTCCATTCTTTGATTGGCTCTGCCTAGTTTGGATGTTCTGTAGCATATTCCTTAAGGAATTTTTTGTTGTAAATCTTTTGCGGGTTGGGAAGATGATACATTTCTTTAATGTCTTCTGCCCTGAATGACCCGAATACTGATCCAGAAGCAGAAACAAAAGTCCTGTTTTGAATGGTCACATTGTCAATGACCCATCTGATAACATCATAGTAGGGAAAAATATTCGCCCGAGCAGCAACTCGGTGTAAAAATGAATTTTCCAATGCATTAAGTTGAGTTTCAGAGTCGGAGTCTGAATCTTCTTCATCGGGAATAGTTGCCTTAGGCACAATAACCCTAGGTTTCTCTTTTTCAAGAAAATTGTATACATTCTCCCATGTCATCTTCCCAGTCCTTGACAGGAGGTGTCTGGACTAGCTTGAACCTTGTCGATTTCTCCTTAGGCGCATGTTTAACACAGGAGCTTTTGCAACAAAAGCAGCTTTATACTTTCTGCTTCTCTTTGAAATTTCAATGTTGGGTAAATTCTCTCTGGTTCTGCGAATGAAAGGATTCGAAATTTTGTTTTGCAATTCAAATGAATGCTTTCAGCTGAAATAAAACACAATAATAAGAACAGCTACACAAAGATTTGTTTATTTAATTACCATTTAATCTCCCTGTATTTTTCAAAATAAATGCTCTCCAAGGGGTCACATTCACGTATTGAAAACAAAGTAATCCATGATCTTCTGCCTGATTTTCAATTAATATTGTCGTACAATTGGAGATCGGCGCATCTTTGTAATAAATGTTAAAATTCACTTTTTATCCTTTGCGATGCGATGAATAAATATAAAGGTGAAATAACAATCGCATCGCAAGTTTTCAATGGTGCGCAAGATAAATAGAATATGATTCATGCTGATTTTCCGATTGCGACAATCGCATCGTAATTTGTTTGAAATGGAATGCAATAATTATTTTTACCGAATCCCAATCACATCGGAGATTTTACAATGGAATAGACCGTTTAATATTATCTTCGAAAATGCGATTGCGATTGAGCTCAATCGCATCGGCTTTTCAAATGAAAGGAATACAATGTTTTAACTCTATTCCGAAACGCAATTGCGATAAATCGCATCGCATCGTTATAAAATAGAAAAGTGCAAGACTTAATACTATTCTAAAATGTGATTGCGATTGAGCGTGATCGCATCGGAACTTCTCAAAGCAATAACAACTCTTTAAAAGAACTTCTCCGAATTTCCGATTGCGATTTACTATTTATTTTAACATATTTCTAAGTATAATTTTTTTCTAATATGTTCAAAATATGTTAAAAGGTCTTTTAACTCATCGGATCGGAAAGTTTTTAAAACTTGTATACTTTGTGAATAAAATTTGATATGCATCCTTTTATCTATGGAAAATATATAAAAAGGGGACCTATTTTTAAATGGGATTTATTCTAAAAATTTAAAAATGGGGAGGGTTGTTGTACAGTACAACACCTCCTTATAGAGAAAACTTGAGTTCATTGGAATTTGTTGTTTCCTGCGGAGCACGAGCCTGTCTTAGAGGATATTGACATTGAGACCTATCCCTTTACGTGATCCAACCCTAGAAAATATTTGGTGTGTATCAAGTGAGCCTTAGAAATTCGTTTTCCATGTACGCGAGCCAACCCTAAGACACTCTTCTACTTTTTCGAGTGAGGACTAAAAATGCTTTCAACTTAGACTTTGTGCTCTTCAACGAGAGGGAGCCCAAGCTTGGATAGAATAAACTTGATTTACACGTCCAGAGAGAATTCCATCCTTATAAACAGCGACCGGTGCTTACTTTACTTTATCCTAACCTTACTTACTGCTTCCCTGATAACGACGACCGTTGTGTGCATGCCTTTCCCCACCTGACTTACCCTCTCGACTTCCTCTCTACAAGCCTCACTCCAAGCGCCTCATAAATGGGACACCACTTGAGTATACCAGGGGGTATTCATACTGATTCTTACTATTCTTCTAACTACGGTGTTTGTATCATCCTCTGACACATATTATTTTATGTCGCACCTCTTTGGCGGCTCTTCATCCTCTTCTGTGCACTCTATTGATACAACCTCATATGCGCACCTTTCTAGCACGGATTTAGGCCTAATGAATGCTTGCTTCTACGCTTCATTTAGTAAGTGTTCTGGGGCATCTAGTTTCGTGGACAGGGAAACATCCATAAGTAAGGGGAGGGTGGGTGGTATCATGCCCTGTTATGCCCTTCTATGAGCTCTGTTTGGGTTGATAGCGATAGTGTACCTAGCTTAAGTGCTTCATCTGATATCGAGTTAGGAAACAAAGAAGTTAAGAAGAGGTAAGGTTAAGAAGTTGTTGTTTCATGCCATTCATCTCAATGCCATGCCATTCCGCCCAGAAACTAGAAGGGTTAAGTGATACTTCTTCCTAAGCACCTCATTAATCCAAATTATATAGGGCTAAAAGGTCTAGGTCTTTCGATGGATACATCGTAGTTTTGGTGCACTTGTTGTATGTGGTATTGTCTGTAAGCTAGCTACTAACTGGGCCTATCCTATGTCTCCTAAGATGAAAATAGTAAGTAAAGCCAGGGTAAGATTGATTGATTCGGTCCTGATACCAACATATTCTAAGAGAAGGGTTGTGAATAGCTCTCCTTCTGAAGTGCCTCATTCATGCTCATAATTGCACCTTCCCTTACTACCCCACACGTATCCACATAGCACGTCGAACCTCACCTTCTTATCCCATGATTATATGACTTTGTTTTGTTAATTGATCTTATATACGTAGTTCTTAGTTTATTTTATTTAAGAAAGTTATTTACTTACAGCCATGGCTATTGATTCAATGGCACAGATTCTCATTCCCCTGAAACAGTCAGACAGTTCAGATTTGGTGTGGGAAGGATTGTCGGTTCGGGACTGCCTTATGAATTCATTGCTGCCAAAACTTACCCTATTAGTTGGCTTCCATCTCTCCACTAACCAATCTCCACTTCTCCGCATCACCGGTATCATATCGGCAGTATCAGAGATGATCTCGAAGAAGAATTTTTTACACATAGTTTAGGTAAATGAATAGATAAATATATAGGAGTTGCTCGAGCCATCTGGGAGCAACATAGAGAGATAGGGGCCTTATTAGATAGAGGATATGGGAGTGAGCTATGAAGATAGTGGAGGGATACCTAAGTGAAGGGAAGGCATGGCAGCTGTGATGCTAGAAATGAGAAAAAATGTGCAATAGATGAGTATCCGAGCTGGTGACATCCTTTATGATTCATCTGTATCCATGTATGGGGGATAGAGCAACACCATCACCAAGAGATGAAATGATATGAGTCAATTCCTCTCCATTACGGTCGAGCCATGCTTACGCATCCTCTCCTGTTAGTCGAGCGACCTTACTAACCTTTAGTGAGAGGAGGGAAGAGGGGGGAGGGGAGAGGGGGATGGCATATAATACTAGGACCTCACCTAAGGAGAGCAGTTGCAGTATGCTAGTGAGACACTACTTCAACACAAATACATGTGGTGAAAGGATGGTCGGGCTCTTTTCACTCGCCTACCTTTCTACTTTGATGGGGAACATACCTCTCCTACCTTACTACCTTGAGAGGGAACATACCTCTACCTACCCTGCTAGGCAGCATACCTCCAAATGCATAGCAAGGAAGCATACCTTATAATGCTCTACACGAGTAACCTTCAACCACCTAGGTAGGCCTCTAGGTATTTCTAGATGACAGTCATCGACGTTCCTCCCATCGTCTGACCATCCTTGTGATGGTTCCCTAGGATCAAATATTCCCACCTAGGTTTACGTTACCACGATTTTTATAATGTACTATTGTTGGGAGGCAGGCAAAGGGTAATCAGAGGTATGTGGTAATAAAGATAATCAGATAAAAAATGACGGCAGTGTATTCAGCAGACAGTAGGCAGAGGTGGAATAGGTGGGTGGTTTGGAGGGCTCAGTACACGGCAGCATGGCTTAGACCTCAACGTGGGTAAGAAAACATATAGGCAGTCAGTTTGGAGGCAGGTAATCAGGAGAGAGATTGAGTGGTTCAACCAAGGGTATATGTTTTATTATCCCATAGAATAAATCCTTCTTTTCCTAAGATCATGTTCTTCTCTCCCTAAGAGCTGGTCAATTCCATCTGGTAGGTTTCCCAACACTCTCTTTGGGGCATCATCCTGAAGGTTTATGAGGTAAACTTGCAGCGGGGCTTCATCACTTTATATCATCATATTGGAAACTTGATAGGAATTCTTATCTTGGGTTGGCTGGGGTCTAAGAGCTTGTATCTGAGGTTGTTCTTTAATTCCCAAAAATGCAGAGACCTATTTTCTATGAGTAGGATGCTTTCAAAATTCATAAAGAGGCATAGGAATTTTCAACTTGCTAAGTTCATACCTGTTATCAAATGTTGGAGGCACTTGTGGACCCACATTAGCAACTTTGGCAGCATAGGGAGGCTTGGTCAGAATGGCGCTCAACTGTTGTGATGCTTTAGGTTGCTCAGTTGATTTAGGCTCTCCTCTTATAGGGACTATTGGCTGCTTGAAATCAGTAGCTTTGGGCACAACTTCTCTTCTAGGAATTTGTGTAGCCTTAGTTACCTCCTTTCTTGCATTCTTGGGATGTCTTGATGCTTATTCCCTTCTGAAGTTGGAGCAATTGAATCTGGGCCTCATCTCATACTTATTTATTACCTCTACCATATTATTATCTGATACCATTTGTAGTTGGGCAAGGGACAGATTGAAGAAGTCCTCCCCTTTTCGAAAAAATTCCTATTCTTTCAATCGCTCTTCTTCCCCCATTATGAGGATACTTTCATATTCCATGCAAAAAGAGTTGTTTGCTCCTATTTCACTATCACCGAGATGAAAAATCATATTAAGGTTCATGGACTTATCAACTGTCTCTTCCCCCCTTTCCCATATTATTCTTCATAGTAGGGAGGAGAAGGAACAATCATATTGGCTTGGACTCTAGAGGTTTGGGAGAACTCTGGCTCCTCTTGCATTTTTTATTTTTGCAGCACATTAGGGGGCCTTCTCTAAGGCTAACCTATGAGGGGCTTATTTCTAGCTCTAGGGGAGGGTCCTACAAAGGAATGAGCAACCTTCCCTTATTTCACTTTAGTGAGGTCATTAGCCATGTTCTTAAGGAGCTTTGTCACTTCTTCTAGTGTCATAGGATCTTGCCCAGATGTTGACACCTCAAGCTCCTTTTCCCTCCTTATGTAAGCATATTCCTTCTTGTAAAGGGGGGCCTTTTCTAGTATTTCATGATATTCCTGAGGCTCTCATGTTACTTTCAAATTTTTCCCTTTCTGTCCTTTCATTCTGACTAAAATAAGAAGCACCAGCCCTGGCCTTCCTCCCACTACATTAGACTCTGACCTCCTACTACTATATATGCACTGACCTCCCACTCCTAAAATCCTCACCCTCCCCCTTGCTTGTTTGAACTCGTGTCCAACTACCCAGCTAATGGATAGAGCTTAGATGCTTATTTCTCCTACTGTGGGTCAGTCGTGCAATCCAATAAGAAGTCGCACCATTCTAGCTTTATTATGGTGTGTGTCTTATTCATGGTTGTCTTATGGTGGGTAGAACAATGGCGAGTGGGGAAAACTTAGATTATCTATAATACCTATGTTGATTCTCTTTCCTTACTTCCTTGTTGTTCCACCTTATTGTGCAGTCTAGACCATAATGCTCTAAATTACCACCCATTATTGCGTTCAATAGAGGCCACCCACAGAATCCTATTCATGATCCATCCAGGAAACCTGTTGAGTTCGGTATACTTCCTTCATTCAAGACCGGGATCAATCCACTTCTCTATTGAGCCAAGAAGGAAGAAATTCTTAGACATTAATGATAGAATGCCTGCCATTATGTCTAAATAAATGAATGGCTACTAAAGTCTATTAGCTCGTACCTCCATAATATGAAGATGAAAAGATAAGATAAAACTTCATTGTATGGTGGGTTAATCCAACTGAATGAGACATGGGTCATTGATATCCTAAAAATAAATTCATTGCTACTAAATCTCTCCTTTTACCATTCAGGGGGAGCCCACCCATGTGGTGAGAACATGTGGCAAGAACAACCCGACGATTATGCTTTGCGTGAATAAATCGACCTATGAAACTGAATTTTGACTACCTTCGACCTAATCGATCTATCTTGCTACCTTTATTTCTGATTTATCGATTAATAATCTATTTCTTTCTTGCCACCCATATATAGATTGATACCCATTGATCTATTTTTACCACCCGAATCTCTATTACTTGTATATCGATTTATACCAGCCGGATGGATCTTCTCGATTGAAAATTGCTCGATTGCTTCGATCTTTACTAGCCCACCAACCCTAATCACACTAGACGAAACCAATGAAGAATTTATGATTGACCAACGAAAGGTCCTTAAAGGTCTTACCTTTACCTGAGCGTGCTCTATATTCTTTATTCTATCTCTAGTTACCGAATACGAGCTTCTAGGGTGGCCTTCCTTACAAATCCTCCGTCAATTCAGATTCTATTTCAATACTTACCAAATAGAGACTGTTGAAATATTTCTCTTACTATGTCCTCTCCTTTCATATTATTATCCTTATCGCGTGAACTAAGGTAGTCGTTAGATGGGTTAGCGAGGTTACTCCTAAGGAAGATATCTCTTTCTATTCCACCACTACTTTAGCCCATAAAGAAAATTTGTTTGGTGTATACTTCATTACATAATTCATAGCAAAGCCCTTACACACGTTATAGGTGGACCTATTTGATATGGTAAGGCCTTACGAATTCAGGGGCTCCATATAAAGAAACTTATTATGGATATTATGCCTTGGATATTCTTACCCTAATTATTAAACAATCTTCATAAATATAGTAGTAGATCCACCCATATTATTTTCTATCTTCTATATGTCGCTTTCCATAATATTTAAAGTAACTTCTTCGCCCAAGGAGTCTTCTTTGTTTGATGCTCTCACCTGGCTGAAAGAAAGGATTCACCTAAGCGCAGTCTTTCACAATTATGAATTTCTTTCAGGTGGCATAAAAAGGTAAATTGGTGAAATTGTGGGTGTTGCTCTTACTAAGTAAATTAGGTCAATTTCTTGCCCATGTTGTTTGATTTCGAACTGTGTATGGATACTACTAAAAAGGAGAGGGACAGAGTCACTTGACCAACGGGTCACCATTGATTTATCGCGAAGAACCGCCATGGGGAGAGGGGCTCTGTTGGTTAGGTATAGATAAGTGGTAAAATAGAGCAAGTTCTTATCCTCAATTTCACCCTTTCAGTAGTGAAAATGTCAGGCGCCAAGGCAATAGCAACTTAAAGGCCCTTCCCTCTAAGCACTCTTACTCGCCCAATGAAGAGCTTAGAGGTATAGAGCACTTGTACCTTTCCTTTGCATGTATGATCCTCAACGGGTGAATCATATATAAGCGCAGTAGTAACTCTCTATCTTGGTCTGAAGGTATCACCTTGTCATTATTCACTACATTCACCTATCATTCACGACTCCTAGTCCCTTTTCAGGGGCATGGGGTACATATCTCTTTCGTGTATGTGTTGTAGGTGACTCGGGTATGTCGGGGGTCTTCTTCTCTTGGCAATGCCCTTCTGGCTATGACTGGTTGGCTATGACTAGTGGGCTATGGGCAATATATAAGAAATGGACCCTCTGGAAATGAGGCTGGCAATGCTTCGACTATGACCGGCTATAATATAGGACCAAGGCAAGACCTTCATTATTATCCTTATTAATTATAATATAATATGAGGTTAATATATATTATTATAATTATATCACTGATAATTATATATATATATATATATATATATATATATATATAATACGCGGTATTTTTTGTATTATACTTAATCCTTATATTATTAGAGTATTATATCCCTATACTAGCTAAGTTACTTATATATGCTATATTAACCTATAATAATTATTATAATATTAACTATAGTAATTATAATATCTGGATATAATTATATAGTGTATTATTGTTTTCTTATATACGGTATGAGTGTTGGATAGAGCATAGTAATTATACATAGAAGTATATGCTGAATTAGCAGATACCATTGAACAGGTGTTGGAAAAAGTGCCTCCTACTTGAATAGCAGTTCTCATTGTCCACTTTGTATCTGCATGTAAGCTTCTGCAAATAGAGCATATCTAGATGCAGATACAAAGAAGCCTTTCCCATGCAAGCGAAAGGAAATAAAAGAATAAGTGGTAGTGGGGGGGGTGATTTAGTGCCACATGTTACATACAATCATTTAGTTTAAGAGCCCTCACTTTGCCTAGTGTGCCTCCCTATTCCATTCATTGAAGATCTGAGTCTATGGCCCATAAAATTCTCCCTACCAGTTTTGAAGCTAGTTGTTTTATCACCTGTTGATCCATCAAAAGCATATCCAAATGCATATAATCCAATTGAAAATCTAGGCTTGAAACCACCAATTGCAGATCCTCCAATAGCAAATAGAGACTGAGATCCACCGCCAACATCCAAGTCAATGCTCAAGCCAGTTGGACTTTCACCAATTGACACGGAACCAATCGAAGAAGCAGTAGTTTAAGCAACAGATGCAAATGCAAATAGAGTAGATTTGGTTACAGATTCGATTGACCAAGAAGAAATAGTGCACCCTCCTGTTTGAGAACCATAGCCCCCAACTTCCCTTTGTCCAGTTTCAAATGGAGATGGTCTGGTTACAGAGTCAAGATCACCCATCGTGGAGGCAGTTGACTAAGAAGTAGATCCAACTCCAAGCGCAGATCAATATTGAGGCCAAGTTCCTACCCCAACAGACCCAGTCAATGTTATGACAAGTAGTGTGCTTCAGCAGGTGTTCCTTCTTTATATGTAGCCAGGGTTGTTGGACCTATTTTTGATTTGGAACCACCACCATCTAAGGTTATTGACAAAGTGTCTTCATAGACTACGGGCTCTGGTCCTGACCTTGAATTTCGATATCAATCTGAAACTCGATCTGTTTTTAGTGGATCTGATTCTATCATTTCCCCTTATGCTTTTATTACTACCCTACCTATCCCTTTTTTGAACAGGATGGAAAACCAGGGCACCCACCTCTACTTATGTGACTTCCGCTCCTTGATCCCCTAAGGTTTTTCCTATTCAAGTCGTATCATATTGAAAGCTTTTGAGGGGAAAAAATAGAAACTTACGCTCTGCTATTCTCTTTGAGGGGAATAAATATTAATGGTATTTTTCATAAGCATGGGTTTTGGGGCTTTACTTAAAGGTTGATGAAAACCCAAATTCATCTAGATCTGTCAAAATCGATATTGCCAAACCTCGACAAATAGAAATTGATTAATAAAAAACGTGTTGTGTCACTAGTTTGGGGATAAAGATGATAAATATTACATGTTAGGAGTGAAAGTGGCTCGTATAGCAGTCGGTGAAGCAGTACCAGTAGATCCACTTGAATTATGCCATCATTCCTCTCTCATTGGTCGAGACTAGTGCCTTCCCCGGGGATTGGGGTGGGCGAGTAAATAGTAATTTGGTGAACCATTCTTCCTCTCCCTCGAGCCCTTCCATCATCGGGGATTGGGGTGGGTGGGTAAATAGTGATTTGGCGAGACATCCTTCCTTCCATATAAAGAATTACCATATAGCGATCTACTTAGTAAGGCGTAGTTATTTGATACAGTGACTTACTCGATATTTTCTTTCCTATCCCTTTGTTTTTTATCAAGTGACTTTGTTTATCTTTGTTCTGAGCCCTTTTTGAGGCGAGTCACTTAATGTACCTCTCCTTACGTGATCTCGCACCTGCTTCTCTTACCCATGACTTAATTTTTTCTCTTCAAATACATTATGCCTAACTGACTTAGAAATAAATAGATGCAGGCATTATAGTGGTGCGAGGGCAGGGCCACCGGGGCATACCAATGCGCATGCAAGGAAGGAAAGAGGAGCGGGTGGCACATCAGAAGCAACCCAAAATACTGATTAAAATAAATAGGTAGGGGGTGGGGGGTATCTTCTTTTGAGCGGTGGGTGGGATCTCTCGATACATCCGAGGAGAGGGTAAGGATATTGGACATGGGAGGAGCTCGCCCGCGCTTCCGATCCGTCCAATATGGAGAGTAAAAAAATTGGGCTTTGGTCTCCCTGTTGGTCGGGCCCCCCTTCAAAGGAAGGGGGTGGGGAGAAGGGTGTCTGGAATCTGCCTCAAGGGATAAAGGCTTCGCAGAGCTCAGTTAGGAAGAAGAATCCTTGTTTTATTGAAACCGTTACGGAAACTACAATCGGCAGTGACATAATTTGTGTGTGTAGGTTGGTTATGAACTAAGCATAGCATAAATTTCATGAGGAAGGGTCACTATAGACTGGAAAGGGAGAACCTTCACGCTTATATTTATTCCTCTAAAATTTGGAGTTAGCTTCGCTATGCGTAAGATCAGGACCTTACTAGCCATTAACGCCGCCTATCACTTGTAGTACATGCACCACTGAAGGATGTAGCCAGAAGGAGCTCCCGCCATCATGTGCATCGGACAAGGGCAAAAACAACAGGAGAAAGAAACCACCCTTCCTACCTCCACCTACCAGTCTAGTAGGATTTTTAAGTGGAGGATATACGAAGGGAACCTTCCCCACTACTCCTTCCCAGCCCTTATTATTTCTATAGGGAAGCCCCTATTATATTATAGGTAATAACAACCCCTCCTAAACACACTTACCCCAATGAGTGAGCATCGCCCCGCGTGCACCCAGCACAAACACACCTTCCCTTGTGACCAAGGAGATTATGGCCAAGAACAGAACAGCCTAAACACACTTACCTAATGTGAGGTTATTATGACCTCCCCAAACACTCCTTCCCTTATGAGCGAGTTACGCCCCTATATATTCTATTGGGCGCGTACCCAGTGGCGGTTTCACTAAACAAGGCACTTCATTCTCCTTCACTAAGGAAGAGGAAAATATGAGGCGCACTAAAGTGTTGGCCAAATCATCTACCAAGAAAGAAAGCTTAGCAAAGCAGTTGTGTGCAACAATATTATTAGTCACACGCACCATAAGAAGAAAGGTAGAAGGATAATGTAACTAGTATATGTGTTTGTTGTAGTAGAAAGTGGGGTAGTGGTCGAAGTTACGACTATATTAGATGAGATATGGGATGCTTATGGGTTGGAGGAAGAAGAGGCACTAACAATCATATATGTATTTTTTACCATGTTTACATCAGGGTGATAGACCTCTTCTAACACACTAATAATGAATACCTCTGAATGGACTCCAAGGAGAGGGGATTTTGAGAACTAAATAAGTCCCATATCTTGGGTAGAATGCTACAAAAATATTTTGGAAGATTGCTAATTGAGCATTTTGGGGTTGCAAAGCTTCTGTAGTTTGGGTGTCACTTGACCGCCCTTATATGAGCCTCTTGTAAGTGAAGAATTCCTCTAGGGTATGGCTAGGGAGTTATTTATAAGAAGTAAAGTTTGACTGATAAAAGTGATGATGTCAGTTTCTAGGGTTTTGACTAGACTCACCAAAAGGAGTAGACTTCCCAAGTTACTGCATGGAGAAAACTCCCTGAGAGGTAGGTTGTTGAAAGGTAGGATGAATGGATTGCCCTAATGGGGTAGGTTGGATTATATTACCAACATTAGGGTGCTTCCTAGCTGTTGAAATAGGTGACATAGAAGAACATATGGAGGGTTAATTGTGCATATCCAGCTGATTTTATCGTATTGCAACATAAATCTCAGTTAAGAGGAAATCCATTAATCTTGGGTAGGTCGTGGCTAACTAAGGCTGATGCTTTTATAAGTTGCAGATCAGGATCTTTGACAATTTCTGATGGGTTTGATACGAAAAACCTGGCGACATAGTGACCCGGTGAACAATAATAGAAGGGGATTGCGAAAGAGTGATAAAAATATGTGCAGACTTCATAATACCATCATTCATCACATTGCACATTGTATGTTGGTTTTTAGTTGAGTTTTTATTAGCTTTGGCTTCAACTTTTGGGTTAGGGAAACAATCCCTTGGTTGTGATAAGGAATCAATGCTTAAGAAATTTTATAAATGTATGTCACAATTACCATATCAAATGGCCTTTGTTTAACACCCATGGAATTCAGTTATTTAATACCCTCAATAATCTGATATAATGAAATCCTTCACAATGCCATAAACTATTGATATTTGAATGGAATGAAAAGAAGAACTGTAAGAGAAACTCAAAATGATATGCTGAAAACACAAAATCTACCGCTTTTAAGTTTTAGAGGAAATTAGTGAAGGAAGAGAGAAATTAAAATAATATGATGTAAACATAGAATCTATCACTTTAAAGTTCTATCAGGAGTTTATGAAGAGAGGATAGATGAGGTGAAGGAGCGCAAATTAAGGTTATTTAACTCTTACTCACAAATGTAATAAAGAGACCGGCTGCTATATTACTTCACTTCATTCAAAGAGGAATAGCCACAGAGCGAAATAGGAAAGACATATCAACATGAATAGGGGTAGGAAAATTGATCTTAAATCATTAATTGCTAAGAGAATTCAGTCATTACTTAAATAAATCACAGTGGTTCATAACTCCTGAACTTCTTGAAACTATGCAACTACCTAAATTGTTAAGATTACTCATGCAATTATAACAAGAAAATAAATTGAAACTTGGAAATATGCTTCGTTTTTTTTAATCTGATGTTATTGATGCGTCCTCCCTAAGTGCCGAGGTGATCTTTCTGGTCGTGATGCAGTGGTTTTATAGCTTTGTAACGGCACCTCCACGCCTGACTTGATCCAGTTGTCGTGCTCCTAACAAGGTCGCTATACGCTTTTCTTCCAGACTCTGCATATGCCATTGTGTTTTCAAACGCTATCACTCGTATCACCTGCTACCCGACTCTGCCTATTTCTTCATTTCCAAGGTATTTCACTGGTTTCACTTTATAACGTTCTTTTCTTCCTCCGACACAGTTTAACACATGAAAATGACTTACTTTCATATCTAAAAATATTTGGAATTCACCTTTGAAACAGCGTCGCATCCACCCGCACATAATATTTCGTTGCTTTTAGCTTGTCTTTGACACTTATATTCTAAGTCTTGTGACGCGCGCTATGTGGTCGGGTCCCACTGGGCATCACACATCGCACTTCAGAGACTTTAGCAATTATCTCCCGCAGTTATCCTTTAAATTCGCGACTTGCGACATGCAATCGGGCCCCACCGCATCGCATATCGCACTTCGGTGAATTTAAAATTTACCTTCGCACTTATTCTTTAAAACTTGTGATTTTCAATTTGCAATTGGGCCCCACCACATCGCATATTGGACTTTGGTGCTTTTAACATTTACCTCCGCACTTATTCTTTAAAACTTGTGATTGGCGGTTTGCGATTTGGCCCCACCGCATCGCATATTGCACTTCGGTGCTTTTAATATTTACCTCCACACTTATTCCTTAAAACTTGTGATTTTCTATTTGCGATCGAGCCCCACCGCATCGCATATTTCACTTCGGCATTTTTAACATTTACCTCCGCACTTATTCTTTAAAACCTGTGATTGGCAGTTTGCGATTTGGCCCCACCACATCACATATCACACTTCGGCGCTTTTAACATTTACCTCCGCACTTATTCTTTAAAACTTGCAATTGGTGGTTTGTGATTTAATCTTCGCCATCTATCTCTCCACTCTAGCTCTGCGCTTTGATCTCGACCGTCCATTTTTCCCTTTTCACCTCCTCCAATTCTCTTAATTGATCTCGACCGTCCATTTTTCCCTTTGCACCTCCTCCAATTCTCTTAAGTGTTCAAGTGAAATGTGCCCTTTCTTCGCCTTTGGGAAATTATTTTGTTTGCTCCACGGTGTAACCCTCTTGAGCTTACGAATGAGCCCGACTCAACCTTGTTCGGCATGCAATGCTCTGAACGCACCCATCGGTCCAGCTCTTGAACTGTTCTACACGTGAATGAGCCCGACTCGACCCACCTTCACATCTCATCATGTAATGTTAATGTACCAATATATAAATAAAAATTCTTCTATGACACATAAACTTTTACATTTTCTAACATATATTTTTTTTTTGGTGTTTTGAAACATATTTCAAAGGTAAATAAAAATGAGGTACAACATCTGGCTCCACTTGGGCATGGTGCTTTCTTCCATGGAAGCGCTAAGAACCGCAAACTAGTGGCTTATCCATTGGGCATGGAGTCAAATATTTCTTGGTGACATATGAACAATGAGAAATCAAGTATTTACTATGGTGGAGTGTTGACTTTTAATGCTAGAAATAATGCTTCAGATACTGCCCATTCACAGGCAGTTGTACTGGCTCTCCATCTAGATCTTCGAAAATGAATGTGTTATTTGACCTTTCTCAAAGATTTTGTATGGACCATACCAGAGAGGATCAAATTTACCATGCTTCCCCTTTTCTTCTTGTCTGGTTTCCCATCTCAGTACCAAATCTCCTACTTGAAAGAGAACCTCTTTTGCTTTCCTGTCGAATATAGACTTCATATTTTCCTGATAAGTAATCAAGTTATCCCTGACTTTGTTTTTTTTTCACTTAATTCAATTATTTTGTTCAATCTTTTTACCAGAGCATTATGTTCTTCCTGAGCTTCTTGAAGGAAAGAAATCATTGGTTTAGCCAGCTGAGTAGGAAAAAATGCTTGAGTTCCATAAACCAATCCATAGAGGCACTTTCCAATAGATCTCTTGGTAGTGACTCGAACTGCCCAGAGGGAAAACTTCAACTTCATGTCCCAATACTTCTGATTTTCAGTGGTTGTCTTCTTCAAGATTCTGACAAATGTCATGTTTGAGGACTCTGCCAATCTGATCCCTTGAGGATGATATGTTGTGGAATGTGATAAGATTACATTATATGTGTTAACACTGGAAAATCATAGAATAGAAAACGACATCAGTTAATGTCGAGCCTAAGGATTTACAGGACAGGGATACATTATGGAATCAAAAAGTATTTAAAATATATAAGGTTTTGAGAACATCAAGTTTGAACTAGTCCTAAATGCTCAAATGCACGTGTTTTCCTTTGAAAAGAGCACCTTTTGCATGCATTGGAGCTCGATAAGTGTGCATTCCTGGAAGTGGAAAAAATTCTCTTCCCGGGACCACAAGTAAGCAAAGGATAGTTTCTCCTTATGTGAAAGCTGCCTAAGGACAGCACCAAAGGCATTGTGTGAGCACACAAAGGCATATTTCAGCACACAATGGAATAATTCCCCTCCCTTGGGTCACCATCCATCATGTACGAAGGAAGGGAAGGAGGTTTGAAGGCTCACCTATATAAACCCACAAAGAGATGAACAACGTGTGATCACAAGGTTATGCTGGCTAAAGTTTCCCAAGAAACACCAGTTGTTTGTGTGAACCAAGGAGCTGAAGAAGAGGACTCGATTGTTGGCCACCCAACAATCTTAGTCCATTGCAGCAAAGAGAGAGTTGAACTGTGTTAGAGGGCAGAACATGAAAGACAAACATCCTTGCATCGAGTCCTAGAGCCACTGCCTAGGCCCTTTGGCAAGTGGGTAAGATTTGTTTTCATTCCAAGAATTCAATAAGAAGAAGGCATTGAGCCGTTGTTTACCTTGTTACTGTTTGGAACTCTCCATGTTAGCTTCTTTTGTGTTTTTAGTTTTAGTTTTTTAACAAAGCATACTTTAGTATTTTACTTCATTTAAGTTTTTATACTTCTGAGCTCCCCCCAGATACTGCTTGTTACCTATAGTTTAGAGGGTAGACCACACTCTCTAAACTCGTGTGATTTCGTACACCCGTGTGTCGAATCCACCACAACAGGATTGGCGACTCCACTGACATGTTTCAAGTTTATGTGGTTGTGCCATCTTTTGCAGGAGACCCTTAGTCTATGCTGGAGTGGAGCTGACAGTCCTCTGACCCATCTTGCAGTCCCTAGATTCACTGAGGTGACAGACGGAAGAAGAAAGCTCCTAATTTTTTTTTATTTTTTTTTTACTTGCAGGAGTTTTGTACGTTGTTTTTTCACACAGACACGCAAGGCGCACATTCAGAGGTGACCTGCGCGCAGGAAATCGCACCTGTCAGAGGTTTTTGCGCGCAATTTGCAGAGAGAGTTTTTCTTCCTACCTTCTACATTTTTTCTGCTTGTAAGAGTGTTGGGAAGCCCCTAATGTATCTGCCAACACCTGTTTTGATACCCCACAGCTTCTAAAGACTTATTTTTGCTGCTTTTTGTATGCATTTAGTTAGTTTTCATTTCAGTTGGTTTTTTGCAAAAAGTGTTCACATAGTTTAAGTAGGGGGCGAATTAACCATTTCTTTCTGAACAATTTATCTTTTTTGCAAAATTCTGGTATGCACACTTAGTTTAACTAGTCCAAGTAAGTGGCTCATGACCACACATGCATAAGCTAGTGTAGAAATTGTTTAGTTCAAATTTCAATTTTTGCATTTAGGGAATTGCAGGACTAGGATTGAATCGCAAGTTAGAGCAAGTAATCTCTGTTGTCTTTGTGCCATTGGGTGACCCTAGACAAGCATATGAACACTCTACATTTGTGATTTTCCATCTCCCTTTTAGTCACTCACATGGACTAATTAGGAGGTTTTGGAAGTGGCCCATTATCCACAAATTCTTTTTGAGCAAGGAACAACGTCACATAGTTTAACTAGGGGACTTTTGTAAAGGATCATCGATATCCATATGTTCAAATTATGAGATTTTTCACCATATTATCACACACATTCACCCACTAAGAAAATAAAACCACCTAAAAATAACTTAAACCAACTCACTAAACTCTCCCCACAGGGGCCACAAGAGAAATTATAGTTTAATTTAGGATCAAGGGGGTAGGCATCCAATAATCCGCCTTGATCACACTTCACATTTGAAACATAGAATTTGTGCTTTTAGGGAGCTTTAAAATCCACCTATCAGCCCACAGAAAAGAAAACCCGAGCGCAGCAGAGACCCGATTCAGAGGGGGTTAGGCTTAGGCGCAGTGCATGCGATATCAGTTGGAGCTACCTGACCTGACTGATACTCGGTACTATTAGCTGACTACTAAGAAGCCCAAGACTCGAACGCTCACGTGGGACGGTAGTTCTTAGTTTCCAAAACTAGGGCATCCTTTACCCTATAGGTGATGGTGCAGGAAAGCACCAAACCCTCTACCCTTACCTTGGTTGATTCTCTTCGACTGATTGGGGGCGTCGCCAGTTCTTTCGGGACATTGTGCCAGCACTCGCAAGAAATCCTCTCAAGGACCAGTTACGAGTGTGCAAGGATGTTATTAGGTCTTCTAGGATTTTTTGAGTATCACACGCAAACAAACAAAACCATTTTTTTCTTGATTGCTCACATAGATTAAGTTAAAGGAAAACTTATTTCATTTCCGCTTTGTCTTATGTATGTGGCCATAAAATTGTCATGATCACAGAATCAATCCCATCAAAAAAAATTTCCAAAACCTAACCTGGACGACCCTCAATCGGTTCCAACAGAACCTCGTTGATCTAGGCGTCTTTTGGACCTCCCCCCATTATCGGGAGGGGTTCTAGGTCTTTCGTTGTTTAGGCGTCAAAGACAGAACATTGCCACAGTGGTTGGTTCCTCCTTTGTTGGAGAAACCTTAGTTGGGAACCCTAGTCGGTTTCCTAACACCACACCGCACATCACTCCCCCCTCGTCCCCTACGAAGCAAAAGAGTGCATCCCATATGGGAAGCCAGCTGAATTCACAACTGGGTACGTCATAGATTAAACCTCGTTCTAACCAGAACTTCATGTCATCACACGTTGCCATGGCGTCAACCTCTCAGTCACCCTTCTTAGCGGCGTTAAATCTACCAGATTTAACCAACCTCGCCAATGACCCCATCACACACGACCCCAATTGGCCTCCCATGCCCACGAAGCTCCCTTCATACATACCAAATTTTGAGGCAAAGCAAGCGGAAGACCCAGGGAATCATATAATGACCTTTCACCTATGGTGCTCATCAAATAGCATCATTGACGATACTATTCGATTGAGGTTGTTTCAACGCACTTTCACGGGAGTGGCCGCGAAATGGTATGTCGAGCAACCCCCTGCTTCACATTGAACCTTTAGCGCCCTTGCTACTACATTCCTCACATACTTTCAGTTACCCATTCACCACAATTTGGGAATGGAGTTGCTCACTCATTTCAAAAAATCTCTCCCTAACCACATTTCTGAACACCTCTATGAGTGGAGATGACATCGTAGCTTATGCAAAGCTCAACTAGACAACCGAGTCCTTTTAGATTTATTCTTGAAAACTTTGACGGTGGAGATTTCAAAGGATGTGGCGCAACGTAACCCCACATCCGAAGAGGACGCAATCAGTAAAGCCCAACAGCTTGAACTGATCTATACGCAATTAGGATACATATACAATATCCTACCTAACGCCCTGCGCCTACATTCTTATCAGGAATTTCCAGGCGCGTCAAACTCTGCAGACAGACTTATTGGGTCAATGACCCAAGGGTACCTAGGCAGTAGTAGTCAAACTCCTGGTTACATGCATGGGTCTACCTAGAACATGTCTCAAACCGGATTCCAAAGTCATCATATGCAGTAGCAAAATTTTACTAACAGGGCGCCAGCGTATCACCAAGGAGGACCTTACCCTCCGGCTGAGGGGACCTAGTACGCAGGAAGAAAAACTGATGGAAGAGCTCCCCCCCAAAGACCAGGTGCAAACATGGGACAGCAGTATGTTCAGTCCCAAGCACATAACTCACCGATGCAAAATAACGCACAAGTAAACTTTGTGCAGTCGTCCCAAAATCAACCACACCAACATGATCAGGAGAATTACCCTCCTAACGTGGTCAAAAGAAAGGTAAAAAACAAACTCAAAGGGAACCCTGGACAGGGGGGCAGAAACCAACAGCGCCCACTGTGGCCTCGGCCAGGAAATAACTCCAACCAAAACCAGAACCAAGAGCCAAGCAATTCCCAAAAGCAAGGCAAGCGGCCACCTCTACGAACAAACCATTCTTGTTTGATATGTGGTGAGTTCGGGCACTATACTCACAACTTTCTCGAACTCCCTGAGCTTAAAAAGCTTTAGAGTAACCGAGGACAAGGAGGATCTTCCCAGACAACTACAGTTATGCAAGAACCCTTCCCCCATCAAGGAACGATTAGCACTCAGCAGCAAAACCCCAACAATTCTGAGAAAAACAACCATGAAATTTACATGGCTGGGGAAGAAACATTTTCCAACCCGAAATCGCAACTACGACACCCCACCAGACACCGGTATGTCAAGGGCTAGTATGAGCACGCCAATTGCACCTTTGACCATTCCAAATATTTCTCTGGAACCATTTCCAAAAATGGTTAAAGGGCCTAATAGGCGAGCAGGTAACTGCTCTAAAGCAACCCACAATTACAGCATCGTAGACGATTTAGCCCAATCACCTATTGTTATGTCCACTTTGTAGGTACTGCAGTCATGCCCAAAGTAGCGGAAAGCCCTACTTTTCGCCTTAGGCACCGTCGACCCTACCGACACGCGCATGATGGCTTTTGATTTAGACAAAGCCACCCCTAGGCTTCCCTCCATGGTCGCCTTCCAGATACTAGTATCGGTACAAAATATCACTATTCACCAGTGTGTCATTGACGAGGGTGCATCCACATGCATCATGTCAAATAATATATGGCAGAATTTAGGAGCCCCAGAACTCAAACCTTCCATCATCACTCTCAGAGCATACGACGGTCGTCCCTCAACCCCCGTCGATCTCTTCCAAAACATATCGATCTGCTTAGCCAGGAAAATGGTCCACATAGACATCGAAGTCTTGGACGTTCACTTGGATTAAAATATACTCCTTGGGCGGAGTTACATGTACACCATGTCTGCCATAGCATCCTTTTTTTTCTGCATCATGATGTTCCCCCATGAGGATCAAATCATTATAGTAGACTAGCTAACGCACACTGAAAAGCGTCCTTTGACCAACACAAATATGGTTCTACCCTATGTAGACATAGCCACTGATGGTCTTGTACGATATCAAGAATATGGCCCTAGCCAATTGAAACCGCCGTCCGTCCTAGGCTCATTCCTAGGAGATCCTCCTATTATCCCTGAGGTATCGCCCGATGCCACAGCGGCCCTAGTATGCATGATGTCCACATCAAGCACCGAGGTTAGTCAAGACACGGACTCAAGCAGTAACGAAACCAAGGCATCAGCTACTGCAACCTCCATGGTCTATGCCACCTCCCAAACTCCTTTCCTATACCTACCTCCTAGCTTCACCTCCCAGCAGGTCTTGGCAACACTGGTACTACCCAACATATCGTTGGAATTCCCAGTTTGGTATCTCGTTCCCCCTCCAGGAATGCTAGCTACCAACGTTACCGTGTTTGGGTTACAGCCCCCTGGTCCCAAGGAGCCCCAACCTACCCAAGTAGCAGCCAAAATTTCCCCCGCAAGGGAAATCCCTACTACGAAACCGGAAACCACTGTAAAGAAAATTGCCAATAAAGGAAAGAACGTGGTGACCCCCACCATGCAGAGGGAGTCATCAGCCTGCGCTATATGTGATTTCATAAGACACCCTACTCACATATGCTCGTAGTTGGACGAGTTAAAACCACTCCTCGACTGCGAGGCAGGCACCTCAAAACGGCATTCCCATAAAAAGGAACTTGCCACCAAAAGTACAGGAAAACCACTGCATACCAACCATGCAAACGACCTCGCCAGTCGCACAATAATGGCCAGAGCATGCCGCTCAACCACATCTGTTACTAAGGTGATATTGATGCACCCCTTAGTAAGAGGCGCACGACCGCAATGCCTCCTCCGTAACCTGTCCAGGTTCACCCGTCCAGCAGGAAGTGGATACCTCACCGCCTCTCCCTGAGGTAGTAATCTGGTCACAAAGTAAATATCCGTCTCCAGATGGATAATCAGGTTTTTCCCCCTCAGGACAAACATGTTGCGCCTCCTGTTCCAATGCCATATGATATAACATAACAAACGGTCCTGTGACTGAAGGAACTCGTTTTCGGCAAACTTCAAGAGGCCCCATGCGGCCAACTGACAGTGCGCCCCAGCATCAGCAGCCAAAGCGGTCTGGATCTCGGGCCAATATCATTCTCTCCACACCAACCTGCCAAGAAATAGGCACCCATCAGTACAAAGGAGAAAAATCATAAGGGACAGAAAGAAACCCAAGCCTTTTCAATAATACTTCCCCTTGCGCGCAAAGAGGTAGGAGAACCGCGCTCCTGCGCGATTGTACCTAATAAATGAGCACAAGGGGGGTGCCTATTTTCCCAGATTGCCCGCAAAATCTAGGGAAAAAATCCCCTTTGAGGTCATACAAACCTAATTTGTACAGCCCCCAGCGTCACCAAACTGGAAAAATTAAAATGCAGGACATCATGAGAGTTACCTCGGCATAGTATCACTAATCCCCGGTACACAGGCTAACCGCAACGGCAAGAAAGTCTCTGCTATCACCTTTGATCTCCCAAAACTCAGCAAGTACAAATAAATAGGATTAGGGCCATATCCCTTATTTATCGCCCTTTTCCATAACTTCGGAGATCCATAACAGGAGATCAGAAGATCCATTCTACAAACCATAAGTTGCACCATAATCAGTATACCATGATGAACAAAGGCAATGCCCTACATTCGCTTTTCATAGAAATATTTTTTCAAGCGCTGGCAGGTATGCACTCTCCCATCTTCGTTTCCAAGATTCATGTTTTTCAATAATATTGAATGAAAAGAAGATTCTTTCACTTGAAGTAGTTGTTTTTACAGGAAGAACCCGCAAACCATTCACAACACCCACCACCGAAATTTCCGGAGCAGGTATCATTCTACCCTCAACATGATAGAGTCCCAGAAAACTTTGCATATCCTAACATCATTTATCCATCTTTCTCCATCAAAAATAAACCATAGGGTCCTCATACCCGACCACATTTATCATCACCTCACCCTGCATATGATAAATTTCCACGATGGTCGGTAGAGCCTCCCCTCCATGGCGATCATCATCCCAAGTAGACCATACATCACCCCACAAGTGACACCATGGCCATACCATTTCTAGTCCTGGAAGCACCTCATTCCCATCCATATACCATGCATAAGGTCAA
The DNA here is from genome assembly GCA_034641835.2 of Pinus albicaulis. NCBI lineage: Eukaryota > Viridiplantae > Streptophyta > Pinopsida > Pinales > Pinaceae > Pinus > Pinus albicaulis. The sequence continues at coordinate 203,394,750 of CM076576.1, forward strand.
GTTCACCATCTAAACCAACCCCCTTCCTGGACAATCAGGTTGTACAAGCAGAATGAAAGCACACCTCTGCGCACCGCATTTGGCCCACCATACCTCCATCAACATTAACCCATCTGTGACATCTTCCGCTTCATCAACCCCACACATAAGACCAACCAATGGGACCCCTACACCCAACAAAACACCGTCCTCACACCATCAAGTGAGAGACCCTCTTTCATGTTTTGGGGTACCCGTCTCTGTGTTTTTGTACAAACCAAACCCCATTATTTTATTCTTTTGGTAAGTGTACAAAGATCACAAATAATGCCTTTCGCCTCTTCGCCCTCATATTGCACTTTTCCTCCCATGGAAGCAGTCCCCCATCTCCCTTGGTCGAAGTATTTCATACCCCCCATGCACGCACCATTACGACAATCATAGCTAGTTCATACCCGCCTTGGAAGTCCTATCGACTCTAGGGACTTTTCCCTTTAGAAATACCTATGACTGCCACCAAGCTGCTCAAATATACTTCGACCTCGGGCCACTGAATCCCCATCATCTATTTTCAACTACCGCTCACCAACATGCCTATGTTAAAACCATTATGGTTCGGTTAAGGCTTCCTTTTTGTCGACATCAACGCCTCTTTTCCAAAAAGGATGCGGTACCTTGGATGACCCCTCCCCATGTAAAGGGGTATCCTCGGGTGGCACTATGGGAGACATCATTGTCCATAGATGTCATCGATCCTCTTAACATTCGACTACAGCAAAATATTTCATGTCACGATGGTATCGTACCTTACAACCATTGCACTTAGATCAAAATCTGTCGAAGACCCATGCCTTTATAAGCATCTTTGTCAACAATGCTTGCACAGGAAGGTCCCAGCCAATACATATGCATACATTGTGCAGTGATATGTCATACCAAGATTACACATATGGGTACCACATTCCACCTATCGTCAAAGAAAAAACGCCCCTGAGGGCATCAGCAATCATCGTCAGCAACCACCAACATCACTACCACAGTAATGACACAGACAGCACATGTATCTATCAATTTTGTTTAACTAGCCATAGTATCATAAGCATGGGACATGCCCGCCTCATTGAAATTTTGCAAATATGTTGTATATCTTGTCTGCTTGCAGGGGGTCCCTTAGGCCATGGTTATCTCGGAACCGGTGCAAGGTGTTGTCTCTTCTACACGCAGGCCTCGCTCTCTCTCTCTCTCTGTACGATACAGAAAAGAAACTATAATGTATTTCGGCTATACAGTTCTTCCTAGACCTCACACATTAGGGGGCATCTGTTAACACTGGAAAATCGTATAGCAGAAAACGACATCAGTTAATGTCGAGCCTAAGGATTTACAGGACAGGGATGCATTATGGAATCAAAAAGTTTTTAAAATCTCTAGGTTTTGTGAACATCAAATTTGAACTAGTCATAAATGCTCAAATGTGCGCTTTTTCCTTCGAAAAGAGCACCATATGCACACACTGGAGCCTGATAAGCGCGCATTCCTGGAAGTGGAAAAAAGTCTCTTTCCGGGACCACAAGTAAGCTAAGGACAGTTTCTCCTTATGTGAAAGCCGCCTAAGGACAGCACCAGCGCCCCCTTAGGCATTGTGTGAGCACACAATGGCATATTTCAGCACACAATGGAATAATGCCCCTCCCTTGGGTCACCATCCATCATGTACCAAGGGAGGGAAGGAGGTTTGAAGGCTCACCTATATAAACCCACAAAGAGATGAACAATGTGTGATCACAAGGTTATGCTGGCCAAAGTTGCCCAAGCAACACCAGCTGTTTGTGTGAACCAAGAAGCTGAAGAAGAGGACTCGATTTTTGACCACCCAACAATCTTAGTCCATTGCAGCAAAGAGAGAGATTTGAACTACGTTAGAGGTCATAACTTGAAGGACAAACATCTTTGCATCAGTTCCTAGAGCCACTGCCTAGGCCCTTTGGCAAGTGGGTAAGATTTGTTTTCATTCCAAGCATTCAATAAGAAGAAGGCCATTGAGCCGTTGTTTACCTTGTTACTATTTGGAACTCTCTATGTTAGCTTCTTTTGTTTTTTTAGTTTTAGTTTTTTAACAGAGCATACTTTAGTATATTACTTCATTTAAGTTTTTATACTTCTGAGCTCCCCCCGGATACCTGCCTGTTACCTATAGTTTATAGGGTAGACCACACTCTCTAAACTCGTGTGATTCCGTACACCCATGTGTCAAATCCGCCACAACAATATGTTTGACAGAAATTAATGAAACGAGCGGAGTTGAATACTTGAGCATTATCAGTCACAATTTTGAATGGACACCCGAATCTTCTGAAGATGTTTTCCTCTAGAAACTTCATCACTACTTGGTCATTTGCCTTCTTCGTGGGTATTTCTTCAACCCATTTTGTAAAATAATTAGTGGCAGTCAAAATCCACTTGATGGTGGATTGATCTCTCCAATAAAATCCAATCCCTATTGCCTTAAAGGTTCTTCAATAAATACAGGGATGAGAGGTAATGGAGCCAGTTTTTTCTTTTCAGCAAACAACTAGCACTTCTAACAACTTTTGACTAGTCTATAAACATCTACAAATAGAGTTGGCCAATAGAAGCCTGACTTTAGAATCTTATGGGCAGTGACCTTCTAGCTATAATGTCCTCCACACAGAATTTCATGATATTTTTTGGTGACTTCAATAGATTCTCCTTCGGTCAAACATAACGGCAAAATACCAGCAGGATATTTCCAGTATAGCTTTGCTTCTATGATAACATATGGTTGATACTTGAGCTTGAGAGATTTGTATTTCGTTATATTTAGTGAAGTGGGTAGGAAAAGAAACACGGGTAGTGCATAATATCCTTATACCAATCATAGGACAAAAATTTTTAGTAAATACCTGTTTTGGACTTTCTTTGACCTTCTTCATTAACAGCTCCATCCACTAGTGCCAACAGATTAATTCCCAAGGCTTACAAATTTGTCTCTATCAACAACTTCGCTAAACCTTGTCCCTTGACCAGCTTGGTGGGTTTGATTTCCAAATCATACTCTTGGATTTTTGCTATCCACTCCCCCCTTTTTCCTTCAACATCACTTTGGATCATCACGTCTTTTACAACAGAATTAGGAACAAAAGCAGTTATTTGGGACTGCAACACATAAGTCTTGAAAGCTTTCAGTGCTTTGACCAAAGAATATACTTGTTTCTCCAAAATATTGTATTTGAGCTCAACAACTCTGAGAAATTTACTGAAAAATGCAACTGGTTGCTCCTTATTGTCTTCATTTTTCTGCAACAACACAGCAGTAATAGTAGTGGGGGATGCAAATTAGAATACCTGAAAGGATTTTTGATAGTCTGGACTAATCAGAACTGGAGCTTCCTGCAATGCTTTTTTTATTCTAACAAATGCATCTCTTGCCTCCTTATCCCATTTCACTTCTGCATTTGTCTTCAACATATCTATTATACTTCTCACAATCTCAGCATAATTGGGCACAAACCTCCTCAGAAAGTTTATTTTCCCAGGAATCTTTGGATATCCTTCTTGCTTCTGGGTAAAGGAATAGTCTTGGTGGCTTCCATCCTTGCTGGGTCAATATTTACTCCTTGTTTAGAGACTATGTGACCCAATAACTTACCTTCTTCTAAGGAAAATAAATATTTCTTGGGATTTAATGACAGACCAAACTTTCTGCACTTTTGAAAATATTTTTGCAAATGCTCCAAGTGTTCATCATCTGACCCTAAGAAAAAATTTACATCATTCAAATATATAACTAAAAACTTGTCACCAACGAAGGCTATGTCCATGGCCCTCTAAAATGTTGCACCTGCATTCATAAGGCCAAATGGCATCCTTGCGTACATGAAGGTGCCCCAGGGTGTAGTGAAATCAGTCGTATTCTGATCTTATTTTTCAACTGCTACTTGATTATACCCAGAAAATCCGTCAACCATAGACAACCTGTGAGCTCCTTTCACCTTTTGTAAGACATAATCCATTTTCAGCAAAGGATAATTATATTTTATAGATGCTTGGTTCAAGTTCCTGAAGTCTACACACAGTCTTATCTCTCCATTCTTCTTTCTTATAGGGACCAGATTGGAAACCCAGTCTGAATATCTAAGAGGGAGTATAATTTTCACCTGCAAAAGTATCTTCACTTTTTTTTATTGGAGCTAACAACAAGGGATTGATCTGTCTGAGCTTCTGCCTATGTGGTTTGAGCCCTTCCTTCAATGGAATCTTATGTTGAATAATTCTTTTTTCATATTTTTTCAGGTCTTCATAAAACCAGGCAAACACATCCATATACTTCTTAAAAAGATCAATGTATATTTCTTTTTAGTTTTTGGGAACCCCTTTGAACAATTTCACTATTTTTGGCTCCTTCTGAGTTCCCAAATGTGCTCTTGATGTGTTTTCTTCGAATCAACAGCAACATCATTAGCATCGAACAATATTTTAAGGGGAACCAACCCTCTAAGGAGCACATTATCTTTCAATTGGATAATATTTTGTTCACTTATTGACTTCTTGAGGTTTCTTATTTTTTTCTCTTCTCTGTTTGTTCTCCATCTTGGTCTATCTCAACATCTTCAAATTTTCCAATCATTGTCAGGAACTGATTTATCTGTTCATCATCATCAAACACCTGCCAATGTTTCACATTGTCAGGGATAGAAGATCTATGTCTAACTTCAATTTTGTACCTTAGCTGGGGATTTATGGGAGGTTTGAAGGTGTTGGCTACAACTGCTAAGGAATCAGCCAATCTATTCTCCTCCCTCATAATATACTGAAGATTGAAGGCTTCAAAAGAGTTTTCTATCGTATCCCAAACCTCATTCATGTACAATCTTAATCTCATATGCTTGGTTTGACAATGATTCTTGATATGCCTTATTATCAACTCAGATTCACCATAAAATTAAATACATTGAACCCCCATCTATTTAGCAACTTTGTAATATTCCCAAAATTTAGATTTTTATCTAAATTGAATATTATAGTTGACTTTATCCTAGATAGGTGAATAAAGGGGTAAGAAGGAATAATAAAACTCCTCATGTGAAAGGAGGAATAATAAAGCAACTGATTTCAGCACCACATGGTGTGAATGGGATTAGATCATGTTTGATCTAGTCAATTTGACCAAGTCCACATGCACTGTCTAGATACTTTGTATCTCCTTGATGGACTGCGCAATTTTAGATGAGGATTACTTGCATGAGTTGGAAGGCACATGTGGATGGGACCCATGGTGGAGAGGAGCACTTGCTATAAATGAGCAGGATGAGAGCCATTGTTATTCATGCTTGATTATTATTTGATTGGGTCTGTTGTGACTACGCTCCTCTTGTTGTTTAGAAATGGTGTAGTGTTGCATAGCACAAGGGTGTTCCCGGTCAGGAATCCCTACCTCATCCTCAGGGAGGGAGAGGTTCTAGAGCTACATTTCCTCATTCCAGCATTTGGCCAAAGCTACCTCCTTCAGTCATAGTGTTATTCCTGGAGCAGGATAACTTTGTGCTGCAGGGTGCAGCAACAGAGGATTTCTTGAGTTATTCCTTGGCTTGTTTTTCAGTGGAGGGCTTGGCTGTCCATTGGAGGATCAGTGAGGAGGAATCCTGGGCACATTTTCATATCATTGGCATTAGGCCAATCATCTATGTTCCCTCACATCGCAGATTCCATCTAGATTTACGTTATTTTGGCAGGCAGTTGCTGGGAGGGTCATTTGAGCTCATCAGGAGGGTTTGTTTCTAAGTAAAGGGATTGGCCTTTTGCTTAGAGAAAATATCAGAGGAGGGCATCATCATTTCAGATCTGCTACAGCCTCATTTCATATTTTTATTCAGTTGTAGTGACAAGCTAATTGTCACATTGTACATTCTCCGGCATTTCTAGCAATCTCTCCTAGATTGGCTAGAAATCTTGTATTGGAGCCCATTCTTCTATTCTTGGGAATTTCTTTGTATATTTCATCCATAATCCATGTATGCACATCTACAGCTGCAGCTACACTTATATAGACTGCGCAGTCACTGCTCTCTGACATTTTGTATAACTGTAGCATCTCATGTATTTCATGTTCTAATCATTGGAGATTGATTCCCATTTCTTGAGTGGCTTGTCCCTCAAGATATTTATGTATTTTTTTTTATATATTAATGAACATGATCGCTACATCATATTCCCTCTATTGACATGTTCAGATTTGCATATTTTCATGATTATGTTCATATGTTGTTGTAGCTCACTCTTTGAGCACTTCTCTAAGATACTGAAGGGTGGGAGATTTGTTTAACCTCCCTTGAGGGATTTCTTTGAGCTCAAATTCTAGAATTGTAATTTATGATGTGTTAAATAAGGGATATAAGTCCAATTTTATCTTATTTTTGCATTATCTTCCCTATACAGCGTCCCTTTGGACCATATTGCAGAAAATCCTGAAAAAGGGATATTACAGTGGTATCAAAGAATCAATCTTGGCTTAGCCTGTGCATCCAAGATAATATTCCATTAGAAGGAGAAGCTCCTCACATAGAAGATGAGTTGTACAAAGGAAACAAGAAAAGAGGAATGACGGAAGAGGAGATCTCCTTTCCTTTTTTCCAAACTATGGAAGCTATCATAGAAGATCTCAAGGAGATAGAAAGGGAGAATTGCAGAAAGTTTCTGAGAGGGGTTGAAGATGAAGAAATCCCTAGCTATTATTATGATGGGTGTGGGCATTCAGCCACACATGTAGATCCACAGCGCAGTTCATCTCCCACTTGCACTGCAGGGAGAATGGAGGAAGAAGATGAGGCCGTTGGAGGTGCAACACTCCAACTCAAAGGTATGGCTCATGGGTGGTGGTTTGAAAATTATATTTCATATTATCATGCAAATGTAAAATCATATGATGAATTCACTAAGGGATTTGTGAGGAAATTTGATAAAAATCACTATGAAACATCATGTATCAAAACTTCAAACACTTTGCATGCATTGGAGGGAACCATGAAACAAACTCCATTCCATATTTTTGAAGGGGATGAAAACATGTATGATGGCTTGCTAAGGGCAAGATTCCCATTTTTTAAAGGGCCCTCTTCCATTTGTGAAGACATGGAGGTACTTCCTTCAAGAGATGACCAAGATCTAGGGTCTCTCCTTGATGATGAGGTATTCTCAATTATTGATGGAGAGGATGAGCATAAGAGATCTAACAGCGTTGTCCCATTGGAAGGAGATCCATCACCACATGAAGGTGAAAGGGGAGCCATTGCTTACACTAGAGGAGCCCTTGTATCTTTACAAGGAGTTCCAAATGATTCAACATGTGGGAACCAAGGCACAATTCTGGAGCCATATGCAGCAGTTTTTGGGGATTGTGAGATGGAGGAGGAAGAGAAGGATCAGCATCAAGGGATGATACACCCTTATCTATTCCGGAAATTTTTTGCACAAGAGAAGGAGATTGTACTGCTTAGTGAAGAGAGGGACAAACCAGTCCACTCATATATACAGTTCACTTCTGAACTAGATGTCTCACTATATAGAGGTATTCCACCTGGGAGGCCCCCTGTTCTAGAGTTGATGAGGGACATCTTGTCATGTAGTTCACCACTCTTGGATTCTGGAGAGGTGAAGACTTTGGAGGAGTCCAGCACAACGCACAGAGTTTGGGATAGACTCAAGGAGGAGGGAGACACTCTCTCATTTTCAGCATCACCCACTCTCATTACCCATACTGCGCTAACAGAGATTGATGCAAGGATGGAGGATAGCATCTTCATGATGCAGGATGATTGCTCCAAATATTTGGAGAGACAGAGGATACTTCCTTTGAGGAAGGAATCTTTCAGACATGGGGGTGGATGGAGGCCACTCATGCCTACTTTGGCCCAACCTGGGAGATTCCTTTTGGATGATAGCTTCTCATGGGAGGCCAACTTCCAAAGGTCACCATTACTATTGGAGCATGAGCAGTTGTATGATGGGCATGGCAACATTTTGGAGGATAAATTTGGCATGGGGGATGTCAAAGTAGCAGGCAGCAGCGTGAGGGGAGCTTCACATGCTAGATCACCAGCGTTGTCTCTGAGGAGGATTGATCCATGTTGGAGATCTCAGCTCTTGGTAGAGTACTCCAAGGATCTTTCTGCATGCATGATTCTTGATGACCCGAATGGAGATGACAAATATATGGTGGAAGATGTGATCATCTATTGCTATGGCAGGATCTTCTTGACTAGGGCTTCTAGTCTCAAGGAGAAACTATTACATGCAACACATGAGGACTTCCTAGCTATGCACCTTGATGCATATCTTGTTGTGTTGGAGGAGTTCACTTGGGAGGGAATCCAGCAGGACATATAGAATATGGAGAGATGCATAGCTCGGATGGTGATTGAGAGGATTTCACAGCCACCTTCCTACTCATTGGGAGTGAGGGAGCTTTTTCAGTTGAGCCATTTCCGCTCAAGGCCTCAAGTACATAGTAGAGAAGGTATAATTTCACATTGTGCTTTGTAATTATCTACTTTATATGAGAAGCATATTTTACCAAGGGGAAACATCCCTTCTTGAATATTGTATGATGTACTTGCAGCTACTTGTAGCATTGATTTTGGCTACCTTAATGGTGGTTTGTGGGGGAAGCCACATGGCTCTTGGTGTGCACCATTGACACCATATTGTACATTCATGTTCACATCTTATGGGATGACTATGGCAGCAAAAAAGTGGCTGGTAAAGCACTTTTTAAAACTTGTTTTGATGCAAGCAAGGAGTGCACTGCGTTGGTTCCATGGTGGAACTATGATTCACTCTCCGGTTGTCATTTGGCAGCTTGTTTACATGGTCTTTTGCTTCCATATATTGATGATGTGTTTATGCTCATGTGAATATTTGCTTGGAGATTGGGATTGGAGTTGAGTATGCCCATTGGGAGTATGATTCTTCCCTTTTCACATGTTATATGTTTCAGGAGAAACAATGGGCACACCATGATTGCCACATCACTCCTTTTCCCTTCATGTAGGAGGAGCCTTTGGGAGAGGATGCGTTGTTGGAGGAGGCTCTTCATGGTTGATTCATTTTGTGGGGAGGCTTCGGCCAATTCTGGAGGCCATGAAATTTCAGCCCAATATCAGCAACTCCCTCACACTTATCATGAATGGAGAGAGAAACCACTTGGATGGAAAAATCTAAACTCTCCATTCAGCCCCAACACATTGCATAGATCCGGGGTTGATGATTTCTTTGGTGAGCTACCTAAGATGGCTCATTTCATTTGGATAATTGCATGGGTGAAGGAGTCATTCATTGGGAATAAGACTTCCCATGTCTCTCATCACTCCTACCTTGAGGAGGCCATTGAACAAAGAGAAGATTCCTACTTACATCACTCTTTGCCTCATGATGCACACTTCTATTTGATACAATTGGAGGGATTCATGGAGGATATATTTATTGCATTTTATGATGAACCATGGTGGAGTCTATTGATGAGGAGGCCACCAGAAGAAAGGGGGGGAGAATTTTTCTCTACCTTGCAGTTGCTTGAGGACAAGCAACATTTTGAAGGGGGAAGACTGTAATATTCCCAAATTTTAGATTTTTATCTAAATTGAATATTATAGTTGATTTTATCCTAGATAGGTGAATAAAGGGGTAAGAAGGAAGAATAACACTCCTCATGTGAAAGGAGGAAGAATAAAGCAACTGATTTGAGCACCACATGGTGTGAACGGGATTGGATCATGTTTGATCTAGTCATTTTGACCAAGTCCACATGCACTGTCTAGATACAATGTATCTCCTTGATGGACTACGCAGTTTTAGATGAGGATTACTTGCATGAGTTGGAAGGCACATGTGGATGGGACCCATGGTGGAGAGGAGCACTTGCTATATATGAGGAGGAGGAGAGCCATTGTTATTCATGCTTGATTATTATTTGATTTGGTCTACTGTGACTACGCTCCTCTTGTTGTTTAGCAAGGGTGTAGTGCTACATAGCACAAGGGTGTTCCTGGTCGAGAATCCCTACCTCATCCTCAAGGAGGGAGAGGTTCTAGAGCTACATTTCCTCATTCCGACATTTGGCCAAAGTTACCTCCTTCAGTCACGGCGTTATTCTTGGAGCAGGATAACTTTTTCCTATAGGGTGCAGCAACAGAGGATTTCTAGAGTTATTCCTTGGCTTGTTTTCCAGTGGAGGGCTTGGTTATCCATTGGAGGATCAGTGAGGAGGACTCCCGGGCACATTTTCATATCATTGGCATTAGGCCAATCATCCATCTTCCCTCACAGTGTAGTTTCCAGCTAGATCTGCGTTATTTTGGCAGGAAGTTGCTGGGAGGGCCATTTGAGCTCATCAAGAGGGGTTGTTTCTGAGTAAAGGGATCAGCGTTTTGCTTAGAGACACTATTAGAGGATGGCATCATCATTTCATATTTGCTACAGCCTCATTTCATATTTTGATTCAGTTGCAGTGACAAGCTAATTGAACTCACATTGTACATTCTCCAGCATTTCTAGGAATCTCTCCTAGATTGGCTAGAAATCTTGTATTGGAGCCCATTATTCTATTCTTGGGAATTTATTTGTATATTTCAGCCATATTCCATGTATTCACATCTACAGTAGCAACTACACTTATATAGACTGCGCAATCACTGCTCTCTAGCATTTTGTATAACTGTAGCATCTCATGTATTTCATGTTCTAATCATTGGAGATTGATTCCCATTGCTTGAGTGGCTTGTCCCTCAAGATATTTATGTATTTTTTTGTTGATATATTAATGAACATGATGGCTGCATCATATTCCCTCTATTGACATGTTCAGATTTGCAGAGTTTCATGATTATGTTCATATGTTGTTGTAGCTCACTCTTTGAGCACTTCTCTAAAATACCAAAGGGTGGGAGATCTATTTAACCTCCCTTGATGGATTTCTTTGAGCTCAAATTCTAGAAGTGTAATGTATGATGTGTTAACTAAGGGATCTAAGTTCCATTTTATCTTATTTTTGCATTATCTTCCCTATACAGCGTCCCTTTGGACCATATTGCAGAAAATCCTGAAAAAGGGATATTACAAACTTGAAGGCTTGAGATTAAGGCCTCATATTCAGCCATATTGTTTGTCGAATCAAATTCTAGTTTAAAATAGAATGGCATGAGGTTACCTTCTGATGATATTAGCAAGAATCTGGAACCTGCACCTTCCTTAGAGTAGGCGCCATCAAAGTAGCACTTCCAAATATTCTTTGAGTGTAGCTCGTTATTTACAACTATTGAAGAGAGTTGCTTCCATGTGTCTTCAGTAAATTCTACATCTTCATGCAGCATGAAACAAGAAAGATATTTTGTCTCTTGACTATAAATGGGGGAATTTCCTCCATCTTTCTTAGAGGTGTTCTTCACAAACCTTGTTTACCTGTACAATCTCCTTTCTTCCCCATTAAAAACCGAAATGATAGCATAAGTGAAATCTAACTTTAGTACACCTCCCAACTTAGCTCCCCAAGACCTTGACAGGAGCATTCCAAACCTGATTGGGATGTCAGCAACCACTACATCCATGACAATACTCTTCGATGGGATTTGTGCCAACGAAACTGCTACATATTTAATCAACCCAACACATTACACCCTTTTGGAATCAAATGAATACAGATCCCTATAAGGTTTGGTAATATGTACGTTAAGCTCCTTCATAACAGAAAATGGCATGAGGTTATGGGACGCTCCCGAGTCCAGTATGCAATTATGTAGAGTAAAATCATGAAGCAATAGAGAAATATAGAAGGGTGGAACAAAAGGATCTACTTATTCTACATGAGGGCCAAAGGTGACCACTGGCTTTTCTTCTTGTAGGTTCACCATGTCACTTATATCTTCCACCTATGTGAGATTAATAAACTCTGGAATTTCTTTCTTGTAAGTTGGTATTTTATCCAATTCTAGAAGAGGAACCTGAATTTTAACCTTGTCCAACTCTTTGGGAAAACTGAAGGCATGAGTTTTCTTAACAACTTTTTCAGGTTCTTCTTCACTCTTTCTAGAATCTGCCGCTTGTTTGGGTACAGGAACAACTCTCTCCAGAATATTAGTGTCAACTGATTTGTCCTGGGAATATTCAGCCAGCTACACATTTGTTCTCTTAAGTGAGTTTGTAGGTTGTTTCCCATTACTGACCTATTTCACAGGGTCCTTTTGTTGTGGAGTCGCCATTCGAGGAGGAATGGAACCTTGTTGTTCACCTGCATTATCTTGCACTCTAGATCTCTTTCTAGACCTTAAATCATACTTTTTATGCAACTCAGCTTGTATGAAGTCTGTGAATTGTCTACAATATTCATCCATCTCATCTTGATAAAAATATACTTCAGCTTCAGCATATTCTCCCTCATAATATTCCTCTTCATCCTCTTCTATTGCATACATAGTAGATATTTGATCCTCTGCCTCCCTTTGGTCATCTTCTATTGGCTCTGCGAGTGTTGCTTCTATATACAATGGTGCTTGAACCTGGTCTTGATCTCTTCTTTCCCTCTGCAAAATTTGCAGGGGATGTCTTATGAATTGAGGGTTGAAACCCCCTCGGTTTTTTTGTACGTGCGTTTGGGAGTTTTTATTTTCCAATTCTATCTTAGATAGATTATTTGTCAGATTTTTTATCACCCTTTCCATATCTTCTATCCTCAGATCTTGTAATGATTCTTCTTTTTCTTTCCTCTTCTCTTGGGTTGGTTGTTTCCCTTTTTCCTTTCCAGCTGTAGTCATATTAGCTTCAATCTCTAAAGTGTCTATTTGTATTTGCTCAAGAGTAGGGGCTCTTCTTTCTCTCAAGGTAAAGCTAAAATCAGCTTCAAAAGCCCCAACAAAAACTATCTTTGCTCCTATAGGGGGGCTTCATCTCTATAGGTAAACTATTGTAAAATTTATTGAATATTTTTACAAACTCAGAAATGTCTTCATTGGGCCTTCTTTTAATTGCATTAAACTCTGTCAATGAGTAACCATGATCTCTCTTTTCTCCCCATCTCTGAGTGAATCTATTTTCTAACTCTTCCCAGTTATTTATGGAATCATTTGGTAACCCTTTGAACCATTTTCTAGCCTCTCCATCTAGAGACTGCACAAATAGTCTCATCACAACATCCAGGTGTTCTACATTCAAATGCTAGGCAAAAGTGAAAAACAAAGGTAAATGGCATTCTGCAGTTACTTCATTTTCTCTAGTGAAACGAGGAAGTAATTTGAGGTATTCTTGAGGCATGGTGTTCATTGGTTGTGCAAGATTTAGTGGAGCATATTTGTTCGTTAAGAAAGCTAGTACTGCCATATTCACAACTTTGTTAACTGCTCCTTGGGCAGTTGAGGTTGATGAACATGCTGTGAAAGTGAATGAAGGTGGAGGTAACACTGATATGGGAGTGGGTTGATGAACAATGGAAGAAGAACCAACAACTATATTTGGATGAGCTTGAGTGAAGGTAAAAGAAACAGACTCGAAAGAATGTTCTTATAACTTAGGTCCTTCAAAATAAATGGGTGTGGAAGGAGAATATTGTTCTAAGAAAGAGAGTTCCTCATAAATATCTTCAAACAAAGGGTTATGAGAACTGCTGCCAAGAGCAGAAAATGTAGGATCAAGTGTTGAAGGAATTTGAGGTTTCTGAGCCCTTTTGGAAACCAATATTTCTGGATCTGGCAAAGCAGGGACTATCTGCTGTGAGGTATCCGACCTCATGTGAGGTCTTTTGAAAGCCAGAATTTTGAAAATAACAAATATAGCCCAATATTTCCTCCTCGCAGAACAAACAGAGGAAATAATGTGAAAAACCTAGGGAAAAATAAACTTCGTTTCTTCGTCCCTGGAAACGATGCCAGAAAATGTTGTATCTCAATAAACAATCCCTTGTTTGTGGTAAGGAATCAGTGCTTAAGAAATTTTATAAATGTATGCCAAAATTACCATATCAAATGGCCTTTGTTTAACACCCTTGGAATTCAGTTACTTAATACCCTCAATAATCTCATATAATGAAAGCCTTCACAATCCCATAAACTATTGATATTTGAATGGAATGAAAAGAAGAACTGTAAGAGAAACTCAAAATGATATGCTGAAAACACAGAATCTACCACTTTTAAGTTTCAGAGGAAATTCATGAAGGAAGAGAGAGCTTTAAATAATATGATGTGAACACAGAATCTATCTCTTTAAATTTCTATCAAGAGTTTATGAAGAGAGGAGAGATGAGGTGAAGGAGCGAAAATTAAGGTTATTTAACTCTTACTCAAAAATGTAATTAAGAGACCGGCTACTACATTACTTCACTTCATTCAAAGAGGAATAGCCATTGATCGAAACAGGAAAGACGTATCAACATCAATAGGTGTAGGAAACTTGATCTTCTTTCATTAATTTCTAAGAGAATTTAGTCATAAACTAACATTCATCTAGAGTTTCAAAACTCGAAACCTCTTTTCTTTATTTCTATCTACTTAAATACATCATAGTGGTTCGTAACTCCTAAACTTCTTGAAACTATTCGACTACCTAAACTGTTAAGATTACTCGTGCAATTATAACAAGAAAACAAATTGAAACTTGGAAATATGCTTCATTTTGTTGAATCTGATGTTGTTGATGCGTCCTCCCTAAGTGCCGAGGTGGCCTTTCTAGTCGTGATGCAGTGGCTGCACAGCTCTCTAACGGTGCCTCCACGCCCGACTTGACCTAGTTGTCATGCTCCTAACGGTGCCACTATACGATTTTCTGCCCGACTCTACCTATGCCCCTGTGCTTTCAAACACTATCACTCGTATCACCTGCTACCTGAGTCTTCCTATTTCTTCATTACCAAGGCGTTTCATCGATTTCACATTATAACACTCTTTTCTTATTCCGACAAGGTTTAACACACTAAAATGACTTACTTCTGAATCTGAAAACCTTTGGAATTCACCTTTGAAACCACATCGCATCCACCCGCACATCGCATTTCGTTGTTTTTAGCTTGTCTTTGCCACTTATCTTCTAAGTCTTGCGATGCGCGCTATGCAGTCCGATGTGCTATGCAGTCCCACCGAGCATTGTACATCACACTTCAGAGACTTTAGCAATTATCTCCCGCAGTTATCCTTTAAAATTCGCAACTTGCAACTTGCGATCGGGCCCCACTGCATTACATATCGCACTTCCGCGAATTTAACATTTACCTCTACACGTATTCTTTAAAACTTGTGATTTGCGATCATGCACCACCACATCGCATATCACACTTCAATGCTTTTAACATTTACCTCTGCACTTATTCTTTAAAACTTGTGATTGGCGATTTGTGATTTGGCCCCACCACATCGCATATCGCACTTCTGCGCTTTTAACATTTACCTCTGCACTTATTCTTTAAAACTTGTGATTTGTGATTTGTAATCTAGCCCCACCGCATCGCATATTGCACTTCGACGCTTTAACATTTACATTTGCACTTATTCTTTAAAACTTGCGATTGGTGGTTTGCGATTTGGCCCCACCACATCGCATATCGCACTTCGGCGATTTTAACATTTACCTCCACACTTATTCTATAAAACTTGCGATTGGAGGTTTGCGATTTAATCTCCGTGGTCTATCTCTCTGCCCCAGTTTTTTGCTTTAATCCCGATCGTCCATTTTTCCCTTTTCACCTCCTCGAAATCTCTTAAGTGTTCAAGGGAAATGCGCCCTTTTACTGCCTTTGGGAAATTAGTTTGTTTTCTCCACGGTGTAACCCTCCTGATCTTATGAATGAGCCCAAATCGACCCTGTTCAGCGTGAAATGCTCTGAACGCACCCATCGATCTGGCTCCTTAACTTTTCTGCATGTGAATGAGCCCGACTTGACCCACCTTCACATCTCATCATGTAATGTTAATGTACCAATATATAAATCAAAATTCTTCTATGACACAAACTTTTACATTTTCTAACATATATGTTTTTTCTGGTGTTTTGAAACATATTTCAAAGATAAATGCAAATGAGCCACAACAAGGGGGAAAGCTCAATTGTTTCTAGTGAAACTAGACATTGACTCCATCCACTTTCAAAGTGTGAAGGATAACTTATTGGCAAGTTATGAGCTAACCCTTGGCTAACTCTCTCTAGAGGACAACTCTAAGAGCTATAATAAATAAGTTGTTGAGCTCACCCTTAAGAATGGTTATGGTGACCTTAAAATATATTACTTTCTAGTGACGCACAAAGTAAGAATTTTATTCCCACCCTTCTTACTTTACAGTCACAAGATTGGCTAAGGTGAACTCCTCAATTAGAGCTACGGGAAAGATATGGAGGAAAGCTTGAGCTAACTAATCAAAAGACGTAATGAAGGCTTAGGGAAGTTTTTTTATATTATAAATAAATAAAAGGGTATATATAAATTAAATTATAAATAAAAATGTAGTAAAACTTGAAATAACAAAAGTGATAATCCTTTAAAACAGAAATGTATAAGTATATAGAAAAAAATTAAGAAAATTTGTATTACATAGAGTTTAAAATGAAAAGTAATAATTATTTTAGGTTATTTTAATTTTTTTATTTCATTTTGATTTTAAAGAAATTATTTTGAGTTTTTATTAAATTTTTATTAAAAAAAATTTAATTACAAGTGTGAAAAAGGCCTTCTGTGTAGCTACCAATTTTGGGTAAGAGTGATTCATAACAAGGAGGGATTGTTTCATATAGTTTGCTCTGCTAGAATTTGGAGAGCATGACTTGAACATATTCTACTAAACTATGGTATGTACTTGCACATTATCTTATATAATATATGGAGTGTTTTTGCTATCCAAAAGTTGCATATTTGTAAATTTGAATTTTGACATTATTTAACATATCATTGAAGAGATTATTAAGTGGTTTAATGAATATTAGATGCTAAAAGAGTGGATTTGTTGTTGTGATAAGCTATTTCTAGAGCAATGATGTGCTTGGAAAGTGTGTCATTGAGATTGAAAATTTGTTGCATTGAAGTAAACTTGTTCAATGTTTATTCTCTTGGGCTACCTTTGAATTGTGTTAAAAATCGAAATATTTTTCACTATGATTTAATATTTTGCAAAAATCTCACATGCAATAAATACAATAAACTTCAAGATTGAGGTGAAATTTCCAAATTCACATTATTTCTCACATATCAAAATTTCCACGATATTGTCACTCCTCTTAACATACAAATGAGACCAATGAGAACAAGCCTTCAATGATCTTCTATTGCAACTTATTTATGGAAACCAAAACGTTAGTCATATAAGCCTTCTACTATATAGCATTTACATAAACTACAAATTCCACCCTCTTGCGATCTTCTACAACCTACAGTGAGACCTTTACTACAGGATCTCAAAAACCTAACCCCTCACTCTTATGATCATAGTGTGACTAATCAATGAAATTCTCCATCACCCACACTATATCAATATCAACACATAACTACACTAATAAAAGGTGCTCTCTCTTCATCTATGTAATGAAATTCTCATTGACGCTCATTTGTATAATAACTCTTCTTACAAATCATTATTGAAGCATAGAACAAAAAAATATTGGATATCTTCCCATTATGAACATTATTTGAATGGATGAATTATTGAAGATTACAGCATCTAAGTTGTTGTTGCAAACATCTTATTGTTCAATTTCACCTATTCACATATGATTCTTTCTTGTGATTAATTATTCATATCACCTAAACTTTTCTTCACATTTTAGGGCAACATTTTTTTCTCCCTTTTAGCATGTGTGGAGAACAATGCTTTTATGATGGGAAAATCACCCCTATAATGTGATGTTTGAAACACTTGTACATTTTGTCATTTATCATCATTGATATTTTATAAACTTGTAGTTTCCCATCCATCATCATCGATATTTTATAGACAATTTTCTTATAGTGTTCACTACTCATGCCCAAGCTCCTTTGTCAAAATCTTTATTTACTTTATCATATCCACATAAGTTTGTGTAAGGATTTTTTGAAATTTAAACGACCAATATGCTTTCAATTTAACCTCAAACACATTAAAAACCCCAAAAAAATATGAAATATAAAAACAAATATCATAATAATTAAAGTTCACTTATAATATTTTAAAATTCATCTAATTTTAAAAATAAAAATTAAAAAGATAAAAATAAGTTTAATAATAACATCAGTTATGATATAAAAAATTATTATTATATCAAAAATAAATTATTTATTCACATGATCACTTAATTATGATTATAAGAAAATAAATTTACACATACCAAAAATGAATATCATATTTAGGAAAAGAATTTATCTGCGAACAAATTTCTGGAGTAAATTCTCTCCATAGAATATTGTTGAAGGAAGGAAGTGAATTTTATTGCTACAGAGATTTTGTCGTTCCGTTCACTTTGTATTATAACGCCAAAAATTACCGGCAATGAACAGAGGAGCAGAGGACCACAGAAACCTAAAAGAAACTCGCGTCCATGTGGAAGTTGGAGGTTTTTTCAGGACGGTGGAAGTTGGATGTTAGACAGTGTACCTGGCGGATTTTGTTAAACAAAACTAAAATACACAGAATACCACATCAAATGACGACAATTTCTCCAAATTCATGCAGCCATTCCACCAAACAGATAATCCCACAAAGCAATATTCCATTAATCGGAAATCTGCTGGCAAGTTTTGTTCGATAACAACTATTCTGAAACCAAAGATGACAGTGACGGGCATTCCGGATCATCGCTTGCCCCTTTCTCTTTTCTGCAGATTGCTATGAACCGAGTTCATGATCTCTGAAGAAATATCTACTTCACATGAAAACCATGTACAGGCAACCTGCCATTGTAAATTTGGCATCCAATTTACCTGTGTACCTGCCACACGGCAAGAAAATACGCACAATATTACAAACAATGATCTAATAAACTCGAACTCGCGACTTCTTGCCATATATTCAACTCGCTGCAATCTAAAATGCAATATATATATTCAGAAAAACTACAAAAATTTACCCTCCAAATGGCGCCACGCTTCGGCCATCCAACGGCTGAATCTGCACCGTCCACAGCACGCCACGTTTCGGACATCCAACGGCTGAATCTGCACACTCCACAGCGAACCACGTGGTGGCCATCCAACGGCTGCATCTAAACCCTCCACAATGCGCCACGTGGCGGCCATCCTACGGCCAAATCTGCAACTTTCACCAGCTCGCCACGTGGCGGGAATCTAATGGCTAAATCTGGACCCTCCTAGCACACCACGTGGCGGCCATCCAACGGCTAAATCTGGACCCTCCACAGTGCGACACGTGGCGGGAATCCAACGGCTAAATATAGACCCTCCATAGCATACCACGTGGCGGAAATCTAACGGCCAAATCTGGACCATTTTGACCTAGCCACATGTCATCCATCTAAAGCACTGATCTGGGCCGTCATAATCCTGCCACGTGACATCCATCCAACGGTCTGATCTGGGCCGTCTTAAGCTTGCCACGTTTCATGCATCCAACGGCCAGATCTGGGCCGTCCACTGCTAGCCACATGTCCTCCATTGAATGGCCAGATCAAACCGTCCTTATTTCGCCACGTGTCACACATCCAACCGTAAGATCTGGGCCGTCCTCATCTCGCCACGTGTCACAAATCCAACAGTCAGATTTGCGCGGTCCTCTGATCGACATGTGTCGTCTATCCAACGGTCAGATCCGAACGTGGTGTGTTTGACAAGTGTCTTCATCCAACGGCTAGATCAAGAAGTTGTAAGACTGCCACGTTTCAGTCATCCAACGGCTAGATCGGGGCATCATTACCTCGCCACATGTCAGGCACCAACGGTGAGATCTCGTTGTCCTAAGTTCGCCACGTGTCAACCATCCAACGGCCAGATCTAGACCATCCTTAGGTCGCCATGTGTCGCCCAACCAACAGCCAGATCTGGGCCGTCTTCAGTACGCCACGTGTCGTCCAACCAACGGCCAGATCGGTGAGTTCTCTATTTGCCACGTGTCATTCATCTAACGGCCAAATCTTGGCCGTCCTTAGCTTGCCACGTTTCACACATCCAACGGCCAGATCTGGCCGTCCTCAGATCCCCACGTGTTACCCATCCAATGGCCAGATCTAGCTCGTCCTCATATCGCCACGTGTCGCCCATCCAACAACCTCATCTAAACCGTCCTCATCTCGCCACGTGTCATCTATCCATCGGCTAGATCGGGCCGTCCTCAACTTGCCACGTGTCATCCATCTAACGTCTAGATCTGAACCGTTCAGCTTACCACGTGTCAACCATTCAACATTCAGATCTGGGCCGTCCTTAGCACGCCGAGTTTTGGCCATCTAACGGTCAGATCTGAGCCGTTCTAACCTCGCCACGTATCAGCCATCTAGCGCCGAATCTAAGCCATTCTATGGGTGCTCATCAGGGCGGGCTGCCAATGCCGTCGGGTGATGACACGTCGGACGGCGGAGGCCCACGTGGTAGTTCTGCCGCGTTGCAGATAGCCCGGCAAAATTAATACCACTTCTTGAATTGCTAATTACAAACAGAATCGCCATTTCCTACGCCAAACTGCCGTGACCAGGTTCTCTTCCCCAAGAAATTCAACTCGGCCCTGTTACTTCTGGCCCTGGAATTAGGCAATCACAGGTTAAAATACACCATAATACTTGATGCACCTGTATCTCATACCAGAAACAGCTCGCCATTTCCTACGCCGAACCGCCGTGACCAGCTTCTCTTCCCCAAAAAATTCAACTCGGCTCTGTTCCTTATGGCCCGGGAATGCCCGTCACTGTCATCTTTCATTTCAGAAACGATAGATTTCTAACAGATTTAGGAGGAATGGAATTTTGAGAAATGTGTTTGTGCGATTCTGTGTTTGCTGGAAATGATTTGGAGAAATTGCCCTCATTTCATCTCTCATTTCAATGAATTCTGATGGCAGCAATGGCAGCAATGGTGGGCGGTTCTCTGGTAGAGCGGTAGCATTAGTTCTAAGAATGGCACAGAACCGAAACATGGCCACGGCCTCCTCTAATCGCAGAGCTTTCGGATAAGTAATTTGTATCATATTCCATTTTCAGCAGATCAGATATCTGCCCAATAAGTTATTAGAAGATAACAATTTGCCTGAGAACTTATCCATTAATAACGTATCTTACGATAAGTTATGTACAGATAACCTATTGGGTGATAAGTCATTATCAGATAAGTTATCTGCAATACGTTATCAGCCGATAAGTTCCTGGTAAATAACTTATACAAGTATAAGTTATTAGTAAATGCAATAACTTATCTGTTCTGTTCATAAGTTATCACAGATAGCTTATCTGAAACCATGATAAGTTATCTGTTATAAGTTAGATCAATTATCAGATGACTTATCAAGCGATAAGTTATACTAGATAAGTTATCTGCTGATAAGTTATAGGAATATAACTTTTCAGAGTATAACTTATCGGCAGATAAGCTATCAACCCATAACTTATCTGCTGATAACTTATCAGCAGATAAGTTATGGGTTGATAGCTTATCTGCCGATAAGTTATACTCTGATAATGATAAGTTATCTGATAATAACTTATCAATAATAAGCTATCAATAGATAAGTTATCATGAGATAACTTATCTATTGATAACTTATCAGTGATAAGCGATTACAGATAAGTTATCTCTAAAGTACTTATCTACTGATAACTTTTCTTCACATAAATTATACACCATGACCTATCTGCCAATGAGTTAGACACCGGTAAGTTCTCAACAGTTAAAATATTTCTTGATACGCAGCGATTTTGACCTCTGCAACTACAAAGCTTCCTATGTGTGGCCAAAAATGGAGAGCGCCTTCCGTTTGCGCCTGCCCCATGGCAGATTCAACTCACCGCCGCCGAGTATGAGTTGGATCAAATGTCTTCTCGATAGGGCGGGGCAAGGACGGAATTCTGTGCAGATTTTTTACTCCAGGACTCCAAGAACCCTAGATTTGTTTGCTCAGGAATTTCCTGTCAGAGATTTTGAATGGAATTGGACCTGTAAGCAGAGAGTAATTCATTAATTAGCGCCTAAGATGTCAAGAGTGATGCCAAGATTATTTAGAATTTGGTGAAACTATGGCAAATGTGTAGAAATCGCCACAATTTTGTGCAGTGGCTGTCTGGAGGCGTGGCCCGGATTCGCGTTCTTGCGGACATTATCCACTGTACCTTACCCTAACAAACCTGATCACATTTTTTTGGCCACAGGGAATTATTACACGAATTTAGCAGTGAGGAAATGCGTTATTATATGAATTTAACAGTGATGAAATGCGTTAAATTCGTGTGGGTGATTTTTCCTTTTCAATTCATCTGGGAGAATTTTACAGAGCCAGACCCAGATGGAGCATAGGAAGTAAAATCTCCCATTTAATTAAATTAATATTAAATCAACAAAGTTATAAATTAAATTTGTTATTTTATAATCATAGTTAAATGATGAATTTGTTTTTAATTTGTTGTTTTTATGGTCATAGTTAAATGATTTTTAATAGATTGAATTATAATAATTTTTAAAATAGGTTAAATTATAATATATTATTAGTAAAATTAATTTAGAGAAAATTAATTTACAATACATAAACTATATTATAAATCAAGAAAAGATGGTATATATAAATTAAATTATAAAAATCAATTAATAAAAATAAAATTTAAAAAATAATAATAAAATTAAAAAAAAAATGATGAATCCTTAAAAAGAAATGTGTAAATATATAGAAATTAAAGGTAATAATTGTTTTATGTTATTTTAATTTTAAAGAACATATATAATTTTCTTACATTATATTTGAACTTACTTTTGAGTTTTTTATTTAATTTAATTAAATAATAATATTTGAAGTTATTTTCAGTTGTTTATTTAATTTTAATTCAAATATTTGAAGTTATTTTAAGCTGTTTATTTAATTTTAATTCAAATTTGAAGTTATTTTAAGCAGTTTATTTAATTTTAATTCAAGAAAAAAATTATTAAGTTATTTTAAGTTATTTTAAGTTGTTTATTTAATTTTACTTCAAAAATTCTAAATTACAAATGTGAAAAAACATTTTTTTTTAGTTATTTTTTGGGTAATATTGATTCCTAATGAGGAGAGATTGTTTCCTATAGTTTAAGATTTGGAGAGCATGACTATTTTCTACTAAGCTATGGTATGTACTTGCACATTATCTTATATAATATATGGAGTGTTGGAGAGCATGACTTAAATATCTTCTACTAAGCTATGGTATGTACTTGCAAATTATCTTATATAAATATATGGACTGTTTTTGCAACCCAAAAGTTGCATATTAGTAAATTTGAGTTTTGGCGTTATTTAACATATCATTGAAGAGATTATTAAGTGGTTTAACAAATATTAGATGCTAAAGAGTGGATTTGTTGTTGTGATAAATTATTTCTAGAACAAGGATATGCTTGAATGTGTGTCATTGAGGTTGAAAATTTGTTGCATTGACGTAAACTTGTTCAATGTTTATTCTCTTGGGCTACCTTTGAACTGTTTTGAAAAGCAAAATATTTTCCACTATGATTTAATAGTTTAGATTCAACCCTAAATGCAAAAAACTCACATGTAATACATCCAAGAAACTTGAAGATTGAGTTGAAATTTCCAAATTCACATTATTTCTCACATATCAAAATTTCCACAATACTGCCACTCCTCTTAGCATAGAAATGAGACCAATGAGAACAAATCTTAAAAGATCTTCTATTGCAACTTATTTATGGAAACCAAAACCTTTGTCATATAAGCCTTCTACTATGTAGCTTTTGCATAAACTACAACTTACACCCTCTTGCAATTTTCTATAACCTACACCAAAACATTTACTATAGGCTCCCAAAACCTAACCCCCACTCTATGATAACAATGTGACTAATCAATGAAATTCTGACCCACACTATATCAATATCAACACCTAACTACACTAATAAAAGGTGCTCTCTCTTCATCTACATAATGAAATTCTCATTGACACTCATTTGTATAATAACTCTTCTTACAAATAATTATTGAAGCATAGGTCACAAATTTTTGGATATCTTCCCATTATGAACATTATTTGAATGAATGAATTATTGAAGATTGCAGCATCTAATTTGTTGTTGCAAACATCTTGTTTTTCAATTTCACTGATTATATGTCTATAATGATCATCATACATGATTCTTTCTTGTGATTAATTATCGACATCAACTAAAAATTTCTTCACATTTTAGGGCAATACTTTTTCTCTCACCTTTTGCATGTGTGTGGAAAACAACGATTTTATGATGGGTAAATGACCCCCTATAATGTGATGTTTGAAGCACTTGTTTTCTCACTTTGAATTGTTCTTGTTGTTCTTCCACTCTTCCCCTAATAACACCTGCATCAAATCTTCTCAAAGTCTTTGTCTCTTGTTTTGTGATATTCAAGCACGCCTCTAGTTCTTCCAAACTGTTTTCCTTATAACATCATCATCAAAACACTAGTTTATGGTGCATTTTTTCATCCATCATCATTGATATTTTATAGACTATTTACTCCTTTATTGTGTAGCTTCACATCCATCATCATTGATACTTTATAGTCTATTTACTCCTTTATTGTGTAGTTTCTCATCCGTCGTATTTTTTTTATAGGGTTCACTACTAATGCCCAGGCTCCTTTATCGAAATCTTTGTTTGCTTTGTCATATCCATGGAAGTTTGTGTGAGGAATTTTCGAAATTTAAACTACCAATATACTTCCAATTTAACCTCAAACACATTAAAGACAAAGAGTGATGGAATATAAAGACAAATATCACAATTAAGATGAATCTACACTAGTTCGTTTTATTATTATTATTATTACAGGAGTGTGCTTTTCAAACATTGACTTTTCTTTCATTTTATTTTATTATAGGCACTCACTTTATATTTTAATAGAGTCACACATCTTGTTTGTAAAATGTCTTACTT
This sequence comes from Pinus albicaulis, assembly GCA_034641835.2. Taxonomy (NCBI): domain Eukaryota; kingdom Viridiplantae; phylum Streptophyta; class Pinopsida; order Pinales; family Pinaceae; genus Pinus; species Pinus albicaulis. The sequence continues at coordinate 203,419,795 of CM076576.1, forward strand.
CGTAATGAAATTTCCTATCGAGAACTCATTTTTGGAACACTTACATCTCAAGTGTATATTAAAATAAATAAATTATATATTAAAAAGTGAATTTGTATACTAAGATCAACACATATTAAAAAGTGAAGTTAGAAAGATTGCAAATATATTAAAAAGTGAAATTGTATGGTAAATTGAGCCTATAGTTTTCTCACTTTGAAGTGCTCTTGTTGTTCTTCCACTCTTCCCCTAATAGCACCTGCATCAAATCTTCTCAAAGTTTTTGTCTCTTGTTATGTGATATTCAAGCATGCCTCTTGTTCTTCCACACTCTTTTTCTAATAACATCATCATCAAAACACTAGTTTATTGTGCATTTTTGCATCCATTATCATTGATATTTATAGACTATTTACTCCTTTATTGTGTAGCTTCTTATCCATCATCATTGATATTTTATAGTCTATTTACTCATTTATTGTGTAGTTTCTCATCCATCGTATTTTTTTATAGTGTTCACTACTCATGCCCAAGCTCCTTTGTCGAAATCTTTGTTTACTTCGACATATCCATGGAAGTTTGTGTGAGGACTTTTTGAAATTTAAACTACCAATATACTTCCAAATTAACCTCAAACACATTAAAGACCAAGAGAGATGGAATATAAAGACAAATATCACAATTAATACAAATCCACACTAATTTGTTTTATTATTATTATTATTATTATAGGAGTGTGCTTTTCAAACATTGACTTTTCTTTCATTTTATTTTATTATAGGCACTTGCCTTATATTTTAATAGTCACACATCTTGTTTGTAAAAATGTCTTACGTCGCAATGAAATTTTCTATCGAGAACTCATTTCCAGATCAGCACATATTAAAAAGTGAAATTAGAAAGATTGCAAATATATTAAAAAGTGAAATTGTATTCTATAGTTTTCTCACTTTGAAGTGCTCTTGTCGCTTTTCCACTCTTCCCCTAATAGCATCCGCATCAAATCTTCTCAAAGTCTTTGTCTCTTGTTTTGCGATATTCAAGCACGCCTCTTGTTCTTCCACACTCTTTTCCTAATAACATCATCATGAAAACACTAGTTTATTGTGCATTTTTTCATCCACCATCATTGATATTTTATAGACTATTTACTCCTTTATTGTGTAGCTTCTCATCAATCATCATTGATATTTTATAGTCTATTTACTCCTTTATTGTGTAGTTTCTCATCCATCGTATTTTTTTTATAGTGCTCACTACTCATGCCGAACCTCCTTTGTCAAAATCTTTGTTTACTTTGTCGTATCCATGGAAGTTTGTGTGAGGAATTTTTTAAATTTAAACTACCAATATACTTCCAAACTAACCTCAAACACATTAAAGACCAAGAGAGATGGAATATAAAGACAAATATTACAATTAAGATAAATCTGCACTAATTCGTTTTATTATTATTATTATTATAGGAGTGTGTTTTTCAAATATTGACTTTTCTTTCATTTTATTTTATTTTTAAATCTAGGATAATCGGTAACTGGTGAGAGTTTTCTTGAACAAGGCCTAGGATCAAATCCTACTGGTTGCCACTATAAACCTAGGCTAGGTGCAATAGCCTGCAAGCCACACAATAGCAATTAACTTATGCCTCAACAAGAGCCAAGACGTCCACTATGGGGTCACCTACTCTTCTAGCCAAGACACAACAGGCCATATACTCAATGAGATTTGAACCTCCGTCTCGTGGGTTTCACCCAACGAAACTTACCGTTAAACCACGTCACTGTATTTCTTTCATTTTATTTTATTATAAGCACTTTCATTTTATATTATAGGCACTCACCTTATATTTTAATATAGTCACACATCTTTCTTTCATTTTATTTTATTATAAGCACTTTTTTTTTATATTATAGGCACTCACCTTATATTTTAATATAGTCACACATCTTGTTTGTAAAATGTCTTACTTCGCAATGAAATTTCCTATCAAGAACTCATTTCCGAAACACTTACATTTCAAGTGTATGTTAAAATAAAGTATATATTAAAAGGTGAAGTTGTATACTAAGATCAAACACATACTAAAAAGTGAAGTTATAAAGATTGCAAATATATTGAAAAGTGAAATTGTATGATAAATTGAGCCTATAGTAAAAAGTGAAGATAAAATGTAATAAATATTAACTCAAATAAATTGAGGGGTTATTTATGAGGACTTTTAATAAATACCTATAATCCTAATAATTATTTTATTCTTTATTTTTCTTCCTTTCTGTTTCAAGTGATCAAGTTTCAGAAGATTGTGTTCATGTTACAAAGATTCATCTTATCTCCCTTTAAAGGCATCCTCTCAAGACATCAAGTTATGATTGTAGACATTTTTTTACCATATTATGAATATGATTATAGACATTTTTTTACCATATTATGATTGTGTTCATGTTACAAAGATTCATCTTATCCCTTTTTAAAGGCATCCTCTTAAAGACATTAAGTTATGATTGTAGACATTTTTTAACCATATTGTGATTGTGTTCATGACATCAAGTTATGATTGTGTACATTTTTTTACCATATTGTGATTGTGTTCATGTTACAAAGATTCATCTTATCCCCTTTTAAAGGCATCCTCCCAAGACATCAAGTTATGATTGCAGACATTTTTTTACCATAATTTGGTTCATCTCGTCTTTTGACTAATAATGCATTTTTATCATTTTTAATTATATTATTGTCATTGTAATTCATCTTGTTTTGTTAACTAATAGCAGATTTTTATCATTTTGAATTAGATTATTTAGATTATTTGAGTTGGTGATTTTAATGTCATTATTCATTATTTTGAACTAGATTATTTGGGTTGATCAAGTTAAAAGAGGTATTAATGGTGTCATTGTGTTTCATATTGTCTTGTTGTATAATAAGACTCAAAGGGCATTTTTGTTATTTGGGTTGATCAAGTTAAAGAGGTAATATTGGTATCATTGTGTTTTATATTGTCTGGTTGTGTAATAAAACTCAAAAAGCATTTTTGTTATTTTGAATAAAGATAATTTACATTCTAATATCTCCAAATACTTATATCTCCTATCCAATAGGAAACTTGTTTTCAATGCTAAACTTGTTTTCAGATAATAACTTATACTAAACTTGTTTTCAATATTTAACTTGTTTTTTTAGAATTTCTAGCAGTATCTTTGAAAAACCTGTTTTCAATACTAAACTTGTTTGTTTTTTTGGAATTTCTAGCGGTTTAATATCTTTGAAATAAAGATTTTGATTCCAAATAAACTTTAATTGTTTTATTTTCAATCAAATCGAATTCCCCAAATTTCCAAAACATTCATTTCTAAGTAAAATGAAAAATAGTATGAATAAAACATTATAATTTGTTAAAACTACTTTCTACTCATTTATTGTGTTGTTTAAAAAAAAAACACTTCTAACAAAATTTTCATATCTTTGAAATAAAGATTTTGATTCCAAATAAACTTTAATTGTTTTATTTTCAATCAAATCGAATTCCCCAAATTTCCAAAACATTCATTTCTAAGTAAATGAAAAATAGCATGAATAAAACATTATAATTTGTTAAAACTACTTTCTACTCCTTTATTGTGTTGTTTACAAAAAAAAACACTTCTAACAGAATTTTCCTCCTTTATTGTGATCTTTAAAAAAAACACTTCTAATAGAATTTTGCATGTTTCCTTTAACAGAATTTTGCATGTTTGCTATTTTCCTCCTTTATTGTGATCTTTAAAAAAAACACTTCTAATAGAATTTTGCATGTTTCCTTTAACAGAATTTTGCATGTTTGCTTTTCCTGTTTTCTGTGTTTTCATAATTTGTCCAAAATATCCTTAAGAATTTGGCATTTCCTCCTTTATTGTGTCGTTTAAAAAAAAACACTTCTAACAGAATTTTGCATGTTTCCGGTTTAAAAAAAAAACACTTAACAGAATTTTGCATGTTGTGTTTCCTTTTCCTGTTTTCTGTGTTTCTGTGTTTTCACAATTTGTCCAAAATATCCTTAAGAATTTTGCATTCGCATTTTAATTGATCCAAAATATCATAAAAATATAAAAAGGATTTGTGTCTACAAAAGACAAGTTATCCTTAAGAATTTTGCATTCACATTTTTTATTGGTCCAAAATATCATAAAAACATATAAAGACTTTCTGTCTATAAAACTAATGAGAGCATGACTCAAAACAAAACAAGCTGATCATAGAACAGTACAACAACAAAAAAAACTAATGAGAACATGACTCAAAACAAAACAAGCTGATCATACAACAATACAGATTTGCCCCCATGCAACAATATGCATCTATACAACAATAGAGATATGCCCCCATACAATATGCAACAAAATAGACTGATCATACAACAATACAGATATGCCCCAACAAAATAGACTGATCATACAACAATACAGATATGCCCCATATGAATCTACAACAATACAGATATGCCCCATATGAATCTATATGAATCTATATCGATAACATCGATTCCCAAATTTAGTGTCAGTGCACAACATTCATACACAATGCTTTTGTATACACAAAATTCATACACAGAATTGAATCCAACATTCCTACACAGTACTTTTGTGTACTGTGTACACAAAACTGAATCAACATTTCTACACAAAAGTATTGTGTAGAAAATATTGTGTAGAAAAAATTCATACATAGAATTGAATTCAACATTCATACACATACTTTTGTGTACACAACATTCATACACAGAATTGAATCAAAGGATTGTTCACAATTTTATGTATCAAATTGATATTTTATGTATCAAAGTGATATAATCAATATCTGTGCCCTCCCAATTATGATAGGGAATTCTGGAATTCTTGTATAAATGTTGGAATGTAATCACATTTAAAAAGGAACTAATCAATAAACAAATGCAACCCAAAAAAATAATAATTTTGGAACTGAAAGACTAAGATAAAAATTCCAATGAACATCTTACGAATATGCACCTCAATCATGCATTTTATAAATGACACGTTGATAGCTCGACAGATCTCAAATATGGGAAATGTGGCTGTAAAAATGTATCTATAAGATATAACTCACACTAAAAATATGAATTGCCCATTAACAACTGTCTTCTGTGCATTTGACAAGATGTTCAAATTTTGAATAGCTCATTACAAAACATGAAACAGTTCCTCCTGCATTATTCTCCACAAAGAAAGGGTTAAACCTTGATCTTATTAGGTGGATTGAGGCAATCTTCACGGGCCCAGCCAATCTGATTCTTGGCATTGTCATAAACAATCAGGAACTGAAAGACTAAGATAAAAATTCCAATGAACATCTTACGAATATGCACCTCAATCATTGCATTTTATAAATGACTCGTTGATAGCTCGACAGATCTTCAAATATGGGAAATGTGGCTGTAAAAATGTATCTATAATATATAACTCACACTAAAAATATGAATTGCCCATTAACAACTGTCTTCTGTTCATTTGACAAGATGTTATTGCCCATTAACAACTGTCTTCTGTGCATTTGACAAAATGTTCAAATTTTGAATAGCTCATTACAAAACATGAAACAGTTCCTCCTGCATTATTCTCCACAAAGGAAGGGGAAAACCTTGATCTTATTGGGTGGCTTGAGGCAATCTTCACGGGCCCAGCCAATCTGATTCATGGCATTGTCATAAACAATCAGGTGTCCTTGCAAAAAGATGTCTCCAATTATATTTATGGCACCATTGTTCACTTCACTGCCATTGAGGAGTCCCAGACAAACATTGCCTTCAATCATTATATTTTATAAATGACTCGTTGATAGCTAGACAGATCTTCAAATATGGGAAAATGTGGCTTAAAAATGTATCTATAAGATATAACTCACACTAAAAATATGACTTTCCCATTAACAACTGTCTTCTGTGCATTTGAAGAGATGTTCAAATTTTGAATAGCTCATTACAAAACATGAACCAGTTCCTGCTGCATTATTCTCACAAAAAAAGGGGAAAACCTTGATATTATTAGGAGGCTTGAGGCAATCTTCACGGGCCCAGCCAATCTGATTCTTGGCATTGCCATAAACAATCAGGTGTCCTTCCTTGATCTTATTAGGTGGCTTGAGGCAATCTTAACGGGCCCAGCCAATCTGATTCTTGGCATTGTCATAAACAATCAGGTGTCCTTCCTTGATCTTATTAGGTGGCTTGAGGCAATCTTCACGGCCCAGCCAATCTGATTCTTGGCATTGCCATAAACAATCAGGTGTCCTTCCTTGATCTTATTAAGTGGCTTGAGGCAATCTTCACGGGCCCTGCCAATCTGATTTTGGCATTGCCACTTCACTGCCATTGAGGATTCCCAGACAAACATTGCCTTCAATCATTACATTTTAGAAATGACTCGTTGATAGCTCGACAGATCTTCAAATATGGGAAAACGTGGCTGTAAAAATGTATCTATAAGATATAACTCACACTAAAAATATGACTTCTCTTCTGTGCATTTGAAGAAATGTTCAAATTTTGAATAGCTCATTACAAAACATGAACCAGTTCCTGCTGCATTATTCTCCACGAAGAAAGGGGAAAACCTTGATCTTATTAGGTGGCTTGAGGCAATCTTCACGGGCCCAGCCAATCCGATTGAATCAGGTGTCCTTGCAAAAAGATGTCTCCAATTATATTTATGGCACCATTGTTCACTTCACTGCCATTGAGGATTCCCAGACAAACATTGCCTTCAGAACTGATGACCAAAAAAACTTATGGGGGAATGTCAAATTGGCTGGTCTTAATAAGCCATGGGTTGCCCCCAAAACCATGGGTAAATGCCAGGGTAAATTGTTCACATCTGCTATAGGCTTGAGACATGGGTAAATTGTTCACATCTGCTACAGGCCTGATATGATGTCTCGCCCGCCAACACAATGGTAAAGTTTTATCTGGCATATCCTGTACTAACCCCCCTCCAAAACGGTTCTCTTTAACTGCTGAGACAAAAGCGAAGCAACCTATATGTGTGAGATATGTAAAGGAGCTACCAATAGCAAAAACCACCCTCCTAGGTTGTTTTTCAGGTCATTAGCACCAAGACTGTTTCCGAGTTTCATATTTGCATTACCCAAGTGATATAATTTCATTTCAGGCTTGCCAAGCATGGGAACCCATGTCAGTCCCCACCAAGTACAAGATCATTGCCAAAGAACATATACCCCCGACCTCTTTCACCTCCAGTAATGCAACGATCAATCACATTCTTAATCAGACTTTGATTAGCTAATTATGATGGAAGACTAACCTGAGCACTGCTAAAGCCCAAATAGTCCATCTGTCACTGCAGGTAAAACTGCAAAAGAACCCTGCTAGTCAAATGCACATCCAAACAAAAAATGTGTTCGAGCTATAGAGCGATTTTTCAATAACACTCTAATATTGTCTCATTCTTAGTCAGACTTTGACAAGCCAATTGTGATGGCAGACAAACCTGAGCACTGCTAAAGCCCAATACTCCATCTGCCACTGCAGACGGAACTGCAAAAGAACCCTGCTGGTCATATGCACATCCAAACACAAGTTTGTTCGAGCTCTGAAGGATCCATGATAAGCATACTCTATCTCACAGTCACACGGTTCAGAGGTACTCGTGCATTCATAGCTGTGACCTGCTTGCACATTCACACACGACGACTCCCTGCAGGATACAAGTTGGCTTTTCTGGCTTTGTACAGAGGGCATCACACTTGGATCCAATGAGAAGCCTGAGGCCAATGTTGCCAGTCGAAGTAAGGATCCTCCAGATTTTCTGGGAGGCAAAGACTATGATATATGTGTATTATCAATGGATTCTCCTCCAACTCAGGGATATCTTCTTATTCTTCACAAGAAGATTCTGCATGTTCGTCAGTATTAAGTATCCTATTATCTCGTATTTCAATCCTATGTACAGCAACCGCTCGGAAACTATTCCAATCTTATGTACAGCAGCCACTGGGAAACTAGATGTCCCATGGTCATTGGCATCACAATTATGTGGGACAAGCTACTGAAAATACGCAATCTTATTGATAGTTCGTCTCTTATTTCCTTTCTTACTTGTAGTCACTTTACATTAAAAATTGAATGTGTTATTTTGAAAAGCACAGTAGGGGGAACATTTGCAAAACGATCATGATCTTGAAGATATGCTGCAACTTCTCTTTAAACCAGGTTGCCCAAGAACTTTGCCAACAAAGGCTTTTGGATTGTTGGGAGCAAATTTGGATTGTTGGGAGCAAAGGGATCCTCATCTGTAGGTTTTATGATAGCAACATTTCCACCTCTGTAATTTCTGAAATAGTAAGCCCCACACAGCCCACCTCGAATAGGGATTGGATCTTCAATACGGTACTCAATTCATTCTTCGACAGTGTCTCCAAATGTGAGAGAACTTTCTTCAGTGGGTACATTCAAGCTTCAAGGCCATCTGCATCTTCTTTTTAAGAGTGTGCACATTGTTTTCTTTGTCCAGTGCACTGTTGAATACACTGCCCATGCCTGTTAAGGCACCATCCAGAACAACAATAGCTATTTGTGTTTGTATCGGACTATCCTTGATGGAAGGCATAAATTATAATCTGCTTTCTTCGGAAAGCCAAAATTTCTCAACAGTGGATATCAACACCAAATTCCATCCTTGAGCATAAAACAGATCAGGAAATTATGCAACGAAGAACTACGAAAATCAATCAAACTTCACAACAAACATAGTTGTAATTCTGTTGCACATGTTCTCTCAGAGCCTTTACATTTGTAAAGTACTTCAAACAGCCAGGCTCACAGCAAACAACCTATACATATGTTGTAGCTGCATACAAGAAAAAATTGCACTTAATAAACAGATTACAAACCAAAAAATTGTTAAAATTATCAATAACATACTTTAGTAAATCTTTGAAAGTGGTTGAAGTGACGCTTTATCCTCTCCACACATGTTTGACTTTCATGAACCGCATGTACCTTCTAATCTGTTTCTTCAATTGATGACTCCCAAAATTCACAACAAACATGTATTTCTGTTCCACCTGTTCTCTCAAATCCCTTACATTTGTAAAGTACTTCAAACAGCCACAGCAATCAACCTGTACATATGTTGTAGCTGCAGACAAGAAACATTTGCAACATATGTTGTAGCTGCAGACAAGAAACATTAGCAATTAATAAACAGATTCAAGTATTTTAGCTAGGAGAACAATGCTTCAAACATTTAAAGGAACCCTACAGCGCAAAAATTACCAGTGCAAGAAAAGCTTGGTGAAGTACATATATATATCATCGATGCAGAGAGGTGAAAACAATATGACAACAATGATATTGTTTTGAAACAAACCTTGGGGACAGTTTACGTAACAACAGGTATATTGTAAATGACATATTTCATTTAGTACTAGATTTCACCAAGTATAGCCAGGGTTGTTGAGCCACAATGCACAACCTCAGGTTTCAGATTTTACATCTTCAGATTGTAAATGACATATTTCACTTGGTACTAGATTTTACCAACTATAGCCAGGGTTGTTGAACCACAATGCACAACCTCAGGTTTCAGATTTTACATCTTCAGATTGTTTCAAATAAAGTTCATCTTTCTTGTACATTTAATGATAAAATCATAGACACTAGAAAATATATTATTTCGTTCAAGAGATGATCTCCTTGCTATCATTATTTTCAATAAATATTAAAGTGAGAATACCTGCAAAAAAGCCTCTCACCCCAGGAAAGGAATTTCCTTGCCCAACTTTCATTAAACCACGATGGTTGAAAGAGTCAAATGCAAATTTCAATGAGAAATAAGAAAAAGAAAAATTTTGAGCAAGTGATTTAATCTGGCACATTTGAAAAATTGAGAAAACGGTTTAATCTAGCACAATGAAAAATTTGGGAAAATGATTTCATCTGGCACATTGGTAAGGGTAATGAGAACATTATAAACCACGGTGGGTTGGTCAAATGGCCATCAGTAAGTAGTCACACCTATTATGGATATGGGAGGGTAAATATGTTTGGGACTTCCACCTCAAACCAGGATGACTAATTAAGGTGAAAAAACATGCACTTGACAATGATGAATCTTAACCAGTAAAGAAAGATCAAAAATTGTTTCACCCTCAGAAGCCAAAATGAGCTGCTAGAAGTCCCATTATTGTGTGGAGTGGCAAGATGGAAGAACCATAGCATTCCTTTCCTTACCCAACTTTCACTAAACCACGATGGTTGAAAGAGTCAAATGCAAATTCCAATGAGAAATAATAAAAAAAAAAAATATTTTGAGCTAACTGATTTAAGTTGGCACAATTGAAAAATTGAGAAAACGGTTTAATCTAGCACAATGAAAAATTTAAGAAAGTGATTTAATCTGGCACATTGGTAAGGGTAATGAGAACATTATAAACCACGGTGGGTTGGACAAGTGGCCATCAGTAAGTAGTCACACCTATTATGGATATGGGAGGGTAAATATGTTTGGGACTTCCACGTCAAACCAGGATGACTAATTAAGGTGAAAAAACATGCACTTGACAATGATGAATATTAACCAGTAAAGAAAGATCAAAAATTGTTTCACCCTCAGAAGCCAGAATGAGCTGCTAGAAGTCCCATTATTGTGTGGAGAGGCAAGATGGAAGAACCATAGCAAGTACCAGCTAAATAAGGTAAGGTGTTGAGAATGAAGAAAGAGCCATGGCTTCAATCTTCTGCATTTGTAGGTGTTGAGAATGAAGAGAAAGCCATGGCTTCAATCTTCTAATGCATTTGTTTCTTTTGAGACTCACTTTCATCTCCTTTTTGTCTAGTTAGAGACCTTGTCTTGGTTTTATCTAGTTTGTGTTCCTAGGTTTTTGGAGGCTTGGTCTCAAGAAAATTTAATGGGTGGACTAAGGCCTAACTGAAGTTGATTGAAGAATGGCAAAAAAATGTATTGAATAATGGCAAAAAAAATGTATGTAGGATGTGGTCTGAGGCCTCTGTGTGTGAATTAAGGTGAATTAAGACCCTACTGAAGTTGATTGAAGAATTGAAGAATAGAAAAAAGATGTATGTAGGATGAGGTCTAAAGGAAGTTATTGGAGTGAGATTGAAGTCCACGCCTGTCTCTAAGCAAAGTTGGACACACTCTTTCCCAGAATTCTAGGGAGGCCAGCCAAATTTCTTCTGTTCATTTTATTGCCTTACCATGGTAAGTTCTTGTCGAATGTCTTGCCGAACGTGCATTCTTTTATGATAGGGTGATGGAGGGAGTCCATGACGTTTTTGGCTCCTTATCCAAGATTGAGAGGTGAAGTCTGAAGACGAGAAGTGTATTTGGGAGTTGGAGAAGGGATCTAAGTAAGATGAGGCAACCATCTAAGTAAGATGAAGAAAGTTGGAGATGTTATGGAGATGAAGGACAAATGCCTCATGTTTTTATGAATTGTTGAGATTGAAATACAAAGGAGAAACCCACACCCTCCAATGGTACAAAATGCCCAATCCCCCTCCTAATTGTAAATGAAAACTAATATGTTTATAACTGGCTTAACATTTTTGTTTTGTTTCTTCCATATCTACAAATGCTACTCAATTAGAGGCAAGTTTTGCTTATACATGAAGATTCCAATCACTTTCCTTTAGCCTAAATTTACATGAACACAGATGATATAAGAAGCACTAAAAGAGTTCAATTAAAACAATATAGAACCATAAAAATTTGTAACAATAAACAAATAAATTGTCTCAGACATACCTCCTCCACCTTGCTCATTACATCCATGATATCTTCCACCTGCCTTAATTTCCTCATCCATTAAGTCCCAATAAAAAACAATGATTCAAAACCCAACAAAAAAGAACGAATCAAAAAAGAGAAATGCAAGAGAAAGCAAACACAAAAAACAAAACACCAAACCACAAATTAGCATGGCCATGCTCACAAATGCAACAAAAAATCAACTACAATTGTACAAAAACAAAAGAACAACAAGGAATAGCAAAGATAATTAACAATCATAGCAAAACGAAACAAAATTAACAAAAACAAAATAAACAAAGAGAAATAATAGACATGGACTCTCCTCTACAGGCCCAAAACGCATCCATGGCCAATCAAGGACATCCTGCACACCAAAATAAAATAGAGAAGTATTCTTATGAGGCATATTAGGAATATTAAATATGCAGTAAATATCTTATGCGAATATGAAACAAAGGCCATCATGAGGAGGATTTCATAGAAAATCATGTGGATTGACTAAAAGAGAATTCACCTCTACCTCTACATCTTCATTATAATATAGTGCTCTGACATAGATATTTCAATAGTTTCATCAATTTTCCTCCATGCTACTTTCTCTGCATTGCTCTGCACTGTGTTGCACTCAATATTTAAATAAATCACAAATAATGTAAGGTGTTTCTAATTTAAATTAACATAAATAGAATCATACATACCACATGAGTGCCTCCACCCACTACACTTGCAAGATGTGCATTAGTGGTAAATCTCCATGCTACTTTGTCTGCAATGTGTTGCACTCAATATTTAAATAAATGACAAATAATGTAAGATGTTTCTAATTTAAATTAACATAAATAGAATCATACATACCACACGAGCGCCTTCACCCACTACACTTGCAAGATGTTTCTCTGCATTTCTCTTTCTCTGCACTGTGTCGCACTAAATATTTAAATAAATGACAAATAATGTAAGATGTTTCTAATTTAAATTAACATAAATAGAATTTAAATAAATGACAAATAATGTAACATGTTTCTAATTTAAATTAACATAAATAGAATCATATATACCACATGAGCGCCTTCACCCACTACACTTGCAAGATGTGCATTAGTGGTAAATCTCCATGTTACATTCCCTGCATTGTGTTGCACTCAATATTTAAATAAATGACAAATAATGTAAGATGTTTCTAATTTAAATTAACATAAATAGAATCATACATACCACGAGTGCCTTCACCCACTACACTTGCAAAATGTTTCTCTGCATTTCTCTGCACTGTGTTGCACTCAATATTTAAATAAATGACAAATAATGTAAGATGTTTCTAATTTAAATTAACATAAATAGAATCATACATACCACATGAGCGCCTTCACCCACTACACTTGCAAGATGTGCATTAGTGGTAAATCTCCATGCTACTTTCCCTGCATTGTGTTGCACTCAATATTTAAATAAATGACAAATAATGTAAGATGTTTCTAATTTAAATTAACACAAATAGAATCATACATACCACATGAGCGCCTTCACCCATTACACTTGCAAGATGTGCATTAGCGGTAAATCCCCATGCTACTTTCTCTGCATTGTGTTGCACTCAATATTTAAATAAATGATAAATAATGTAAGATGTTTCTAATTTAAATTAACATAAATAGAACCATACATACCACATGAGCGCCTTCACCCACTACACTTGCAAGATGTGCGTTAGTGGTAAATCCACAAACCGGGTTATTAAGACCTGTTTTAATTTCCCCACAAACAAAAACCATATCATAAAATATTAAATAGAGAACCTAAACAAATATTAAACAGAAACAGATATTGAAATAAGTAACGAGAAATCTTAAACACTATGCCAAAATTCTCATCCAATACTAACTACACTTTATACAAAGACCAAAAATCACAAACCTTAAATAGCTTAGGATGGAAGAGCATCACCATAATTGAAATGAACATTTCATAGTAAAGCATACAAGTGTTTTATAATGAAAGAGAACTCACCATCTATCTATGTTTCTACTACACTAATCTCTCTCTCTCCTCTCTCTTGTTAGTTCTCTCTTGTTAACTTTTGTAAGATCGAATGTGTTCTAGTCACGAAACTCGATGGAGAGGCCAAAATACATGAGATCTCCAAAACCCATAAATTGTTTCTAAAAATTCCACTTAAAGATGGTTTAATTGTATTATAATTTATTAACCTATTTTTTAATGTTTCCTAAGTTTAGAAAAACTAGTTAATTAATCAAAATTAATTAAGTCAAGGTGAGAACTCTCTAGAAACTCTAATCGACTCTGATATGATCCTAGCCCTTGATTAAGCTTTAATCTTGGTTGTTGGTGCTCCAACAGAAGTTTATAAGAAGTCGATGGGCACTTGGAGAATACACCAGAGACACTTGAGCAACAGTTCCTTGTGCAAATCGAGCTAGCAACAGTAAATTTTGAGCCAGAGAGGGACACAGTGTCAGTGAGAGGCAAGGACAGTGATCCGGAGGAAGTTTTCCAGATTCGGAGAGGCAGCAACAAGAGGCCGAGTTATTCCCAGTAAGGGAGCACAAAGGACTGCGCAGTCAGCTTCAGAGGGCGATTCAATTTAGCTAGAGGAAAAATCGATTCAGCTTCCAGAGGCCTGGAAAGTCTTCCAGAAGGCCAAAGAATCGTTTTCCTTAACAGATACAAGCATAACGACTTCATCAAAGGAAATTTCGGGCTAGACGTCCAAGGGTTTGCGCAGAAGCCAGCATGAGGGGTGTAGGAGGACGAATTTATGAAGCGAAGTCGTGCCGAGTGATGCAAGAGGACGAATTTATGAAGCGAAGTCGTGCTGATTTTGCTTGTGGAATAAGCGAAATTCCTTTAGATAATTTTGGCCACATTTTCTTGTTGTTTAAATTGCCAATTAGGCATCCATAGATTGTACTGAGATTTCAATGTTGCATAATAATAAAAACCCTCGACTGTTGCACCTGTTTTCGCAAGTTGGGTTTTTATGGGGGCATTTGTCCAAAAATAACACTATCATTTTTATGTGTGTACGCTAGATTTTCTCAGTTTCCAACGCTATTATTTTCCGCAATTTTATTTGTGAAAATCAAAATGAGTTATTTGATATTTGTCGTAGAAAACTGCAAATAAATTGTTGAATAACTTAACAATTAGGAAAATAATTTCCAGTTGTTGTGATAGATGAAATTTTCACATCTCTCTATCTCTAAGTATTTCAGTAGTTTCAGCTTCATCAACAATACTTCATGTATGATATATCTCTAGGTCTAGAATCGGGCTTTGAGTTCTCTAAATTTAAAATAAAAGGAAGATTTTGTTCATTCATCACCTCAGTTGGGTGAGTTCTAGGTCAATTTTGGAATTGGTACCTACAATAATAACACTTGGGAAATAAAAAATAAAAAATAAAATAAAATAAAACTTGAAGAGGGTTACAATATCGCAGACATTAAAGATCTTGAGATATGTCATAGTTGGAAGTGGAAGAGCGATGTTGTAAGGAACTTTCAAGAATTTTGAAGGCATTACTTCCAAATCCTCCATCATCTCAAACCCAAAAAAATTAGGGCAAGAACAAAAAATAGTGCAAAAATGGAAGCAAAAGATATGTCATAGTTGAAAGTGGAACAGCGATGTTGTAAGGAACTTTCAAGAATTTTGAAGGCATTACTTCCAAATCCTCCATCATCTCAAACCCAAAAAAAATAGGGCAAGAACAAAAAATAGTGCAAAATGGAAGCAAAATTCAACAAGACGTTGCCAAGAAAAAAAGAAAACATTATAGGCTGATGAATGGAACCCACTTGTCCTAGCAAAAAGACATAATTGAACATTATTGGTTGATGAATTGAACCCACTTGTCCCAGTAAAAAGACATAATTGAATTTATGTTGGCCCTGCTTGTATTCATATCTTTGAAAGGTCAACCCTAATCTATTTTGAGGTCTCACTATAAATGAGACATTAATAGGGCTTTATTTGTGGCAAGCTTATGTCGAGGGTTTTTGGAGTGTGGAAGCGTTGAGACCTATTATAGTCACAACATAGAAGATTATCGCAAAACAGTGTTCCTCTTGATATCAAATATCTACACTACAAAAGGAATCCATAGTTGTCGTGCTCTATAATTCTAATTTCAAATATGTTTGTTTCAAGCCAATACTATATGCATAAAACTAGTAGATCTGATCTACATCAAGCATTTGTAATATTAGTTTATTAGTTTAATCTACCATTACCAACCCAGCATAATAAGTGAGAGCTTTGTTATCCACCAAAACGTGGGTAACCTATCAACATCAAGCATTTGTAATATTAGTTTAATCTACCATGGGTCGTATTTGTAATATTAGTTTATTAGTTTAATCTACACTTAGCAGCATAATAAGTGAGAGCTTTGTTATCCACAAAAAGTGGGTAACCTATAGGAGAATTTTTTGTCCTTGCATAAGTGGCCAACCAACACCTTACATGATGCCATGGAACCTCCACATGTATCCTTCAGTCAAATTACTCTCCCATCTGACATCTTGAAAGAAGATGAGCCAACACCTTACATGATGCCATGGAACCTCCACATGTATCCTCTAGTCAAATTTCTTGGGTAACCTGTAGGAGAATTTTTTGTCCTTGCATAAGTGGCCAACCAACACCTTACATGATGCCATGGAACCTCCACATGTATCCTTTAGTCAAATTTCTCTCCCATCTGAAATCTTGAAAGAAGGTGAGCCAACACCTTACATGATGCCATGGAACCTCCACATGTATCCTCTAGTCAAATTTCTCTCCCATCTGACATCTTGAAAGAAGGTGGGTCATCCATTGGTAGGTACTTTTACCATTTTATAATTATGTTCTTTTGCTTATTATTATGAGGAATACTAATATGAATCAAAGCGTGATCTAAATGATTGATTGATCTTGATTGTATTCTTGTTCCCTCACTTCACCAAGGTGGTTAGTCTTTGATCCCAATCCAGTGGAACCTCCCCTAAGGCCTTAGGGTTATAAGAGGGACAATACTAGGGAGGCTAGTGGGACCTCCTCTAAGACCTTAAGATTATAAGAGGGACAATACTAGGGAGGCTTGATTGAAGTAGCATGCCTGTGATATTCCATACTTGGCAATTTCCATCATTTCCTCTTCCATATCCATTCTTTGGGCAAGTGGTCATTGGATTGGCATACTCTCATACTCATCCTTGTATTTGGGCTAGAGAACATTGCCCTAGAGGTTGATGCAACTAAGAACATTGCCCTTCATGCCACTAAGAGGATGATAGAAAAGAAATCCAATACAAAGAAAAATACAAAAATGGATAAGACAAAAATTAGCATGGGAAAAATCCTAGTATGAACTCTACCACCCCCCCCCCCCATTAGTCATCACCTAATTCCTAGAGTACGTAATGCTCCACACATAAAAAGGAACCTTGTATTGTCCCAACCCTAATGAGCAATAAACCGCCTCATCTTAAGGGATTATAAATGTTAAATCTCTCAAATGCAAGCTTGGGCTTATGAGCCATGCACCCATATAAAAAAATTATGATAAAGGCACAACAGAGGGGTGGAAAAAGCAAGACAAGGAGAGGGATAACTCATGCCTCCACAATTGCTCCCCCTTTGCATCTATATACCCACGATGTTGGACCACCATTAGTTGGTCACTTGGCTATGGCCCTTGGCCTTGAAGTTTTGCCCACTCCATTACCACCGTCTACAAATGCACAAATAGTGATGGGTTGACCTACGATCCGTCATTTCCACCTGGGGGTTGGAAACACCTAATAGAATTATCCATCTAGGCATCCCAAACATAAGAGAGGAAACACCTATATGGGACATGATCTAGGTCTAGTTAGATATTTAATGGTGATATTTGTGTGAAGTATTGGTAGTGCCCAATTTTAGCCATCCCAAACATAAGAGAGGAAACACCTATATGGGACATGGTCTAGGTCTAGTTAGATATTTAATGGTGAAATTTGTGTGAAGTATTGGTTGTGCCCAACTTTAAGTATGGGTCACTCATGCATCTATGTTTTAGTTACCTAATGTTTGATTGATTTAGACCTGGCCTTGATGGGGTTTTGTCAGGTGGTCCACATCACAACATCACAACAGTAGACATTTCTTGAGATGATTGCCCACCTCCTCAACATAAAAGTAAAAGCTATACTATCCAGTGCAAAGAAAGAGCTTGACTTTTTGTTGGTTTTAGTTACCTAATGTTTAATGTTTGATTGATTTAGACCTAATCTTGACTGGGTTTTGTCAGGTGGTCCACATCACAACAGTAGACATTTCTTGAGGTGATTTCCCACCTCCTCAACATAAAAGTAGAAGCTATACTATCCAGTGCAAAGAGAGAGATTGGCTTTGTTGTTGCAACATTTCCTTCCTAGGAAGGAGTGTTGGGCTATTGAGGACTTTATATGATGCTCGACACTCGGAGGAACTCCCAAATGTTGAAACATTGGGCTTTTGGTGCTTAGTGTTGGAAATATTGATGATGTTCGTAAGGATGCCCCCAGGCTAGCCTTGACACTATTTTGATGGGCATCACTTGATTCAGAGCCTAGATGAAGATGGTCATCCTTGAGATGACAAGGAAGGCCTTGTACATCACCTTAGAGCCCTAATGCTTTGATATATTTTGATGTCATGTCACTTCTTTTCCTCTTGTGAGGGTGACAAGGCATTTTTGGGCAGAACATATTGGCATGGAGAATTTTGATCGCTTGCACATGATTTGTGAGGAACTTACACTTGAGCGTTTATCGAGCTCAGTTAGAGGGTGACATCACAATATTAGAGCATTTATTCCCACCATGTGGGATTTTATGGCACATTTGTCTTGTTTTTGAGTGATGAGGTTGGCATGTAACCTCTTTCTTGTAGAACACTCAAAAGTGAACTTGTCATTAGTAATTTAGTGAGTAAAGGAAGGCTCATATAAATAAAGTCTTCCCCTCACTTCTATTTTCATCATCACGCATGTAAATTTGGCCTATCTAAAAAGAGGGTGACTTGTTTTCTTATTTGCTACCTGGTCATTTTATGGATGTGACTTGTTCTTAGATGTGATTTTTGCTTAGAAAACTCTTTTGGGATTGAAAGAAGAGCTATTGTGGAATATTTTGTAAGTTTATTACTGATTATTGATATTTTGCATGCTTTAAATGCTTTAAATAGGGTTTCTATTGCTCCATGCCTAAATGGTTATCATTGGTGAAACTTTCCTTTATTATTGCATGTAAAATTGTCTTCTTAATAGCCTATAAGGAAACTCCTAGCATGTAAACCTTATAATTAACTTCGCACTTCATAAGAATTGTGGGTATGGTTTTACAAGTGGATACCATAAAGCATCCCCCCCTTACTGCATCAAGATCCTTCAAAGGAATTTAACTTCATTAAGACTGCATTTTCCCTTTTCGGCCAAGGAGCTAGCCTATAAGTGTGTTAACCAACCTTAAATTCAATTAAACTTCCCTAAACCATCTCTCTCCTAAATGTCTAGGGCAACCACTAGGGTTTTAAAGATATATTTGAGTGTAAGGTGTTATTTTATTACATAGGAGTGGCTCTAAATTGTATGATAATTTAGATAAACCATGTAAACACAAAATCTAGCATCATAATTTGTCTTGAACAACTTAGAAGGCATGGTGTGGCGTCATCTCTATTTATTGTTTTTTGCACATATATAACAACCCAACATCTTTATTTATTGTTTTTTTGCACATATATAACAACCCAACACCTTTTTACTTGCATTAGCATTAGTCTCTAATGCAAACCCTTTGTTCTTTTGTAATATTCCCAATTAGCCTTGCTAATTGGAATATTTCATTTTTGCTTTATTTTTCCGCTTTAGCTAGAAATAATAAATAAAGTGAGAAATAAGAGGTGTCACCTCACTTAGTCACCTCACTTTATAATAAAGTGTTCTTTTCCTAGTAGATTGACGTTGTAACTTAAGAGAGGGGGCCTTGGGGGTCCACATGAGTATGATGGGGGAGGCATCAGTCTGACCCAAAGTAAACTGCGCAGGTCAAAGGAGAGTTAAGTTTTGGAGGGAGTTTGGCATTATAAAAGGAGAGGTTCTCACCTCATTTGGATCATTCATGATTTGCTATTATTATTGATAGCTGGACTTCTGTCTGCTTCAGCACGCCGGTTGTTTAGTCGGTCTGCAGCACTGCTTAGTGCACGAGTGTCTCCGGTCGGAGATCTCACCCTTAGCCTCGGGGGACTTCGAGTGCCTGCCCTGGTAAGGTTTTTCGGGTTTCACCCTTAGCTTCGGGGGACTTCGAGTGCCCGCCCTAGTAAGGTTTGTCCTGAGTATACTTTTCAGTTCCAGTAGCAGCAGCAGCAGTTT